>VONZ01000058.1:1742500-2074394 GCA_012976165.1 Labeo catla | reverse complement strand
TGAATGTTCTCCTATATATGTTTGTACAATTTCTTAACTGCTTCTTAAATAAATAAATAAAAATAAATTAAAGTGGCTGTGTGGAATGTTTGGTTAGAAATGCTGGTTATTTAACAGGCTTATTAAACCAATTTATTTAATGAGATTAAACACAATCCAATTGTTTGCAGAGCAGCATATTTTTGCATTTTGTATGCAACAGAAACATTTAAAAATGTTAATGAAGCTGATGTCACAAAAACAGACTACTAATCTATTTAAAAGGGGTATCAGAATTTGTGACCCCATTGTTATGTGTTTGAAAATTCCTGACACAATTAAACCATTTCAGGTAATTTATCTGTCCTTGCATGTACATTTTTTTGTTTGTTTGTCTTTTGCTTTACCACAAATGTAAAATAAATTTACAAACATTGTATCTATAATCTATATACGAAGAGTTCAGATGCAAAAGCCCCTAAATCCATCTGATGTATTTCTTTAAAATTAGCATTTCTTTCTGTAAATGTCAGAGACAGAGTTTTGCACATTTGTTTCTGTTATAAATGTAAATCAATTAAAGTTTATTCATTGTTTAAAAATACTTGATTACAGAGTGTAAGAAAGTAATATTCAAGGTCATAAGCAGAGAATGTGCAACCTTCAAATGTTTAAAGTTGAGGTCTCTTTAAGAAAGAGTCACCATTGAAGCGTAACAGATCAAGTTTATGTTAAGTGGAGTGCAGGACCATTGCATTATGGGTAAAACTAATATGGAGGCAAAGAGAAACGCATATGTCACAGCCTGATACAGAGATAATTAATCTGCATGGTCTAAGAGGGCGCACACGTTTTCATGGTGTCTACTGAAAAGAGAGCGAAAGAAAAGAAAGAGGGACAAATAAACAGCAAAGACATCAGTACGAAGCGTGGCTATCATTTCTTTAGACCAGTGCAGCTACACTTTCTAGCTACTTTGTATAGGTTTCTAAGTAAGTACTGGTACTTCTGATTGGGCTGAGGCTGGAATTTAGAGAGTCTGAAGTAAAAGTATTTGATGGCTGTATACTGTGTCAGGAGCATTCACTCAGTACCATTATCTCTCTATATCATATATATATATACGTATATATGTGTGTGTGTGTGTGTGTGTGTGTGTGTACCTGGTATTTATCACGTTATGGGGACCAAATATCCCCACAAGGATAGTAATACCAGTAAATTTTGACCTTGTGGAGACATTTGTGTTTTCATGAGGAAACAGGCTTTTAAATCAAGCAGAATGAGTTTTTTTGAGAAAGTAAAAGTGTGCACAGTCTCCTGTGAGGGCTAGGTTTAGGTGTAGGGTAGGTGTAGGATGACAGAAAATACAGTTTGTACAGTATAAAAACCATTACGCCCATGGAATGTCCCTATTAAACATGGAAACACAACATGTGTGCGTGTGTGTGTGTGTGTATTTATATATATATATATATATATATATATATGGACAAACCATTTTGTTACTCTCAAATAATGACTTGACTGATCACAGTTATCAAAGTTATCAAAGAACATTGTATTGTAATTTTGGGGTCAAGGCTATATTTCAAAATATATAATTGTGCTTACATGAACAGTGACTAAATCAGCACTTAACAAATTAAGATTCAAGTAGCTTTATTGCCATGGTTTTACACTGGCAAACCATGAACAGCACTCTAATTTTATTAAGTACTGTCAAATTTACAGGCAGCAAACACTGCACATAATTATTTTATTTATAGTTTATGCTATTCCCTTACCAATCATGCAAAATTTTGAGGCTCTCCTCTTTATGATGTAACACTGATGTTTGTCAGCATTTTTGGGATATTCCCCCACAAGAAGATACCTCTTAAGCTCACTTATCATGTTAGAATACATTATGCACTGTTGTAACTTGCAAATAATCCTACTAATATATGCACATCAGTCAAGTTAGTCCTTAATGTTACCAATGGACCATGAGTTATTTTCTAACTTATAAGGTGAAGACTTTATGGCTTCATGTGTGATGCCAGCTTCAAGAGCAATTTTAATTGTTGCTTGTATTTTTGTTCATTTTTATTTTGTTAGGTTATGGTAGCTCTTAAAGTCAGCAATATTTCTGTCTCGGAAGCTTGTATTGTGGCATTTAGGGGAAAATTATCTGAACGCTTCCACAATAAATGAAAATTAATTGTACTCCTTGTTGCTGATATTCATTTATCTTGCGTTGCTTGTCTCTGCTCCTTCACTGGGCTGTAACAAATATACCCCAAAATAAAAATGAACAAAAATACAGCTGTCATCCCTATCTGTTCCAAAACAGAAGAAAAATACATTTCTTCAGAACAAAATAGTCGCCGATCTCCTGCAAAACTGCGTACTTTGCATGCAATCAACGCATTACCTTTTAATACAATACAATAGTAATGATAAAAAGATCAAAAGGAATTCTACTACAAGCGTTGTTACGGATCTGGTCGGTGAGCTGTGGACCGCTCACCAACAGATGTCTCTCTCACTCTGTTTGCACACACGGACTGTTGCATTCAACCCCGGACTACATTACCCATCAGCCACTGCTCTTACCACTTGCACCAATCACTGACTGTATAAAAGCCCCGGTCTTCCTGTCATTCACTGCCGAGTATTGTACTGAGTTAACCTAGTCATACGAAGCGTTTCTCTGTGTTCATCCCGTGTCTTGTTTTCCTGTTCTTTTGGCTCCTCGTCTGGTTTGTCTCGACCCCCGCCTGTTTTTGGACTACTCTCTGCCTAGTCCTTATATACCTGTCTTCTCCTGTCTGACCACGCCTGCCTTGACCATGTCTCTGTCTGAATCGTCTAATAAAAGCGTGCAAATGGATCCGCTTGTCTCTCGTCTCGCTCCTCCTGTTACAGAATACTCGGCCGTTACAGGATCCAGCAGCTTTTCACCCGGACATTCTTCGGATATAGACACTAACAGGACTTTATGCAGGATTAAGCAGGGACTGCGGACACTGGAACAATACACCCGTGAGTTTCTCTCCATCTCAAATTATTCCACCCTCCCGGACTGTACAAAGATTGAAATATTCTGTGACGGCGTGAACCAGCCCCTCCGTTCACAGCTGAGACGCGAGGGTCCGCGTTCATCTCTAGTCAATTTTTTGGACTATGCATTTCTCACTGTGGGCTCAACGTGTACTGTGGGTGTCGCGGAGGAACGCGACAACACGGAAATGACGGCCACGCACCCCACTCGCAGATTGGCGGTCATGCCGGAGCACGATGCCACGAACACGCTAGCCGCCTGGATCGCTCGTGAAATGGCGGCCGTGTCGGAGCGCGTTAACGCGGTAGCGGCGACAGCAGAGTCCGTGCACAAGATGGCGGCCGTGCCGATGTGCGCTCGCAAGATGGCGGCGAGGGTGGATCCCGTTTGCAAGATGGCGGCTAAAGCGGGGCTCCATCACGTCACTGCTGCCCTACCAAAGCCATATCAAGTTGCAGCTGCGTTTCCTGAGTCAAGTCAAGTTTCTGAGTCCAGTCAAGTTGCAGCTGTGTTTCCCGAGTCAAGTCAAGTTTCCAAGTCAAGTTAAGTTGCAACTGTGTTTCCCGAGTCAAGTCAAGTTTCCAAGTCAAGTCAAGTTGCAGCTGCATTTCCCGAGTTAAGTCAAGTTTCCAAGTCAAGTCAAATTGCAGCTGTGTTTCCTGTGTCAGGTCAAGTTAGAGCTATCGCCCCCGTCTCAAGTCAAGTTACAGCCATCTTTCCTGAGCCATTGCACAAGATGGCTGCCATGTCAGAGCCACTGCACAAGATGGCTGCCACGCCAGAGCCACTGCACAAGATGGCTGCCACACCAGAGCCACTGCACAAGATGGCCGCCGTCTCCAAGCCACTCCACAATATGGCTGCCATTCCAGAACCTGTGGTCAGCACCCGGACGCCACCTGTGGTCATGATGGCCCACGTGCTGGACACACCCCTAATGACGGTATGGGCAGCTAAAGTGGCGCTCCTTCATGTCGCGGCGGCTACCCCTGAGTCAAGTCAAGACACAGAGTCAAGTCAAGACACAGAGTCAAGTCAAGACACAGCTGCCATTCTCCACGAGTCAAACCAGGTCACAACTGTGCCCCACGAGTCAAGCCAAGTCACCACTGTTCCCCACGAGTCAAGCCAAGTCACACCCGTTCTCCACGAGTCAAGTCACATTACAGCAGCTGTTCATACTAGGTCAAGTCAAGTTACAGCCGTGTCTCCTGAGCCAGGTCAAGCTACGACTGTTGTTCCAGAGTCAAGTCAAGCCAAAGCTGTAGCTTCCAAGTCCAGTCAAGCTTCCAAGTTCAGTCAAGCTTCCAAGTCCAACAACGTCAAGGCGGTCATTCCTGCGTCAAGCAACGTCAAGGCGGTCGTTCCTGCGTCAAGCAACGTCAAGGCGGTGGTTCCTGCGTCAGGCAACGTCAAGGCAGTGGTTCCTGCGTCAAGCAAAGTCACAGCCGTGGTTCCTGAGTCAAGTAAAGTCATTGATCTTCACAAGCCAGTTCAAGTCACCGCTGATCTCCATGAGTCAAATCAGGTCACTACTGATCTTCACGAGCCAAGTCAAGTCACTGCTGATCTCCAAGAGTCAAGTCAGTTCACTACCGATCTTCACGAATCAAGTCAAGTCACAGCCAATCTCCACGAACCAAGTCAAACCACAGCTGATCTTCATGAGCCAAATGAAGTTATTGCTGCTGTTCCAGAGCCAAGTCACGTCTCGTCTGACCTTCCAGAGCCCCGTCATATCCCGTCTATCTGTCCAGAGCCTCACCATGTCTCGTCTGACCGCCCAGAGTCAAGTCACGTCCCGCCTGACGGCCCAGAGTCAAGTCACGTCCCGCCTGGCAGAGTCAAATCCGCGTCCGTCCTGATGGCCCAGAGTCAAGTCCGCGTCTGAGCGCCGAGAGTCAAGTCACATCTCGTCTGACCGCCCAGAGCTTTGTCACATCATGTCTTCCAGTGTGATGGCGACCACTATTCTCAGTATGTGGGCCGCACACTACACTCCAAAGGTCACGTCTGTTCACAAGTCCGCCCCTGAGGTCACGTCTGTTCATGAGTCGCCCCTGAGATCACGTCAGATCTCAAGCCTGCTCCAGAGGTCCCGTCTGGTCTCAAGTCTGCTCCAGAGGTCCCGTCTGGTCTCAAGTCTGCTCCAGAGGCCTCCCCCGTCGAAGAAGCTGCGCCAATGCCTCCAGAGGTGTCAGCGCCAGCTGTAGAACCTCTTATGGAGGGGGCGTTAACCTCAAAACTCTCTGCTTCTCCCTTTTTTCTGTCTGTCTCCTCTGTCCCTGTTCTCCCCAGGTCCCAGCCCATAATGCGGGTTCCTGCTCAGCCCTAGAGGGCCCTGGCGCCTCCTGTTGCGCCCTGGAGGGTCCCGGCGCCTCCTGCTCTACCTCCGGTTCCACCCTGGAAGGCCCCGGCGCCTCCGGCTCCTGCTCCGGCTCCGCCCTGGAGGGCTCCTGCGCCTCCTGCTCCGCCCCGGAGGGCCGGTCCGCCTCCTGCTCCGCCCCGGAGGGCCGTTCCGCCTCCTGCTCCGCCCCGGAGGGCCGCTCCGCCTCACGCTCTGCCTCCGGCTCCTCCCTGGAGGGCTCCTGCGCCTTACGCTCCGCCTCCGGCCCCACCTTGGAGGGCTCCTGCGCCTCCTGCTCCGCCTCCGGCTCCCCCCTGGAGGGTGCCTGCGCCTTCTGCTCCGCCTCCGGCTTTTTCCGGTAAGGCCTCTGCCCTGCCGGTTCTGCCTCAGTCTCCTGGCCCTCCCACCGCTCCCCTGGACTGTTTTTTGCTTGGAGCGTCTGGAAGCCGCTCCTTGGAGGGGGGCTATGTTACGGATCTGGTCGGTGAGCTGCGGACCACTCACCAACAGAAGTCGCTCTCACTCTGTTTGCACACACGGACTGTTGCATTCAACCCCGGACTACATTACCCATCAGCCACTGCTCTTACCACTTGCACCAATCACTGACTGTATAAAAGCCCCGGTCTTCCTGTCATTCACTGCCGAGTATTGTACTGAGTTAACCTAGTCATACGAAGCGTTTCTCTGTGTTCATCCCGTGTCTTGTTTTCCTGTTCTTTTGGCTCCTCGTCTGGTTTGTCTCGACCCCCGCCTGTTTTTGGACTACTCTCTGCCTAGCCCTTATATACCTGTCTGCTCCTGTCTGACCACGCCTGCCTTGACCATGTCTCTGTCTGAATCGTCTAATAAAAGCGTGCAAATGGATCCGCTTGTCTTTCGTCTCGCTCCTCCTGTTACACGTTGTCTCTCTTTACACTTTACCTTTTAATGCTAATATAATAATAATAGTAACAACAACAGAAAAAGATAGAAAAGCCAACAAAGTGTTGTGTGTATAAGTATAACGACTAGCTTTGAAACAATAACACCTCTATGTCTTCTTAACACTGACTTTTTGTGACTTTTTAAAAGATGCAAGCACGCAGAAGGAGCAATCCGCTTCTCCAGTCAATTATGAACAGGAACCTGGAGTAACGGAGAGAGAGCAACTGGACAGAGAGACGAGAGACAATGCACACAAACCACAATTTAACACCATATTTTTAATTAAATAGAAATTAAAGTAACTTTAAAAATGAAAAGTATTAGAAAATGAACAAATAAAATAAATGACAATTCAGTATTGTAAAAGTTGCACTGTTCATCTTAAAACTTTTACAGTTTTTTTTTAAATTATGTATTTATTTATTTTTAAAGTACACAGTACATTTGTTGGACATCAAGTCTTTCTGTGTTAAAGATTTTCCCTTAGGCTATATATGAAGAGTTCATTTGCAAAACTCTGTAAAATCATGATCTCTCATTGTGCATAGATAGATACAATGTGCACGGGCGCCAAACGCGTTCACACGCAAACATTTTATGAACGTGTCACAGATCTCACCTATATTTTAAAGTTACGCTGTTTGCGTACCCAATCCGCCTGTGTGATCGAGTTTAAGCCAAACAGTGACAACAGCGCCTACTAGGGTCACAGAATACGATGGTCACAGAATTTGGTGTAACACCGTCACTATTTCGCGACTCATTTGCCTGACCTGCCGACTGAACACTCGCCGTAGATGCCTTATGCCTTTCCGCATCAGCGTCAACAACATTCACCCCTTCAGTAGGTTTATCAGACAGCAACACCTCTGTAATTTTCTCAGCATCTGTTGGTGCAGATTTTTGCGCCAGACTTGTTTCAGGAATGACGTTACCAACGGCAGTTCCAACATTTCCTTCATCACGCGTTTCAACATTTCGCTCACCATCTGCTGGTGGACGACTATTATCTGGCTTATTCAATTTGCTTGGACAAGCTCGAATAGGATGCCCTGTATCACCGCATCCAAAGCACTTCATACTATTTGTCGTAGCAAAAATGACATAATTAAATTCATCATGGCAAAAGTTTAAAGACAGATCCAATTCATCCAAGTTATCTTGTAAAATCATGTAGACATAGCGCCTAAAAGACACAACATGTTTCAACAGCAGGGACTTGCACCCAATTGGAATCATCTTAATCTGAGAAACCAATTTACCATAACGAGAGAGCATTCTAGTAAGAAGCTCATTTGAAATAAAAGGTGGCACATTGGATAGAGTCACTTTTCTCGAAGGAGTGGAAAGAGGAAGTACAGGAGTAAAAATACCATTAACCACTACCCCATTCTCTACAATCTGGTTCGCTAACTCAACTGTCTTGACAAACACGACAATAGCACTATTCATGCGGGACGCGGACAGAATATTCTCCGGCCCAATCACTTCTCCTACAGCCAAGCTGCATTCTTCTACACTTACAGGTGAGTCTATCTTCACACCATGACATCGCGTCAAGAAATCAAAGCTCCCGCTACCTGAGGCAGCCATGCTCCCAGTACAAAACCGGGAGCAGACGCCCTGATATAATAAACCCCTCCGTGCACTACCTAACTAAATCCCCCTAACCTCACAAAAAGATAAATTGAAACGAGAGAAATAAACAAAAAAGATAGAAAAGATAGAAAAGGTAGAACACTCGTACCTGACGCACAAGCCGAACACTCACACTCGACGGTCCGCCCACTCACTCAGCACATGCGCACAGAGCAGAGAGAGAGAGAGAGAGAGAGAGAGAGAGAGAATTTGAATTTTAACAAAACCTTTATTACAAAAAATTCTTCTATTCACAATACATTCCTACAGCATAGTAAAAGAGACTCACAAAGTAAATGTAAACATCAATTCGCCCTCAAAAACTAAGCACAAAGCCTTATTACAACACCAAATACATTCAAATGTGACAAAATCACCAACAGACTTATAATAAAGAAAATCAACCATAACTCTTGATTTCACTAAGTTAGAAAACACAGCTACTATATTCTGATTTACATTTTGTTCTATTTTCTTTTTCCTACTTACATAAATGGCCAGTTTTGCTTGGCCTAGAACAAAATTCAGAAGTTGACAAACAAATCTCTTTTTTCTCACATATTTGAACCCCAAAATAAAAATCTCCAGAGAAAAAGTCTCATTACAACTCCTAAAAACATTACTTATAACTAAAAACAAAGGTTGCAACCTACGACAGCTGGTAAAAGTGTGAAAAATCGTTTCTCTATTAGAACAAAAAGGACATACAGAAGCAACCTCAGGGTTTAAAACTGAGATAAAAGCATTAACTGCGACAGCACCATGAAGAATTCTCCATTGCAGATCACCTGTTCTCTTGGTCAACGGTGGTTTATACAAGGATCTCCACTCAGGTTTTGTACTTTCATCTAGTTTAAAAAAAATCACGCCAGGGAGTATCAACTTTTCCATTTAAAACCTTTTTGCTAAAAACCAAAACACAAAACCTGTACAAAGATTTTCCAGTACTAGAAAAAAAATCCTTACACAGAGAAGCAACACCATCAATGAAAGGAGAAATAATTCCTTCAATATTTATAGACAAAAACAAACAAGGAAAGGAGTCTTTTGGATAAGAAATACAGGAACCTTCATAGTATTCTGTTAACAAGTCCATTTCAGTTGGTTTAAGAGCAGCTTGCCACTTCATCAGCAACTGGGTAGCCAAACGAATAGACCTGATTCCCAAGTGTTGAGCTAATGCTGCTTCATTCTTAAAACCTGGCCCTACAATATTCAGCAGCTGTCTCAGAGTAATAGTATTGTGATCAATTAGCAACTCACTAAGTCCAGGAAAAATAGAGCTGTCCGTTAAGTCCAACCGAGAGCCATAGATTAAGGGCTCCTCTAGTAACCAATGAAGAGAAAGTGAGGCTTCTGATCGCTGAACAATAAAGAGGCTCCAAACCTTAAAAATGTTCTTATAAAAAATTGGCAATGTAGAGGTACCCAGCTTTAGGGGATCCAGCAAAAAAAGTGCTTTGTCCAGCCCCAACCGTGCAAAACTCCGTAAAACCAGGGATGAAACAGCACGCCAGCTAAAATTTGAAGGTCCATCCAACAGTCTTTGCACAAACTGCAGACGAAAGGTTGCAATTCTGCTTTGGAGATGTACAAGTCCTTGTCCGCTTTCCTCCTTAGGCAAAAACAATATATTTTGTGAGACCCAATGGAATTTATCCCAAAAAAAGTCCACCAGGACAGCCTGAATTTTTGAAAGCAACTGCAAAGGAGGATCTACACAGGCAAATTTATGCCATAAGGAAGATGCCACCAAATTATTAACAATTAAAATGCGCCCTCTGTATGACAATTTTGGGGACAAAAACTTCCATTTTTCTAGACGACCTTTGACTTTTTCAAATAGACCTTCCCAGTTTTTCTGTACTATTGTCTCATCACCTAAAAAGACTCCCAGATATTTAAAACCTTCTTTTCCCCAATGTAAACCAGCAGGAAGTCTTGGTTTTCCACTTTTCCAGCTTCCTAACAACAGTGCTTCACTTTTATTCCAATTTACATTAGCAGAAGATAAAACCTTGAATTTGCCAAGCAATTCAGATAAAACCTGTACATCACATTGCTTACTAATCATAACTACTATATCATCAGCATATGCTGACAATAAGAGATTACCATCACAATTTGGCAAAGATATACCATGAAGTTTTATTCTTATTTGCTGTAATAACGGCTCTATGGTCAAAGAGTAGAGCATACCAGAGAGTGAACACCCCTGTCTAATGCCTCTACAAGCTTTAAAAGGAGCACATAAACCACCGTTCACCTTGAGAATACTCTGAACGTCTATATAGAGAACTTTCACCTGATCTATGAAGTTTTTACAAAACCCAAAGGATTCCAAAACTCTCCATAAATAAACATGCTCTACACGATCAAAGGCTTTCTCTTGATCCAATGATATTAAACCACAGTCTAAATTTAGCATCTTAGAGACATCAAGAAGATCTCTAATCAGGGAAACATTATCAAAAATTGACCTACCAGGGACACAGTATGTCTGGTCAGGATGTATAACTTGGTCCATGACCCCTGCCAGCCGATTAGCTAAAACTTTAGAGAGCAGCTTGTAGTCACTACACAGGAGGGAGACTGGCCGCCAGCACCTGATATCCGTCAGATCACCCTTTTTGGGTAGGAGAGTCAAGACTGCCCTGCGGCAACTCAACGGCAGCAGCCCTCCAGCTAAACTGTCATTCAGTACCTCCAGCAAGTCTTCTCCAAGCTCTGACCAAAAAGACTTTTAAAAGTCAACAGGCAGACCATCGATCCCTGGTGCTTTACCCAGCTCCATACCCTGGAGGGCTTTGCACAGTTCCCCCATAGTCAAGGCACCTGAAATTTTTGTTTTGACTTCCTCCGGCACTTGAGGAAGATTAACAAAAAAATCACTGTCATCCCTATAATCAGGACCCAGTTCATTTTTGTATAAAGACTCATAAAAACTGACTGCTCTCTTACGAATGTTTTTTAGGTCAGTTAATAAAGCTCCAGATTCTGAACGTAAGGCATGAATGACTCGTTCTGTCCATTCTTCCTTTCCAAACTGAAAAAAAACTTTGACGGTATATCCATATCATTTACACTTAAAAAACGAGACCTGACCAGAGCACCCTGTGCTTTAACCCCTAATAGGTCAGATAACTGACTCTTCTTCTTTTTTATAAGAGACTCCACATCACTCTGGTTTCCAGGCAAGTGAACCAATTCTTGCAATTTTAAAAGATCAGTCTCTAAGGTGTTAAAAATCAAGGTTACCTCTCTAGTGACGTTCTGAGAGTATTGCTGACAAAACTGTTTTATCTGGACTTTCCCAAAATCCCACCATTGCTGAAGTGTTCTAAAAGAGTTTTTTGTAGTTTTATAAACATTCCAAAATGTTTTAAAGCCTTCTTTAAAACACTTATCAGACAATAATGCAGTATTTAAATGCCAGTAAGCACTTCTTGGCTTAATAGAGTTTAAAAAGATACAGCAGTGCACCATACTATGATCTGAAAGACGTGATGGGGTAATAAAACAACTTAACTATACTTCCATGATGTTTAAAGACATAAAACCTGTCTAGTCTTGCCAAAGAAATCATGTTATCACACTGTAAAAAACAACCTATACAATCTACTCAATATAATGGGGTAAACTGATGTAACAATTTGCACTTAGTTTGTTTGGGTAGATTCTATCCTATATATTTGAGTAAAGAAAACCTAAATTTACGAATCTACTCAATAAAATGAGGTAAATTGAAGTAACAATTTGCACTTCGTTTGTCTATATATTTGAGTAAAGAATACCTGAATTTAACAGCTATGACAAATTAAAAAAAAAGTAGATAAAGTCTACACAGCAAAAAGCCCAGTGTTAAATGAACTCTCACAGGAGTTTATTTGAGTGTTAAAATGAACACTGAAGCAGTGTCAAAGTTAATGAGGTAATTAAGTGATTCATTGAGTGATGATTGAAAATTATTGAAGACACCAAAATGTTTACGTCACCATTATAGTGGTCAGTATTAGCATTAGTTGGGCTCTTGACCCGTAGCTTTTGTTCAACTGTTTAGTTAAACTAGCCAGGCAAGCCAAAGAGCAAAAGTCATGCAGTGGTGATAATTCTGTTTTAAAATAAACTTAATTTGAGACACTTTAGAGTTCTATATCCTTTATTTATTACAACTGCCTTGTGGTTTCACAGCAGCAAAAAAAGATAAAGCCTTTTTTTTTTAATTTTGAATGGACTTCTTACAAGCTCCTCTGATCAAAAAAAAAAAAACTTTCAAAAGCTGTTCTTTTAGGCACACACAGACATCATGAATCAGCATATGAATCTCAAAAATGGTGACAAACAGCATATTCAGAAACAGATCAACTCTAAACATCATGGAAATCATCAGCTCATAATTTATTCATGCATGATGGGAGATATGGATGAGTTTTGATTGGCTACAACATACGTTTTTGTTGGTCACCATTGTTGTGATTCTCATGCTGATTGTTGATGTCTGTGTGTCTAAATCTAAAAAACGTTTATATTTTTCTGGTCAAATAAATTTCAGAAACACCTGTCTGATTAAACCAACATAAACAAAATACAACTCACTTATTCTGATCGCTACTTCATGACTTAGTCAAAGCATATTCAAAACCACAAAATCTCATTTCTTCTGGTTTGTCTGACTGTTATAACTCAATTACAACACCCAAACAAAATCTAATATTAAGAAGTTACTGGTAAAGAGCTAAACTAATGCTAACACTAACCACTATAATGGCAACTTACAAAATTAGATTTTCTCCTTTTGGTGATTCTGCTTATTAACATCAGGCGTCTTTAATAATGGTCAATCATCACTCAATGAATCACTTAATTACCTCATTAACTCTAACACTGCTTCAGTGTTCATTTTAATAATCTTGAGTATGGACTCAAACTCCCGGGAGAGTTCATTTAACACTGGGCTTTTTGCTGTGTAGACTTTACCTACTTTTTTTTAGTTTGTCTTAGCTGATAAATTCAGGTATTCTTTACTCAGACATATAGGATAGAATCTACCCAAACAAATTGAGTGTAAATTGTTACCTCAATTTACCTCATTTTATTGAGTAGATTCTATAGGTTGTTTTTTACAGTGCACGAACATGAGTCCAAGTGTATTGTTTTTGATCTCCATTAAGCTGTCTCCAAATATCGACAAGTTCGTGTGTTTTTGTGAGCTGAACAAGACGTTGACGTGAAGGTAAGTGGGGTTCAATGTGATTCCTATCCAAGTTGGACTCTGTGCAATTAAAATCACCACCCAAAAATAAATAATCATCATCATTAACATTTTGTAAAACAGAGCACAAAGTATTAAGAAATAACATTCTTTGAACAGCTGAGGTTGGTATGTACACACAAATAAAAACAAATACAACATTTTCAAAAGAAGCTCTTACTTTCAAAAGTCTGCCTTTGATTACCTCTTCAACCTGATAAGAGTGAGGGCTGAAACTCTTAGCAAAAAGAATAACAACCCCACCACTAAGTGAAGTATTATGACTTAAAATAGCAATCCCATTCCATTCAACTGCCCAATCAGCAGCATTATTAAAATCAGTATGTGTCTCTTGTAACAGAGTGACATAAATTTTTTTCTGATTAATTAATTCAAATAGTTCAGCTCTTTTGTGCACATTTCTAGCACCATTCACATTCAAGGTAGCAACGTTAACATGACACATATTTAAAGAATAGAAAAAAGAAAAGAAAGAAAGAAACATCCCTGCCCACAAGAAAAAACTACTAAAAAATATGGACTTAGGCTTTTTCACTGTCCTTATTACTAAGCTCAGAGTTAAGTTTCCTTACTATTTTTTTCAGCCAATAGACTTCTTTGTTTGTGAAGGAGCCCTCCATCATGAAACACTTTGTTTTCTCAACAAACTGCTTAATGTCTGGAAAATATTCATTGACGCGTACTCCCCTCATATTTTTGGTAGCTCTGAGGAACAGTTTAATGTCATCTACCTCATAATGACGACCAGAGAAATCACTCTGAGAAAGACTAACACTTGAATCAGAAGATTCACTGTCACTTTCTGTTGCATCTTTATCACTCAACTCAGTTGTATCTGCTTTCTTTGGATGTCTAACAATCAGTCCTTTACCAGACTTCTTCCTCTTTAACGGGACTTTAAAATCTGCCTGCCCTGTTTCCATTCAAGTGTCATCACATATATTCCTCTCAGAAGAATGCAAGTCATTATCAAAAGCATTATTTAAATGCCTGTCTGTCTCAATAGCGGCTACCTCTGCCTGGGCATTGGACACTGTGTTTTCACGCGCCAATTCATTAGCGTCAGTTACCGTGATCACAGGTAAATCATCATCATTTTTGTCCTACATTACTCGTATCCCTGATACACCCGGAACCCCATCTGACAATCTTGCTTCATCGGGCCCGTTTACTACCACATCGGTACTACCAGTACCTGGATCACCATCAGCTAACGGGTTGCTCGAGATCTTTACGGGACAAACACGGATTAAATGGCCGGGCTGTCCGCAATTGAAACATTTAATTTTGCCAGTTGTTGCATAAATAATGTAATCATACTCATCAACCCGAAAGTGCAAAGACACATCCAAATCAGCATCGTCATTCATAATCATATAAACAAAATGCCTAAACCAAACAACGTGTTTTAGTAAGGGTGATTCACTACTGATAGGGATCTTTTTAATAGGAGAAACTAGTTTGCCGTACCGAGACAAAGCTCTAGCTAAAATCTCATCACTTAAGAACGGTGGAACATTGGATAATGTGACTTTCTTTGATGGTGTAGAGAGTGGAAGTACAGGGGTAAAAAGATTATCAACAACTATTCCTGCCTTAAGTAAATCATTAGCCTTTTCAACAGTGCTAAGAAAAATAACAGTGGCATTATTCATCCTAGAGGCAGACAGTATATTTTCATGCCCAACAACATCACCCACTGCCAGGCAACATTTCTCTACACTAACTGCAGATGCCACTTTTACTCCATGACGCCGGGTCAGTGAACCCAAACATTGCGAGCGCGGGGCCATCATGCTCCCGATAAAAAAGGTAGCACGCGGCCCAAAACAACTACAACGTAAAACGAAAAAACAAGCAACAAAGCAGAAAACCAGAAAAAAAGAGAGAGGGAAAAAAAGGGTTCACTCACAGAAACCACCCGCGCTCACACCACTCAATCCGCACGCTCGCTCCCAACAGTCACACCGGAAGTAAGTGAGAGAGAGAGAGAGAGAGAGAGAGAGAGAACTACAAGAGATGGCTTCTTAAAAGAGTTGTTGGATTACAGGTTGTTGTGGAGTATGTCAGTGGTTCTCAATCCTGGTCCTGGGGGCCCCCTGCTCTCACATTTTGTTGCATGTCTCCCTTATTTAACACACCTGATTGAGATCAGCTCATTAGTTCAGTTCATGGATCTCTCTCCTAATGAGTTGATGATCTCAATCAGGTGTGTGAAATAAGGGAGAAATGCAAAATGTGCAGAGCAGGGGGCCCCCAGGACCAGGATTGAGAACCACTGGAGTGTGTGATCTGACGTAATTGCAAGACAGAAAAAAAATATTGAATTACAATCACTTCACAAAAAAAACTATTAAAGGCAGGGCAAGCATTGTGGTTACTGTGCTTTACAAATAGTATACAGTAAAAACACAGTTACTGTGGTAAAAACATGGTAATTGTTGTAAAACTACAGTAAAACTATGGTTACTGAGGTAAACCCATAGTGAGTGTTGTAGTTATTGTGCTTTAACTAAATACCACTATGGTACTATGGTAAAATGACAATTGTTGTGGTTACATACAAATACCACAGTTAAACTACATTTAAGGTGGGAGAAGCATGGTATATATTGTGGTTACTGTGCATCCCTTACAAAAATTACCCACATTAAAAAATACTATAGTAATATATAGTAAATACTTTTGTGTTTTTGAACCACTTTAGTAAAATGTATTACACTGTATAGTATTTACAGCACTTCATTAATGAATGATACAGCATACTGTAGTATTAGCTATACTTTAGTTTTTACTACAGTAAACTGTAGTGTATTGTAATATAATATTGTAGAAAACTTTTTATTGTAGTTTATTGTACTAAACTTAGTTTAGTATTGGGTAATTTGTTTATATTACTACTTTATATTAGCAACTATAGAACTGCAACAACAAATTAATTCAAGTAGGCTACTTTATTATAGTATGGTTCAAAATCACTATAGTATTTACCATAAATTACTGTAGAATTTTTTTCTTCATGTGGGTAACCGTGGTTTTTCTATAAATCAAACCAAAAAACATGGTTACTATAGTTAAACCATGATATGATGATAACCACAAATTAACCATGGTCACACTAACCATAGTTTAACCATGGTATTTGTAGTAAAACTGTAGTTATACAAATGGTAATAAATATGCCAAAAAAAAAAAACATCCTGGTTACTAGGCTTTACCTCAATAAAACCATGGTTAATTTTCATAAGGGACTGACTACACATGACATGGTCGCCCCTGCTAAAAAAAAATAAAATAAATAAATAAATATCGCCCCTGCTGGTGCTTCTTCTTCTTCTTTTTGTTTAATGGCGGGTAGCACCAATGTTAAGGTGCATTATAGTATTTTATAAAGATGACATCCTGTGTTTCCTGCATCCCAAATTTGTTGCCATTCTGTAATGGTAGATGCTTTAATTATTGCCTTGGCTTCTAATCTACTTAATGAAACTGTTACGAATCTGGTCGGTGTTCTGCGGACCGCTCACCACCAGATGTCGCTCTCACCTTATCCTCACACACGGACTCTTGCACTACACCTTGGACTACATTCCCCGTCATTCAGCGCGCTGATTGGGTCAGCACCTGTGTCCAATTAGCCTTTTTCACACTTCGGTGTTTCTGGCTTCCGGATTGGCGCTTGCAAGGTAAACGTTTTTCTGGTGACAGCAGCGGCCGTACTGAACAAGAGTAAGTTCGGGAATCAAAGTCTATTTTTACAAAATAGATACTATGATACTATGATATATACCGGTGTTTTACTCTAAAATAGCAAACATTTATTCAAAAACTTTGTGTCAGCATCTGGTCATCACAAATACTATGTTTATTTAATTATGAATGTTAGTACTTGTAATACAGTACAGTTTTAAGTTTTGCCGTACTGTCTATTTGGTGCTGGCTGTGCATTATGACTCTTCACATCATTTTTTTTCGCGATTAATATTGTTATTATTATTATTATGAAAGTAATATTGTATTTTCTACTTGCTCTCCTTTGCATTATTAACTTTAGGGTGTAAATGTACGTTGCATAATGTGCCCAGGGATATACATAATAAAATAATATAATACTAAATAAGACATGACTCCGATTAATGGCTTTATTCCTTTTGGATCTGGATTACGTTGTTGTATTGAGTTTATGCATCATCCGGACTCAGAATTGTTTCATTTATTCTTGGGGAAATGTGCATTTGGATATAAACGCTGTCATAATTTACCATGATGTAGTGATTCGAGGGAAATGACTGAGTAAATTGAGAAAATACGCTTAAATATACCGGAGATGGAGAACAGAAACTATAGCTGGCGCTATGTTGCGCATATATTATATTGACGAGTACCGGTCTGAGTGCCCATATAAATTACAAACAAGTAAAATGTTGTTTCTTTGTTGATTATATAACAACTTGGAAAGCAGACAAAAAAGAAAAGGTAAAAGGCATTATTTGAGACAAGAGCATATTAATATAATAGGCACAGACCTGTAGCGGAACTGACTTTACCCTGCGCTGACGTCACTTCCGATTTTTGTGAAAAAGGCTAATCAGCAGCGCTATAAAAGCCCCGGTCTTTCCCTTTGCAATCCACGGAGTATTGTGATTAGTATTGTTGTTGTGTTTACCCTAGCTTCCCTAGTTTCCTTGTTCCCTAGTTCCCGAGTTCCTAGTTCCCTGTGTTTAGTTCCCGAGTCCTGGCCATCTCGTCTCGACTCTCTCGCCGCCTGCCTACTGGACTCTAGCTCATTTCTTGGTTTCTCTCGATTCTCTCGTCTCATCCCTTTACGGATTACGTTCGCCTTGGATCGACTCACGCCCGCTTCACGGACTTCTATTGTGCCTCGCCCTAACATACCTGTTTGCTGTTGTTTTGACCCTGCCTGTTTTTCGACCATGTCTCTGTCTCGTCCCTTGAATAAAAGCTCGCAGATGGATCCGCTCGCCTCTCGTGTCTCATTCAACGTTACAGAAACATTCATGATTCTCTCATTTTCTAAGGCCTGTTTTGCTAGTCTATCCAAATTTCATTACCCTTTATTCCTCTATGAGCTGGTATCCACATAAATATTACCATAATGTTCATATTCTTAGATCATTACAGACTTTCATATATCTCATTCACTATATCCTGTGACATAACAAATGTTTGGTATACAGTTTGCAACATATCTTCAACAACAGCTACAATATTTCCAGAATCTTTAAACCTTTCCATTAACTCCAGTACATAAAAATGCAAAAATACAGCAGGTAACATCCAAGGTTGAGTTACTGACAGTGAAATCGCAGGAATGTATCTTTTCTGATTTATCTGATTTAATATCATTACTCTAGCTTTTTTTATCACTGTCCCATGCAAAAAACTTGTATTTAGATTTTTCCTTTTCACAACATGGAAGGAGTACCTTTACAGTTGAGTGACGATCTTCTGAATAACCTTGAAGATTTACCCAGTAGTTCATTCTTAACTGTTTATATCTCATTTCACCCATCTCAACCCAAAGAGCAGATACAGGAGTCGCTCCACACCACAACAAAGTCTCAAGGCTGGAGATTGTATCACATCTAGCTTCTTCAATAAAGTTTTTGCTGCTGAGCCATAAGCTATTACTTCCATAGTCCAGCACTGATCTAATCAGTGCTATAGATATTTCTCATTGCATCTCTACTTGCTCCCCATTCTGACCCTCTTAGACATCTGATGACATTTAAAATCTTCTTGCATTTAGTCTCTGTCCTATGAATATGTTCCCTCCATGTTAACTTTGCATCAAACCATATACCTAAAAACTTGTTCAATATCTTGTCCATACATCTTTATCTGTGTGTCACTATTTCTTTTCTTAGTAAAAAAATATTGTTTTTGTTTTTTTTTTTCCACTGAAAACCTGAAACCCCATGCATATGACCATTTTTCTACCATCTCAGTTGCTTCTTGTGTTTATACCTGTAATATGTATTATATTCCTTACCCGTTTCCACAATGCTCCGTCATCAGCAAACAATGATCGACCAATAGCTCCTTGAACTTGAGAAAATACATAATTTATCATAATTGAAAAAAAATATTGGACTTATAATATTACCCTGAGGGGTACCACTTTCCACCATATATTCATAAGGCTGTCCCAATTCTTACTTGGATAAATCTATCAAATAAAAAGTCTTTAATCCAATTATAAACTCTACCTGTTATTCCTATCTTATTAAGTTTTATCAATAAACCTTCTTTCCAAACCATATCATAGGCTTTTTCAGTATCAAGGAAAACTGCCATCACTGAATCTTTATTAACTTTATTAACTCTTAATATCTGTTCCGAGACATATAATAGGGTCCATAGTTCCTCTCCCTCTCCTAAAACCATTCTGATGAGGTGATAAAATGCCTTTACTTTCCAAATAATATGCTAGTCTCTCTGTAATCATTCTTTCGACTATCTTCCCAATATGTGAGATCAATGCTATTGGTCTATAATTCTTTGGATTTGATGGATCCTTTCCTGGTTTCCTAATAGGAATAATTAATGACTCTTTCCATTCAGTTGGTAACTTTCCTTTTTCCCAAATTTTATTATAAAAACCTAACATCTTTCCCAGGGGATGTTCCAGCTCTTGCTATTGCTCTCTTTAATTCTTCCATAGTTAACAGAGCATCTATCACACTTTCTATTTCATTCCTTCTCTCACACCTTGAATAAGTTGATTTTGTTAATTCCCTTCCTGTCTTTCCCTCCTCAGTTAAGTTATTTGAGCTATGGATTTGCAAAGTGCCTTTGCTATCATTTCTGCTCTTTTTTTCATCAGATATACTGCTATTTCTCCCACCTTTATAACAGGATATTTCCATTCTTTTCCAATCCCTCTCATAATTTTAATCATGTTCCATATCTCTCCTACAGGAATTGATCTACTAATTTTATTACAAAATGTTTGCCATCATTATCTTTTTGCATTATGTATAGTTTTCTTCATCTTAGCTTGAATTTGCTTGTATTTAATTAAGTTTTAATAATTATGGGCTCTTCTTAATATTCTTAGAGTTTTATTCTTTTCTTTAACTACTCTACTACAGTCATCTGTCCACCAAGGAACCATCTTTCTCTTCATTTGGCCATTACTTTTAGGAATTGACTTCTCAGCAGCATCAAGTAACACAGTTTTCTTTTTTTTTATCAATCTCCTCAATCTCTTCATTTAAATCTATTTTATCCACTCCTCTCTCACAAATAAAACTAAACTTTTCCCATTTTGCACGATGCATATTTTCCTGTAACAATACCCTACAATATATTGGATAATGATCACTTCCAATTGTAGTTTCATATGCTATTTCCCACTCACATTTCCCTGCTAAATTACTTGACACCAAGGTTAAATCTAAAACTGATACACTCCCTTTAAGTACATCTAGTCTCGTCCCTCTCCCATCATTTAAACAAACCATTCACTTTTCCCTAACAGTTCTTCAATCACTTCCCCATTTACATCTGTTTTTGTATCCCCCCATAATGTACTATGTGCGTTAAAATCCCCACATACCACTTTTTTATGCCCTTCCATTCCTGCAATCTGCACTACTTAAATCAAGTTTCTTACAAGGATTATAGTAATTATTAACTATGAGCGCTCCTTCCTTCGTCCATACCTCTATGGTTATATATTCTTGCTCATTTTCTATTCCTATAACCCTAAATACAATTCATTCTCTAATAAATGTTATACAACCTCCCTCTACTCTTTCCCTTCTGTCAAACCTAACACTGTCATATGCACCTAATCTAAAGTCTAAATTTGATCTCAACCATGTCTCTTCAATACAAATAACATAGGCTTGCTATATAATTCTTCAACATGTTTTTTAAATTCTTGTCCATTAGCCAGCAAACTCCTAGCATTCCATTACATTAAGAGGACCATTATTACTATCTAACCCATGCTTGTTCCTGACCACTGAGGTCATTGCTTATTTCCTTCCAATTCCTTCCAATTACTTCCCCATTACTTGCTTGTTCTGTTTCTTTTGTGATTTGTTTTCCTTTGTGTTCTTTATTTCTTCCTTTCCTCTGATTCACCTTCTTTACATCTTCTGCATATGCTTTCTTATTTGAGGTTTTAACCTGTTGTATTTCCATTCCCCCCCTCCACATCTTGGAAATCTCCTTCTGCCTTTACACACCTTGCTGTATGTCCAAATCCTTGGCAATAATAACATCTCAGTGTCTTTCAGATGTATTCTCTAACTTTATATTAAAATTGCCATTTTGTATTTCTTCCTCTTTATGCACTGTTAAAGGAGAAGTCCACTTCCAGAACAAAAATTTTACAGATAATGTACTTACTTCCTTGTCATCCAAGATGTTTATGTCTTTCTTTCTTCAGTCAACATTTCAGCATTTTTCTCTATATAATGGACTGCTATCGTTGCTATGCTGAATTTGAACTTCCAAAATGCAGTTTAAATGTGGCTTAAAATGATCCCAGCCGAGGAAGAAAGGTCTTATCTAGCAAAACGTTTGGTTATAGATATAGATAAGACAATTTTGAAGTTGAGGGAGAACATAAGATGAGTTTTTTGACATACCCTAACTGTCATGACCCGGAAAAAAAAACAATTCAGGAAGAGTAAGACAAGACAAGTGTAGCGTCTGGACCAATCAGACATACATTAATTGTTACATTTAACAAATAGTCTTTAAACACAACAGGCCAGCTACATGCTGGAGCTCTGGAGACAACCCCCCCAAAGCAACTAACACCCCAAAAGGGCTCAGTTGCCAGGACAACGATCTGATATCACAGGTTTTATGGCCTCAAGGAATGCAAACGGAGCACACTACATTTTTCTATAGGAAAGACACAATGCCTATAGAAATGGACTCTTTCCTACTCATTCACAGACAAACCTTTCTTTGACCTTCCTATCACACATAGCCCAGGTCATTGTGTACAGTATTACTGCATTGTATTTTAATTTTGTCTGTTGTATATGTATTTGTCTTTCCACTGTTGTTTTATGCATGTATTATGATAGATGACTAGTAGTATAACCCACCTATGTCATGCTTGGACTCTTTGAGTTCGTATTTTAATGATCTAAAAGATGGTGTAAATTAGATGTTGATACCTTTGCAACATGTTAGTGTTTTAAGAAACCTTAGTAGTTTTTGCATCAACACCCAATCGAATTACATATGCAAAATACCATGCTCACAGACAAAGAGTCGTAAACTTTCCCTCCAAAGGTGAAAGTTACCATTGGTTCATGGACCTCCTGGAGGCACAGCCTCCAGAGAGTTTAAAGGCATCGACCCCTCTCTCTTCTCTCTCTCTTCACTTTCTCCTTCGTCTGCAACATCTTCTGATTGCTGCCCGTGTGGAGGAACCCACGGGGAGCCTGAGCCGGCACAGGGCGTGCCCGGCGGGCCCGACAGGCCCAACATACAGAGCTGTGGCTCTCGACCACAAAGAGCCAGACAGTTCCACTCAACCCTGGAATTCATCTTCATGACTCGCCTCAGCCAGTCGGGGGTTCTTGGAGAACCTAAGAAGATGGGCTAGAACTCTTCAGGACTTCCCTAAGCGTGCGCCAGGCCTTGCGGCCTTGTCTTTCCATTCCCCAAAGATCACAGGACTTCAGCTGGGTCCCTCTCAGCTCTTGGTTCTTCTTCACTTTTCACATGGGAAGAAACTCCCAGTCACCAACGAGTCAGGACATCTTTGGAATTCATCACTCTTCAGACCCGGAAGAACGTGATTGCAATTCCAAAACCACCACTGCTTCAAACCATCAAGACTTTCAGAGACTGCATTTGGACACTTGTTCAACGACCAAGGCAATGCAAGTATCGTACATTTAACTGAACAAACAGAGGTTTAGTATAAGCTGTAGACAGCACTGATGGTTTCACAGCAGGTGGTTAACTGACTCTTTTCATAGCTTTATTTCCTTGTCTCTCTCTAACTGCTTCTCACTGACCATTCCCCCATGTATGAGTGATTTCACGTTTGTTTGTTTAGATTAGTTATGTGTTAGTCCTTCGTTAATAAACTATTGTGCACAAATTACGTGAGTTTTGATTCTGATTCTGCCTTGCAAATTAATGTCCCTTTACGATTCCGATTCGAGCTACATGCTCTAATGCAGTGGTACTTTAAGGAAGTTATTTTCTGTGGCCAAGAAAATATAATTTCTTAGAGTTGATATAAAGATTATACTGAATGTTCGCTGAGCGAACCGATTAGTTGATGGAAAATTGATTCTGCTACAGTTACTACTGGCAGCTGATATAAGTAATTGTAATTAATCATAATTAATTGTAATTATTTATATACATTTCCCTTTGAGCTAAATTCGCTACACGAGCATTTGACATTTGGGATTGTTTGAAGCCACATTTAAACTGCATTTTGCAAGTTCAAATTCAGTGCACCATAGAAGTCCACTATATGGAGAAAAATGCTGAAATGTTTTTCTCAAAAAACACATTTCTTTACGACTGAAGAAAGAAAGACATGAACATCTTGGATGACAAGGGGATGAGTTCATTATCTGTAAAACTTTGTTCTTGAAGTGGATTAATTAAGCTTTGCTGTATTGAGTGGGTTAAAATATTTTACCTACTAGTGACATTAGTTTCCTGGGCAGACACTTTCACTGAAACACTGACATCTGATTGAAGACAAAACATAATCACTGATACATCTATGCACGTTATGTCAACTATACTGTATATATTAATTATACTCACACAGTATACTCAAAGCACAGAGACCTCCAAGAGCAAAAAACAGATAGACAGCGAAAATAATCAGAAGAACTTTAGTCCTTTTATGCAGACAAAATCTTTCTTGCTCTTCAGTGGAGTTACCTGTAGTAGAAATTGGATTAGAAAATCAGTGCAAAATTTCTGTCTGCATGAATTTACATTTGTTTAATTTCTGTAACATACATTTTTTAACAAAATAAATTTTCAACACATGTGGAAACTTGCCCAAACCTGACATATTATGAATTGTACTCTTGTACTGAAAACACAGTTTAAAGTTTTAGTTAAAATCTTCAAATGCATGCTATTCTGTTTTAACACAATCATTGTCACCCAGAAGATTTTAGTTAAAAGGATAGAATGGACAAAGATAATTCTAACTGAAGATTAGGCACTTTTACAATTTAATAGATTAGGCAGTCTCACTCACTTAAAAACTAGAAACAGTTTCCCTAAAGTTCCCTAAAAATATATCACTTTCCTATGAAAGGCTTCACAGTATAATGAAAACATGAAGACTTGCATTCTGCCAACAGGAAGTCAAATGGCAACTTCACTCCTGTTCTCAATATGTGATGTGAGCCTCAGATGTCCCCAGAAAGTATATGTGAAGTTTCAGCTCAAAATACCCCACAGATAATTTATTATATAATTTTAAAAAAGCCTATGTCTCTTTAAATGCAAATAAACTGCTGCCCTTTTTCCAGAATAAAGCTGTACCTTTACAGCTCATACCTCAGATACTTTGCCAAAAAAAAAACATCTGTTTGGTTTTGATTATCATATCCATCACACTGAAACCATGCATTTTAAACCATATTAGTTTAAACCTCTGATATAGGGTTTTCTGAGTGCATATATCCGATGCACACACACAGAAAGTGGCTGTCACATGTGAAAACTAAACTAAGTTCTCTTTCATGTCTTATTATGTTTAAACGGTCAATTACACACAAGTTTATGTTAAAAACACACAGGAGTTACAAAAACAGTCGTTTATGTCTGTGAAGGAAAGAAAGTGCATGTTTATATTAGATCTGTGTGGCAGCAGCGTAATATACTGTAAATAAATCAATAAGTCCACTGCTCTCATGTCTCCTCTAAGGCTGGGACTCTAAATAGTGTTCTGTGCTCATCTGTGCAGCCAACAATATGGCGTTAGAACTGTTACACCATTGTTGTTTGCAAATGGCAACGCAGTGGATGGAAACATGCATATTAAGGGGCAGTAATGTTATAATAAATTCCCCTTTCTACGTCATGGGAAAGCGAAATCTGAGCAGCTCGTTTTTTCACAAGCTTGAGGAGAAGGGCTTACCAAAACAAAGTTGCATGAATGGGATGCATGAATTCCCCAGGAAAGCATGAATGGATAAAATGCTGCGATGCTGTGACCTGCTGTGAGCTGTAGCACTGACAAACTTCTCATTACCCCACTTAATCTCTCTGATCACTTTCTCACCTTCATGCTCACCACTGACTCCTGGTCTGGTCTCCTTTTCCTGTAACTTCAGCTATCTCTCCCCTACACATTTCTACTCTGTGGTCTCTACATCCCTCCCACAACTGAAAATTAATGTGAGTGTTTTTTTGAGTGTAACCACTTCACTTCTCTTGAAGTCAGCGAAGCTGCTGACACTCTCTGCTCAGTGTTAACATCTTGCCTTGACAATGTTACAATATGTGTAACAGCCTTGAGCCCCTGGTTTATAGATGCTCTCCATCTATTTCACATTTACAGCAACCATCAGCAAACAGTTCTCAGCACCATTACGCACAGCCAGCCTCAACTGTCACACATTTCTCTGTTCTCTTCCTTCTCACCACTCACAGGGAACAAGGTCTCTAAATTTCTCAGCAACAGCTGCTATACAACCTGTCCCTTAGACTCAATCCCCTCCCAACAACTACAGGAGATCTTCCAACATTGCTATGTGTTCCTCCTAATTACCAGATCCTCATATTCACCCTTGCTGACTGAACTGCTGAGATCATTACAACATTTTCGGCAAGCACTTAACCACCCTGCACTCCTGACCAATGTGTGTACACTACCAGTCAAATGTTTTTGAACCGTAAGATTTTCAATGTTTTTTTTACTTTCTTACTTATTTATTTATTTATTTATTAAAGAAGTCAAATATTATTTGGCAAGGATGCTTTAAATGGATCAGAAGTGATGATAAAGACATTTATAATGTTACAAGAGATTTCTATTTCAGATAAATGCTATTCATCTCCCAAATGTGTAACTGTTAAAACAAACAAAGAACCTTGTACAGTTTCTACATTGTAATAAATACTGATGATATTTTACTGTCTGAATACTTGTTGTGCTCTCAGTTTTGTGAACTACCTCTTAAAATATCAATGTACAAATGAGCAATTTCACAAGTAATTAAACATACTATAAGAATCAGTAAAGCTGTAGAGGTTACATTAGTGATCTCTTGTGAAGAAAAGAACAAAGAAATACAAAGTGGCAGAACAGACAAAAATTGCATGTTGTAAACATACAAAATCATATAAGCAGTGAATAAATTTTGCTTCTCACAGGAACCTACTATACTGCTTTACAAGACTTGCAATAACTGTAGCACACATTACATTTGCCTTGTTCATTTAGCTGTAACAAAAAAAATGATGCATGCACAAAACAGATCTTGACTATATATTTATTTTAGTTTTTGGCTTCTTATAGCTATACAGGGCTGCCATTTGCTCATTACAGTGGTTTCACAGATGATACTAAAGCATTCAATTATAGCATTTCATGTCTTTTGATGTTAAAACTGACTGCATGGTGAGTGATGTGTGAGCTATCACAACAGGAAGCTTTAATTTTATTAGGCAAATCTGCTTCAGATCTTCACTGACAGTCAGAACAAGAGAAATGCAGCAGTTGTAATTGGGTACAAGTAAGCAAATTCAAATCCAGTTTTGTTCTGCATATGTAGGGTACATGATGTATCATTGACATTTCATTATGTATCACTGATATAGGTGAATTAATATTTCTTTTCACAGATAAACTTTTTCTGTTTTTTGCAAGAAGCATCAAACCAAGATTGAAAGTTGCCATTCTCATCTCCGAGACTAGCACAGTTCTCTCCAGATGGATCCTGGTTTCTCCAGTTATCAGGTTCTCTTTGCCCCACACTGAACCAGAACCTTTAAGAAACAAACAAGCAATAATGCATTTGGATAATGTACACCATGCACCAGTAAAATAAAAATAATTAACTGGTTTGCAATACTAATACACAGAGGTAATCCATTTAAAAATGTTAAGAAAATTAAAGATTGTCAAGCAACATACTTTACAATAAAATAAAAACAAATCAATCAATCAATCAATCAATCACACATGCAAAGTTCTTACTGTGCTCCAGTTTCATTAAGAGTTTGGTTATTCACCCAAACCCAGTGTCCCTCAGTTTTCAGATCATTCAGACCAATCCAGTGTGTCTCTTTAATTTTAGAGGCCAGAAAATTCTTGTGGAGAATAAATACATAGGCAGTAGTTTAAAAAATTGTGTTGGCATAGGTAAAGGTCTAAATAAAATTTAATACAGGTATTAAAATAAACTTTCATCTATATGATCAAAACATAAATCATGTTGTAAAGTCACTGTCATTTATTTAAAACAGTGATGACCCAAAAACCATGACATAAAACAAAACAAGCATGAGCATGACTTGACATTAAACAATGACTTGACACATGGAGGAGCATAAAGTACGCACTTCAGTACACAGCAAAAATTGCAGCAAACATGAGGGCTTACAGTGCCTTGCGAAAGTATTCATACCTCTTCATTTTTTTCATGCTTACGTTGCTGCTTTATGTTAAACTGCTTTAAATTACTTTTTCCACATCAATCTACCCTCCATACACCATAATGTCAAAGCAAAAACAGAATTTCACAATTTCATAAATTTATTCAAAATTAAAAACATGAAATAATGGGGGCAGACACACATTTTCAGGTTTCTCCAGAAATGTTTGATTGGGTTGAAGCCTAGGATCTGGCTGGGCCACTCAAGGACATTCAAAGAGTTGTCTATAAGTCAGTGTTGCTTTGTGCTTAGGGTCATTGTCCTGTTGGAAGGTGAACCTTCTGCCCAGTCTGAGGTTCTGAATGCTCTGGACTGTTTTTTTTTTATTAAGGCTGTCTCTATATTTTGCTGTTCTAAGCTTTCCTTCTACTCTGACGAGTGCCTCAGTCCCTGCTGCTGAAAAACAGCCCCACGGCATGAGGCTGCTACCAACACACTTTACTTTTGGGATGGTACTCTGTAGGTGATGAGCAGTGCCTGGTTTCCTTCAAACATGATGATTGGAATTGAGGTTCATCAGATCAAAGAACCTTGTTTCTCACAGCCTGAGAGTCCTTGTTTTTTTTTTTTTTTGGCAAATTTCAAGTGTGTCTTCCCTGAGGAGAGAATTGAGTTTGGCCACACTGCCATAAAGACCAGATTGGTGGAGTGTTGCAGTGTTGTTTGTCCTTTTGTAGGTTTCTCCTATCTCCACATATGATCATGGAGCTCACAGGTTAACACAGGTTAACTCCACTCAAAGTGTAGTAACATCTACAAGCAATGTGAATGCTCCTGAGCTAAATTTCAACTGTTCCAAAAAAGGACATGAATACTTGTAATAATTTAAGTTTTTTATTTTTAATAAATTTGCAAAGATGTTAAAAACATGTTTTTTTGCTTTGGCATTTTGATGTATGGAGTGTAGATTGATGTGGAAAAGGTAATTTAAAGCAGTTTAACATAAGGCAGCAACATAAAACATGAAAAAAAAAAAATGAAGGGGTATGAATACTTTCACAATGCACTGTAAATACAATCACATGGGTAGTCACATGGCAAACAATCAATGACAAAATGGGAATGCTAAACAAGATAAAAAGGCAAATGAACATGAGGTTCCAGAACTAATAACATAAAAGACCTGAACTGAAAACATTTACAAAAACCTAGACAAATATGACATCAGCTGTAAGTCAAGTTTCTTTTCATTACACTTGCATCTAGTATCAATTAATTTATAATTGATCTAACTTACCTGTTCTGTTTGGTTGGTTATGGTGACCAGATTGGCTCCTTTTAAAACACAGACATCTCGACTGCTTGACCAGTTAAGTTTATCAGAGTTGAATAAATAGAGCTTTCCACGACAAGCTATCCAGCCATCCACAGAGAGATTACAAGACTGATCTGTGAATAATGAAAAGTGTAATTAAACCTTCCATTATTTAGATCAAACTGGTTCCATGTGCAAAAATATTTGATCACACTTTGTATGCAAACTGACACTGACCATCATAAAAAGACAGCCATTTTCTAAGTGTGTTGTATCTGGTTGTAAGATCATTAAACTCTTTCTTCATGACTGTTGAAAAGACAATTAAAAAGAAGAAACAAACAGCCATTTAGAGGATTGATTTAAAATACTTTTTTGACAGTTTTGAGTACTGTATTATAAAAACTCACCATCATGCAGTGAAAAGAGCTCTTTAACACTTGTGTAATTGGATTTAAATTTCTTTAGGTCTCTCATCAGAACTTAGAAATAAACAAACAAACAAACAAATAAATAAATACAAAGAAAATAGACAAACAAGCAGATAAAGTTACTCACATTGTCAGTTTAATAAACACTACTGTAAATAAAACATGTTTGTTCTCTACCATTTAGGAAACATAGCTGTCTCACTTGTGCTGTTGATCTCTTGAGCTGACAGTTCTGTTGAAATCATGATGTGCTGATTATTCAGTGATTTAAAATCAGTGAGCTTCTTATTATCTGATTAAAGACAAAATAGTGAAATAGCCATACAATATTGAGGATTGTTTGCCAATGATTGCCTACTAAAAGGATGATGGTAAAAATGTGGTATACCCTGAACAGAGCAATAACTAGTATCAGTTATACTCACAAAACATCCCTAGAGTGCAGAGACCTCCGAGAGCTAAAATAAGAGAGAAACCCAGAACAATCAGAAGAACTTTAGTCCACTTTGGGGAAGTGACTTCTCGCTCTTGTTCTTCTTTTTCAGTGGAATTATCTGGGGTCAGAAATTTGACAAGATAAAGATATATATATATATATATATATATATATATATATATATTTTTTTATCTATGTCTGAACTATTTAAGCATTCCATCATTGTTGTCTGAAACTCTTCAACTAGGCCTGTGCAACAGCTTTATATGACACATGAGAGAAAAAAAATATATCACTGCTCGTTAAAGAGCTTCACAGCATCTTGATAAAATCAACACTTATAGTCCACTCACAGGAAATATGGCAAACTTAATGCCAGCGAACACATCACTGTTGCTTTCAGCAAATATCTAACACTTTTGGCAGAGGTTTTTATTCAAAGCATCTAATATTGCATTCAACATTGTATTTGAACTCTTTTTTTTTTCTTTCTAAAGCAATGACGCCCTGTCGGCAGAACCTGATTTTACCAAGTACGACATGTTCCTGGATCAACATCTTTGTTGACCCTGGAACAACATTGCGATTAACCAGTCAGATTTGTAAAAACAGTTTATAGTTTCTGTGAAGTTTAGGCTTACAATCAGTGTTTGGTGCTTGTACATCAGTGTCATTCATCTATCATTTCCTCTGATTTTAGGGATTACTCATGGGTAAGGTTAGGTTTAGGTGTAGGGATGTGGTCAAGATTCAATTTTTGGATTAAAATGTTGTTCCAGGGTCAACAAAATATGTTGACCCAGGAACACATCTAACTCAGCAAAATCAGGAGCGCGCAAGTAACGAATCGAGTTCTGTTTCGTTTCTTCTTCTTGTCGTTTTAAACAATCAGAAGAACTTTAGTCCACTTTGGGGAAGTGACTTCTCGCTCTTGTTCTTCTTTTTCAGTGGAATTATCTGGGGTCAGAAATTTGACAAGATAAAGATATATATATATATATTTTTTTTTTATCTATGTCTGAACTATGTAAGCATTCCATCATTGCTGTCTGAAACTCTTCAACTAGGCCTGTGCAACAGCTTTATATGACACATGAGAGAAAACAAATATATCACTGCTCGTTAAAGAGCTTCACAGCATCTTGATAAAATAAGTAACGATCGAGTTCTGTTTCGTTTCTTCTTCTTGTGGTTTTAAATAGCTTGAACGTTTAAATTGGCAAATTATAACCTGCAAAATCACATTCTGAACGGTGGGGTTTTGACCTGATCCGTACGTATCACGGATCGACTGCGATCCGTTTAAGCCCTAATAAGCTATATGACAGATCAGAGCCAATGCTTCAGAGAAATTGCTTTGCCGGTCCAATGGCAGACTCCAGGGAAAATTTTGTGTTCACCGTTTGACACACACCAGTCACGTGTGCATATTTGTATCTTGACTATATTTCTAGGTACTTATACTATATTGACTGGGTTAAATGGAATTGCATTACTAAAAAGAGACTAAAACACAATTCTCATTGACTAAAACTAGACTAAATGTCATCGGTTTTTGTGACTAAAACTAGACTAAAATGTCATCAGTTTTCGTCGACTAAAGCTAGACGAAAATAGTCATGGATAATTATGACTAAAATAAGACTAAAATGCTCAGACTTTTAGTTGACTAAAACTTGACTAGACTAAAAAGAGTATGAACGTGACTAAAACTAATAAAAACTAAAATGACAGCTTTATACAAAGACTAGACTAAAACTAAAATTAAAACAGGCTGCCAAAAACAACACTATTGACAGCATTTGATTCCACTAAAATACATGACCAGATAAAATTCATAGGTCTACCTCGATATAGTGTAAGCTGTTTTGGACAAAGGCATGTGCCAAATCTGCATTTGTTAAAAGAACATAAGAAAACCTCATACTGTATCAGTGCTAAATCTTAGAACATAGAAATTGTAATACATACCGATAACATCCCAGCCTTACCTTTGCACTGAGAGGATTTTTCAGCAGAAGCAACTGTTGAAAGTATGAAACTAGAATTTTCATAGATCAAATCCATTCCATGAGCCTGACAGAAGAAGTGCCTTATGTGACTCGAGTCCTGCTTGAGATTGTTGAGAATAAGGAAGTCACATAAAGTGTCATTCTTGTACAGATAGGAAGTCATGAAGTTATGAGTCTTAATATCAAATCTAGAAACTGTATGTTTGAATATGTGATGGTGATGAAAATAAGGTATAAAAAATTGTATTTGTGTTCTCCAAAAGGGAAGAATGATGATGCTAGAAAAAGAATCTCAGTAAAGATAAAGTGTAAATTCTGTATTTAAACATCATTGACTATATTTTGTACATTCAACATTAAGAATAAAATCCCAAGTTTTCAGCATAATTTCAGGCAACATCATGTATCATGTATGGGTGGGAGATTGTCTTCTCCATATGTGACAGACAGTTCTGCACCCACTTCAGTATATGGACAGGAGCTGTCAGGGTTTGACTGGACAGTAATATCTGTATTGTAAAAAGTGCTATAAAAACAGCATAAGGTGACTTGATTGGATTAAAGCAACTTAAAAATGAGAAAAGAATTTTAGAAGCAGTTTCTCATACTGGAGAAATCAGTACAGATGTAGAGGCTGCATTAGTGACCTCTTGTAGAGAAAAGAACAAAGAAATACAAAGTGACAGAACAGGCAAAAATTATATGTAAAAATGTAAAACAGATTATAAGTGAAGAAATTATGTTTAGTTTCTCACAAAACCTACTATATTTTCTTCACAAGACTTGAAATAGTGCCTGTAACATTTACATTATTCATTTAGCAGTTATAAAATTCTTTAATTAATTGTGATTGTTAGACACAAAATCATGTTCAACCACAATACTGCCATCTGCTGACCACAACAATTTCATATATGATACTAAAGCATGCAAATAAACTGACTGCAAGATGATGTGTGAGCTATCAAAGCAAAAAGCTTTTAAATACTATGCTTTATGGCTTCTAGATGTATAGGCCTACATCAAATACATCTTTCAGTTCATTTCATTGGAAGAAAAATACATCATTTTTACAACAAAAACATGAGTAAGCAAATCTAAAAGAGCTCTCCCTAGTTCTCTGTGCATATGCAAATTCAGTATAGACCTTATAAAGTAGTACCACACCGACAGAGGATAGAAGTAAACTAATTTTTCTTTTCACAAATAAACTTTTTCTTTTTTTTACAAGAAGCATCAAACCAAGATTGAAAGTTGCCATTCTCATCTCCCACACTAGCACAGTTCTCTCCAGACGGATCCTGGTTTCTCCAGTTATATGGTTCTCTCGGCCCCTTACTGAACCACAACCTTGAAGGAGACACAAACAGTCTGGGTAAAGAACAGGTTTTTATCCTTACAATAATTTTATAACAGAGCTATAGTTAAAGCAATTGTGTTAGGTCTTGGATGATCATGTTTTTAGTTCTTACTGTAATCCAGTTTCAGTGATAGTTTGGTTATTTACCCAAACCCAGTGTCCCTCTGTTTCCAGATCATTGAGACCAATCCAGTGTGTCTGTTTAATTTTAGAGACCAGAAAATCCTAAAGGAGAAACACAGATTTTTTTTTTTTTTTTTTTTTTTTTAACATATCTTTTGTTTTATTATATATAATTAATACACCAAACTCTACACACCTACAACTTAGATTAAGGCAATTTCCACAACAAAATAACAGTGCAGGAAACCGTAACTTTGGTCATGATGTATTCGGCTTCTTCCTCTTGTGGTTTCATTGTTTCAGCATGTTTTGTGATGATTTTATTTCAATTCATACATATTTTGTGGGGATTTACTGCACAAATGCTGATCAATACCATTGGTTTGACTTGCCTGTTCTGTTTGGCTGGTTATGATGACCAGATCGGCTCCTTTTGAAACACAGACTTCTCGACTGCTTGACCAGTTCAGTTTATCAGAGCTGAATAAATACAGCTTTCCACGACAAGCTATCCAGCCACCCACAGACAGATTACAAGACTGAGCTGTGAATAATGAATTATAAAGTGTAATTAAAACTTCTGTTATGTTCATCAATTTTGAAGCTATTCAAACTTTGGTTTCTTGTGCTTTCTTTACGCTTTATAAAGTAAATCAGAAAGAATCAGCCATTCAGATAAATGCACTTTAATGCATACTTTTTAGAGGAGAATTTTGATGTACTTACAGCCAGAATGATTGTCCTTGTTATACATATTAGATCAAATGTGATACAATAAATGCTTAATTAAAAAAAAAAAAAGAAAAAAAAAAGTTATGCCAAACACAAGCCTACTCACCAACACCAAGGAAGAGTGGTTCTTTAACTCTGGTGTAATTAGTTTTCAGTTCCTCTAGTTCTCTCATTGCTTGAAGAAAATGTGAAAACCATCAGATGTTGTCAGTTCAGTGAATGCTACTAAGAATATAAAATGTTTGTGTACATGTTTTCTCACTTGTGTTGTTCTTCTCTTGAGCTGATTTCAAATCGGCAAGCGCTTTGACATCTGATTAATGAGAAAATCGCAGCGGCAAATATTAGAAATGACGTCCTCATATCTGTTGCATTTTGAACAATGCACATCAACAGGGAGCTATTTAAAATATGAAGTTTACAACAGAACTGAAATATAATTTGGTAACACTTTACAATAAAGTTTCATTATAGCTATTTAAACAATAATTCTACAGCATTTACTATAGACAAACACACAACACCTGATGCACAGTTCGATCAAAAAAAAAAAAGTATTGTTCAACAATGCTTGCTTAGTCTGCAGCTTAAGACTGCTTTGTCTGAGAAAAGTATATAATCTATTGTACTGCTGTTTAAAAGATGTTTCTGCTCTGCATTAGGAAAAGAACCCCGAGCAGAGTGCAACCTGAATGCACCCTGAACAGAGCAAAGATCTTGTATCAGTTATACTCACAAAGCAGCCCTAGAGCACAGAGACCTCCGAGAGCCAAAACAAGACAAAAACTGAGAAGACTCAGAAGAACTTTAGTCCACTTAGGAGAAGTGACTTCTCGCTCTTGTTCTTGTTTTTGAAAGGAGAAACCTGGGGTCAGAAATTTTGACAAATTATTCCAAACAAAAAAGTTCAGAATTTTCATTGTGGCCTGTAACATATTTTTAAAAATGTATCTATAACTAGTATTAAATTTTTGCAACTGAATTTTTTTAGCAAGATCAAAGAGATCACAACATTTGTGGGAAATTAAAGTAATATAAATAACATAACATTTTATTTAATAATAAAAAGAGAAAGAATGCATGTCTACTCATCTTTAGCATTCAAATTAAAAAGCAATAATTTTGTCACTTTTTCATTTGATATTTTATTTTAGGATGCATGAAGATTCTTCCTGCTTTGAATACATTTTCCCTTATTATGATCTTGGTGTCATTTAAACAGAACAGAGCAAAATATAAATTATAAAACCTTACCACTGTACAGAGAGCATCTGACATCTAAAGCTGTCGTTGAAGGCATGCAGTCAACATTTTCATAGATAGATTCCATTTTGTCAGCTGGATAGAAGATGTGTAGGTTGAGTGTTTGCTGGATAAACAGAAGCCACAGAAGTATTTCTACTGTGGTTAAATATCATTTTATACAGACAGGAGCAAATTAAGGTTAATTAGAAGTGGGTAATGATCAAATATGGTGACTGAATTCCAACATGATTTAAAAGTATAACCATGGTATTTGTATTAAATATTTAATAGTATAAAGTAACACAACACTAACAACAACAACAAAAAAACAACAACTGTTTTTTGTTATATATCTTAATATATATCAAACATTTTACAGAGGCTTTGTGTTAGTAGTTGCACACAAAGCCATACGCAGTACGTACTGATGCTGAGGATTCAGTGATGCAGTTGTCACTCTTTAATGTTCCGCTGCGTCTGTGTGCATCAGCGCTCATACTGACAGATTCATAATGTAGAAACGTGCAGGAAGTTACAAAACATCAAAGAGTCAGATCTAAAAAAGCGGGTTACAGGTCGATCTATCTGGTGTCTCACCGAATTCACTGTACAGTTCTGTGAAAAGTATGTATAACGCATGAAATAAAATTTTCGCAGCAAGTTCTGTGCCGTTTTTGCCATTTTCAGCCGTTGTATTTAAACAAACTCTTCCTAGATGTTTAAACGGATCAACACTAAATTTGGTCAGTGTAATGTAAACCCCTTTGTGACGTGAAGATCTTGAGTTTTGTTCTTGTTTTAGTCCTGTCCTAAACACATGTCTATGACCATATTCAGTTATAGTCATAGCGCCACCTGCTGGGAACAGGAAGTGGCATGTTTTATGCTCTAATGAACTCTTAGAGATTTAATCAGCATTATATTTGGTCAGTCTACTCTAAAGGCCTTTGCAATGTTAAATGTCAAAAAGATCTTGAGTTTTCGTTGAAGCATGTGTCTGTGGTGACCTGACAAACTTCGATGTTTCGCCATGTAAAAGGAAGTTGTTATAACTCAGCCATACAATGTCTGATCTGCCCCAAACTTTACACGTTCGCTAAGAGTCCTGGCCATATATAAATGACTTTGACATATTCTTCCTATATTTACCACTTTAAATGCACATTGTTCACCATTTACTCTTTTACTAAAGCCACCGGGTGGCTGTGAGCCTGGGGGCAAGGGCCCTTTCAGTGCTGCTTGCAGCTTTAATTTATACTGGAACTTTACTTTGACAATAGCAATGGGTGAAATTCACTTGTATTCTGTTGAAAAAAGAAGAATGACAGAATTGTCTCTTACATCGACTAGGATTTTGCGTATGCACAACACTGAGAAAATGCTCTTACTCATATGTGTTTTTGGACATGTTGTCAGCCTAAATAATGAACAAATCATTCAGTTGAATCAGATCTTTTTAATGAATCTGTGAACAGGTCCACATAATCGACACTGCACTCCAACCCTCCAAAGCTTGCAGACTCATTAAGCTAAGAAGCGTTTATTTTGTATATATCCGATTCATAATGATCAAGGTTAGCAGCACTGACTCAGTAATTCACAGCTGGGTGTCAGACACAAACCAGTTAAAGGTTGTTGCAATAGTGATATCTAGTGGAGAACCAATGAGGGACAAATACAGAGAACAGGCACAAACATGAGTTCTCACATTTATCTTTCAAATCTTATCCAGCTTAACAACAGTTTTATACAGTTTGCTATAAAATCGAATATTGAGAAAGTGACAGGACATGTTTGGAAGACATGAAATTGCATGTATGACAGAATGGTAACTTTTGTATGAAATATTGAATTAAACAGCTGCAGAAGCTTCACACACAAATCCTTTCTCTTCAAAACAGTAAGCATCTGTCCAGAAATCCGTCTCTCCTTCTGGATGCCCCAGACTAACGCAGTCTTCACCATCTGGATGAACTTTAGTCCAGTAATCACTGATTTTATTGTTTCGTTTCATCCAGAATCTGCAGAGAGAGAGAGAGAGAAAAAAAACATAACGCTTCTGTTTAAGTAGTGACCTGCTTATTCACTTTTTGTTAGCTTTACTTTTGTATTGTCAAGATGAATGAAGATCTTACTCTACTGAATTGTTAAGTGGCTGGTTATTCACCCAAACCCAGTGTCCCTCAATGTCCAAATCATTAAGACCAATCCAGCTGGTTACTTTAACATTAGATGTAACGAAATCCTGATAGAGAGAAAAAAAACCCTGATATAATGCACATAAAGCTTAGAGCACAGCAATGTATAGCCCTAAAATTTAGTCAAATCAAGTCAATGTGAAATGAAAATGCACTATTTGTTGGTTTTAGAATGATTCATCAGGGATCTTTATCTTGGTAATCATTAGGCAACAATTTCATTAAAATGAAATAGCATGACATGTTGCTGAAATTACTGTCTTAGGTGACGTCACACATCTAATTTAATGCTTTTGATGTGTTTGTTCCCCTCCCACCATTTACTGTCAGTGAGCAAGCCGTGCCTTGTGACGGAATGGAATTAGGTGGTATCCTTTACCCAATCTGCCGAGACCATCAATTTTGATTACTAAAAGGTCATCTATTTACACACCTGCTCTGCTTTGCTATTTATGGTCACTAGATGTCCTCCTAGAGTCACACAGTGATCTTGACTCTGTGTCCAGTTCATCTTGACTATAGAGAAGAAGTAACACTTTTATCCAGAATGAATCCAGCAAACGGCACAAAGTGCACAACCTGTGTTGTCTTTAGTAAAAGAGATGATGTGGTGATTTAATTATTTGTTATTTCAGACTCATTTTCTCTTTGTATTAGAATAATTGTGTTTATATTCAAGGTCTTTTAACTTTGCATAAAACTCAAAGACATACAATTTAATCTATTCAGCTTTCTAAGTCATGTCAAGTCAAGTCACCTTTATTTATATACCGCCTTTAACAATACAGAATTGTGACAAGGCGGCTGTACAGTATTAAATAGGAAACAGTACATTAACAATGCCAAAGGCAACAGTAAACATTCACTTTTTAGGTAAAAGTGAAGTTGTCTTCTAAGTGTCTCCTCATGCTGGTTACGAAGTGCATCAAACTGTTCTTTGTAATCTGAAAGACAAGACAAAAAAAGTAGAAGAAAAAAAAAGAAATGGAATCAAGATGAAATGATCCATTCTTCAGACAATGATGCTTTAAATCTAAACTAACTTAACTGATATTGTTATTGTTGGCTGTAAGTTTATTAAGCTCTCTTGCCATGAATGGTACAGAAAGAGTTATGAAGAAAATGTGTGAAAAACAAACAAAACACAGACATATGTTGCTGTACTAGATAATAAATTATTTTACTCACTTGTGCCATTAGTTTTCTGGGCAGACAGTTGCATTGAAATGCTGACATCTGATTAAAAACAAAACATAAGCATTAGCAGTGATGTCACACTATATATATTATACAATGTATTTGAGTTATGCTTATGTAGTGAGAGGAACTGAATAATAATAAGCGAAATATGAGTTGTCCAATCACATAGTTTCGGGGGGTATATATAGGAGGGGATTGTACGACACCAGATGTGTGTTCGAGCACCGGTTGTGCGTCACTGCCTGAGGTTCGCCAGTTCCGCGTTTGCCCCTTCCGCTCTTACAGGTATGCGTTGTTTGGCTAACCCATTAGCATCATGATGTGTGGCTTGGGATAATTCATTTAATGTATTTGGTTTATAGTTTCCTTATGGAGAGCATCAGTTGTGGTTCTTTGTATGGCGGTCGTTTTCTCTCGCTGCCTTAAAGTTCTCCCTCCGTAATCCCGTGCGGGATCGGCGCTTTGATGTCCTTTCATGTTTGCGGCTGCATGTGAGTGGATGCGTAGGAATGATCATAACGAGAAGGTATGTAGAACAATTAATGCTGCGGCAGATTCCTTTGTTATGTGACAAGTAATTTAATGTTATCTCTTGGGAAGAATAGCGTGATCTGGGTCCATTGCATGTAACAGAGCCTGCAGGGTGACATTTGTTGATGCTGCTGTTTTGTCGGCGTGATTTCCTGGATGCTACACTGGTCCTCCAATGTGTAGCTGTATTATTCTTTTGGTTTTTTTATTTATCCTGTCCCAACGAGATTCGTTGTTCATTCTGGTTGTTGAAGTGGTTTAATTGTTTTGTTTTTCGTTTGTGTGGTATATTTTTGCTTAAAATTATTTGTCAGTTGTTTTGTTTGTTTTGTTTATTCTAAGTTGTGTTTCAGTTTGTATTTTTGCTGCTTTTGCTTTATTTGTAAAGTTTATTTAACTTTGTTGGTCTTGCTTAGCAGCATTTAATTTTGTTTTGTTGATATTTGTTTTGTTATATTTGTATTGATTTCATTGGTTGTGTTTCAGTTTGTATTTTTGCTGCTTTTGCTTTATTTGTAAAGTTTATTTAACTTTGTTGGTCTTGCTTAGCAGCCTCTAATTTTGTTTTGTTGATATTTTTGTTATATTTGTATTGATTTCATTGGTGGTGTAAATATCTGCCACATTTTGATGTAGATCATAGCATATCATTATATTAGGTCTGTGTTTAACCAACCTTGTATATTTTGGGTTTTTTTTGTGTATTTTTCTTTTGTGTAAGAGCTAGTTGTTATCATTTTTTGATTTGTTTTCTGATTGTTTGTTAATTGTGTTGCAGGATCGAGGCTTCCGGACAGGCTACTAGTTGGCCCTCGTGTGTGGTGGTGGGATTCGAACACGGAGTGCAGTGTGTTCACATTGATTTGATCGTGTGTGTGTGTGTGTGTGTGTGTGTGTGCGTGTGCGGTGTGACTTGTGCACCGGGTGGTGAGATTTTTGAGACCTAGCGATTACATTCAGTAATTAGATTACCTGTCTTCGGTAAGCCTCGGTCGCATTGTTTCTATTTGTTTCCAATTGTCTTCCATGTTATTACAGCCTGACTCCTGTGTCTTTTACTGACTTTTAGAATTCATATTTTGTAAAATAAACTTTGTACTTTTTGGTATCCACGTCTCAACTCCTTTTTTTGAAACTAAGTTCCTGTGTGTCTTTTTTTTGTGAACTATTCGTATTTAGCGAGATTTCCCTGTTAATAGGGTGGCGTAGTCCGCATATGTGGAGTTATCGATTATCGGTGCCTGCTACACTTACACAGTATTCCTAGAATACAGAGACCTCCAAGAGCAAAAAGCAGACAGACAGCAAAAACAATCAAAAGAACTTTAGTCCACATATGTGGACAAGCTTCTTTCTTTTGTTCTTGCTGTTCAATAGAGTTTCCTGTGGTAGAAGTATGATGAGATGAAGGAAATTATTTCTTAAAACCTCACAGACTGTATTGATTTATTACCCCCAACATTACGAATTAAATCTCAAAGTAATTTCAGGCAGCATTGCATTTTACATTTGGACAGGTTAATCCCTTTATTGCACTTCAGTATATGGACAGGAGTTGTCAGGGTTTGGCTGGTCAGTAAGTTCCAGTGATCTCCTGGTAGATGTTGGAACTACACTATTGTCAATAGGCATTATTCTCATTTGACAACCTTTAGAAATTGTGCATTCTGACTTAAAAAAAGCTCAGGATAGTTACTGTCATTAGCCAATTTTGTGATATATTTCTTATATGTCATACATCTTTTTGTTATTCTGTATGCACCTCATTCTATATGCAATTTTGCTTTGTTTTGTTAAAGTGCTCCTATTATGCCTTTTCAAATATGATATTTAATGTAGTGTGTCATGTAGTTGTATGTGAACATAAACTATCTGCAAAGTTGTGAAGCCGACAGTGCACGATAAATAAAGTTATTGCTTATCAAAAAAAAAACTCGGCTCACATTTGCCTTAAGGACTCGTCAGGAATTCCAATCTTTTTCTGTTACGGCCACACGTCACGAAGTAACACATTTGCATAATGTCCGCCCACCTTTTAGGTTGCGAACAACTTGCTCGCCCACAAACAGTAAAATTTCCATGTGGTTTACCTCACATGGAAATTTACACGTACATTATACAGAAGAGGCTGTATCCTATGCTGTGACTAAAATTGTTTTATATTCACTTCCAAAAGATGATGAATCTATAAAGGTTGTATTTTCTAGCGATCTTCAAAATACATAGTTGTGTATGTTATGTTGTGTAACAACCCTGCACATGTCTTGCTAACCGGCTAAATCACGCTTTTGTAGTTCTGTTGTTCAGTTGTGGACCCACTGTAGTCTGACAATTTGTGATTAATGCAGCTTGACTGTCTGTCTGTCTCATTATTTGGAGTAATAATAAAGGATGCCGCACAAAGCGGCTTTCACCAATGCGGAAAGCGCTGTGCTATGAAACCCATTAGTTTCAATTTCTTCTGCCCTGCGAGGACGGCTTGTTTCTGCCTCGACCAAAGCGCAGACAAAGTTCAAATAAGTTGTTCAAATGAACTTTTGCAGCTGCGCTCTGAAGGGCTGCACTGAACCCAGCTGCCAGCGCAGCGCTTTCCGCGTTCGGTGTGAAAGCCGCCATCTGACCAATCACAGCAGTGAGGGCTCACGGAAAGGAGGGGTTTAGAGAGACTGATTCTTCAAACTGCTTGGCACAATTCGTTTATGAATCATTTAGAAATGGGGTAAAATTAAATCTATTTTTGGAGAAAACTTAAGTGTTTTTGACCTTGCATTTATGTAAACCTGTTTTGGGAGTCTATTAAAACAATATTAGCAACCTTTATACCTTTATTAACCTTTATGGCATAATAGGGGCACTTTAAACCTAGAAGAACTTAAGACTTGAAATGTGAGGACTGTAGAAAGATCAAAATAACAAATTAGCAGATTATTATTATTATAATTATTTAACATCAAGCTATTTTTTTTCTAATTCAAATCCGTTAAAGGATTGTTAGGCTGCATTAATTAGGTCAACCGGAACCGGAAACACTTCCCATAACACCTGATGTAGTGCATCGTCAGAAGAATGGCATCTACGCTAATATTAGTCTTTTTCTTTCTTATTCCGAGGTCACCTTAACCACCAGATCCAGTCCGTATCCAGATCAGATGGTCACTGCAGTCCCCCGGATCCAGTTCGTACCCAGCCCAGACGGTGGATCGGCACCTAGAGACGACCTCTACAGCCCTGAATGTCAGCGGAGACCACATCGACTAGATGAGCCCCAGAGACGGATCCTCAGTGAAGACCTCGTCACCTAGACAGCCATCGGCACAAGTACACGGGAACCAGATGAGTCCTCTGCATCTGGCCAGAGGAGAACTGGCCCCCCGACTGAGCCTGGTTTCTCCCAAGGTTTTTTTCTCCATTTGTGCCCGATGGAGTTTTGGTTCCTTGCCACTGTCACCTCTGGCTTGCTTAGTTGTGGACACTTTTTCTTCACATGATATTGTATTTTATTTTATTGTATTTGATTAACTGCCTTTACCTGAAAATTGAGTGTTTATTGTTGCCCTTTTGCATGAATGATGTACTATTTCCTATTTAATACTGTACAGCCGCTTTGTCACAATTCTGTATTGTTAAAGGCGGTATATAAATAAAGGTGACTTGACTTGACTTGACTATTTTTTAAGAATAAAACAAAAAAGTAGTAAAATAAGTGGATTTGTAGCAAAACAACTGAATATAAAGATTAGCGACAGATCAATTTCTGCAGCATTTCCTGTGTCACTAACCCGCTTTCTACAGGGCTTTTCTTACATTTAGTTATTTATTACACTCTTTTTATCATTAAAGCGACTTACAAATGAAGAACACAAGCAATTTAATATCAATAGAGCTGCATTAGTGACCTCTTGTGACCAAAAGAACAAGAAATACAAAGTGACAGAACAGGCAAAAATAACATTATTATACACAAAATAATTATGTTTTATAACATTAAATTTCATCCTGTTTTCTCACAAAAAGCTACTTTTTTGCTTAAGGAAACTTGAAATAGCTGTAGCGCATATTACATTTACATTACATTACATAACATTACATCATATGTTCTGACATCAATTCTTTGCTATAGCTGTACAATATTTGCAGATCAAAAAAATGCTGTGATATGATTACAGTTTGATTAGATTCCATGTGCCAGTTTTACACAAACAGTTACTTTTTTATTATCATTTTATTAATTCACAAATGCAACCAAAATATAACATAACCATTTAATTAAACTCTCTGAAAATTTTCTAGAAATGTCTAAAAACTGATTACATATTTGATGACAGCTCAGAGACAATATGATATCTTTTTATAACAGTCAAACAAGTCTTCCAGCAGTCTATTTCAAGAGTTTTTAAAGGATTTTGTGTGCAGATGTGGCTAAAGCATCAAAAAATCTTAAAATGTGTGTCAAATTATTTGTCTTAAATATATATATTTTTATTTATTTATTTGTTGTGTCAATGCACTATATTAGTCCATATCAATGCATAGTTATTAATAGGTTCTGCATAACTATTCTCTTGAATTTTTTTATATGGCCATGGTTCTTTGTCCTTTAAAAGACCTCACAGCATTTGTGGGAATACAAACAAAAGAAGATTCTTAACATTGGTCATGTGATCAACAGTTAGTGTTTATTAAAAGGAATACTAATTTGATATTATCTCTTTTAATTTATAGCACGGTGGTTCAATAAATGAAACATTTGACACAAAGGTCTTTCTGCTGAGATAATCTTTCTAATATGGTCTTGATATCTGTTCTTCTCTCAGAAAAGTGTTCAGTACTTTACCTTTCTGGACTCTGTGGTATCATTTAAACAACAAAAACAACAACAACAAAAAGAACCTATAATCAATGATGTCTTACCTCTGTATTGACAGAATTTTCCACCTGAAGCTGTAGCTGAAGGCAAGTAATCAACATTTTCATTTATGGTTGTTTACCAGAAGCATGAAGACCACAGATATTACAGTTTTTTTTCAGTTGCTAACATCCTTTTGTCCTATCTGTAGTCACATTTTCAAAACTCTAAACACAATAAGCACAACATCCGTCTGTTGTGACCATACCATTAACACAATTTGTGTTGTTTTCACACAATATGCAGTCAATTACCACGTTTCTAAAATGCATACATTTTCTTACCCAAAACCAAAATCATGGATCTTTTTAGTCTTATTTGCAAATGCTTAAACACAGCATGTCAGAAATGAAGATCTAATGTTCCAAACCTTAAATACAGTATAAAGCTTCTACTTCTGCAACAAGAGCAGCTCAAAAGTATTGAAAAATATTTCTATATAAAATATTTTAACAACTAATAAACATTTTTAAGTAACAGATCAATGAAATATTTAGAAATAGCTGATTCCATTCTCATTTGGAGGAATAAACAGGTGTTGAAGCTCTTTCCATTACATCAACATAAATAGACCTCTTTGAATTGGTTTTGTGGATGCAGAACAACACAAAGAATCAAGGAGAGAAAAAATAATGTCTGGGAGAAGGAAAGAAATAGTTGTATGAGGTAGAGGAATAGTTGGATCAGAAAAGGGGAAAAGAAAAGGTAGGGGAGAGGAGTAAGAATGTGTGCTGGACTGTGCATTTTTATGTTTGTTTTTTTCCCCTTACACATGTATGTCTGCCATTGAATATAAAGGGTACAGGGGAATTGTGACTTTTTTATCTTACAATTCTGATAAAGTCTGAATTGCAAGATGTAAACTTGGAATTCCAAGAATATACGTCCGAACTGTGAGATAAAAATGGTCATAATTGTCGTATTTTCTTTTTTTTTTTTCTGTGACGGATACAAGCTTGCATAGTAACCAAAGGCCACGTATGTTGGAATTTCTGTTGATCACTGGCATCAGCTATCATAGGGCACCATCCACATCCAACCCTGACCCACTGGAAAGCAATTGCAATCAATGTTCCAATCGAATTTCTGCATAGAGGACCCTATCTTTTTCTATTGTACATTCTATAAAGAAATGATGACTCATTCCGTTTTAGATAGTATATTGCCAAGAAAGAACACATTCAACACCTAAAAATGTAAAATGGGTTTCTGTTTAGGGTAAAATCAAATTACAAAAAAAACAAAAACAAAAACAAAGCAAAACAAAACAACAACAACAACAACAACAAAACAATAGATTTAAATATTGTCTGTTATATTTGGGTAGAACTGAAACATGACAATCAATGCAGTTTTTGTAAAGCCATCAGCTGTTAGTATTTTGACAGTCACTGTGCTATGATTGACTATATGTTTCTGTTGGACAGAAACTAATGGTAATGTTTTGATCGAATGACTCGTTTTTGAATCGGATTTGCTGTGTTTTGATAGAGTTGGTATATATAGAAAAAAGGTATTCAGCATTTTGACATGTAGAGTTTGTATTTATTTAACAAAATATGGTTTTGGCCAGAAAATGAACAATTTGGCTAATTGTGTGATGTAGGTGTGTTGCTGTGTTAAGAGTTTGGAAAAAGTACTTCAACTATTGGTAAATGCTTGTTAGCAACTGAAAAAAAACTGTAGTACAATAACAGTAATTTGTACTGACAGGAAAAGAAAATAAAAAAGCAGGGTACAAATTAAATGAAGCAGAGAAGCAGATCAAACATGATTGGTGGTTAGAGATAAAATATGATAACTGAATCCCAGCATTTACAAGCACAATGTCAACATTTTAATGAATATTTAACTGGCAATATGCAACTTGAAACCACATGTCCATTTACATTTAAACAGACATATATTTCTGTATGTAAAATAGGCTATGTATCATTAATTGCGCATACATACTGATGCTGAAGGTGTATGATGCTGTTGTCACTATTTAGCAGCACTGCACTTGTGTGCATCTCTAGTTAGCAATAAATACTGTGGAAACATGCAGGAAGTCACAAAACCTCAAACTCTGAACTCGGAAAGTGAGCTACAGTTACGAAAGATTTTCTGTTAAAAGTTTGTTCTGTGAAAGTGTAACGGTGTGAGTGAGGCGGGAGGCGAGAGTCGAGCGGATCCAAATGCAAGCTTTTATTGACATGACGAGGCAGAGCCATGGTCGAAAGCAGGCAGGGTCGGAACAATAGCAAACGGGTATAACAAAGGCAAGACGTGGGGATAGTCCGTGTAGCAGGCGTGGGTCAATCAGTGGCAAACATAATCCATAACGGGAGCGAGACGAGGGAATAATCCGTGAAACGAGCGAGAGTTCAGAAGGCAGGCGTAAACGTTAAACTAAGGGAACTAGGGAACTACGCGAAAACAACAATACAATAAACCACAAAGATAACCACAATACTCCGTGATCAGCATGGGGAAAGTCTGGGGCTTTTATAGCGCACCTGATTAGCCTTTTTCACAAAAATCGGAAGTGACGTCAGCGCAGGGTAAAGTCAGTTCCGCTACAGGTCTGTGCCTATTATATTAATATGCTCTTGTCTCAAATAATGCCTTTTACCTTTTCTTTTTTGTCTGCTTTCCAAGTTGTTATATAATCAACAAAGAAACAACATTTTACTTGTTTGTAATTTATATGGGCACTCAGACCGGTACTCGTCAATATAATATATGCGCAACATAGCGCCAGCTATAGTTTCTGTTCTCCATCTCTCAATTTACTCAGTCATTTCCCTCGAATCACTACATCATGGTAAATTATGACAGCGTTTATATCCAAATGCACATTTCCCCAAGAATAAATGAAACAATTCTGAGTCCAGATGATGCATAAACTCAATACAACAACGTAATCCAGATCCAAAAGGAATAAAGCCATTAATCGGAGTCATGTCTTATTTAGTATTATATTATTTTACTATGTATATCCCTGGGCACATTATGCAACGTACATTTACACCCTAAAGTTAATAATGCAAAGGAGAGCAAGTAGAAAATACAATATTACTTTCATAATAATAATAATAATAATATTAATCGCGAAAAAAAATGATGTGAAGAGTCATAATGCACAGCCAGCACCAAATAGACAGTACGGCAAAACTTAAAACTGTACTGTATTATAAGTGCTAACATTCATAATTAAATAAACATAGTATTTGTGATGACAAGATGCTGACACAAAGTTTTTGAATAAATGTTTGCTATTTTTAGAGTAAAACACCGGTATATATCATAGTATCATAGTATCTATTTTGTAAAAATAGACTTTGATTCCCGAACTTACTCTTGTTCAGTACGGCCGCTGCTGTCACCGGAAAAACGTTTACCCTGCAAGCGCCAATCCGGAAGCCAGAAACACGGAAGTGTGAAAAAGGCTAGTTGGTCACAGGAGCTGACCCAATCAGCGCGCTGCATGACGGGAGATCTAGTCCGGGGTGTAATCCAACAGTCAATGTGTAACAACAGGGCGAGAGCGACATCTGGTGGTGAGCGGACCGCAGGTCACCGACCAGATTCGTAACAGAAAGTATCTTTGGAATGTTGGGGGAAATATATGATATTAACGTTTCATATTGACTATTGTTCACTAGTTCACAATTAGTTCACATTAGTTCACTTTTGTACTTTATAAGAAATGTAACTTTTAACATTGACCTATTAGTATGTATATATATGTATGTAGATATATATATATATATATATATATATATATATATATATATATATATATTTCTTTAATGCATGCTGAATTGTGATTGGTTTTGTTTTCCTTGTATTTATACTGTACAGTGATTGCTCTGATTCTCGTTTAATATTCTTAGAATTAGAATTATTCTTTTTGTACTGAGCACTTCAAAATAACTTTTTTTTGTGCTTCTTATGTAGTTTCCGCCTTCAGTAACTGATGCCTTCATGCTTAATTGTAGTGTTTAAAACTCAAAAATTATGAATTTTCTTTTACTTTCAGTCACTGATATCAGTGTTTGCACAAGGCAAAGATTTCACTCACTTATATTAACTTATAAAATGAATGTCATACAATTCCTGTCATGAATGCTAAGTTACTGCAGCAGTGTTTTTCAGTGTTTGTGAAATACACTGTGTATTGTTTGATACTAATTCCTTTAACTTGTAGACCGATCACGTTTGTTCAATGTGTGTCAAATACTAATGTATCACACCTTATCCATATACTGTGAAAATAAATATATATTACACATCAATCTTTTTTGCCCACAGAATGGTGTTACGACATTTACCAGCAGCATGGGCTTACAGTCAGAACTAAACCCAGGGTTTAAATGGGTTTTTATGACAGAGTAGGCTGCCATCAACAGGCCAAACAGATTAAACAATTCATATTAAATTATTTAGCATGTTCTTTGTGATGTTTGATTGTTACACTATTCAGCTGAAGGAACTGTATTTGTGTACAAAAACATGCACTTGACCAGCACTGTAAGGACATTACTCAGCATACTCCATATTTTAATGTCTTGTTTTGCAGCATAGTTCCCACCGGATGCTGTCTACGCAATACTTCTTCTGTTAGATAATAAATTATTCAGTTAGCCTCATGATCAGGGCTCTCAAACTATCAGCCTTTATTACAGCAAGCACTGTACAGTAAAATCTATTGTGAGAAATGTAAAATAACAGCTTTCAATTTGAACATATTATAAAATGTAATTTTTTCAGTATATAGTCTGTCACATGATCCTTCAGAAATAATATTTCACAGTTATTTTTTTTTTTTTTTTTTTTTGACAAAAGGGTATTTTGTAATATTTCACAATATTACTGCTTTTTCTGTATTTTTGATTAAATGATTGTAGCCTTGGTGAGCATATGAAGGACTTCTTTAAAAAAAAGTAATGACTGGTAGTGTGTATTGAAAAGAGTTTAGTACATCCTCCAAAATTGTTTTAGTTCAACAAAAGTTAGTTGAGACGACATGATGAGTATATGACAGAATTTTATCTTGTGACTGAATTATTCATGAGGGATGAATTAAACAGCTGCAGCATCTTTAAACTGACACACAATTCTTTTCTGTTCCAAATAGTGAATCTGCAGAATGAATTATCAGTACATGCCATTTTAATTAAATAATCACACCAATAAATTACCTTTATGATATTTTATCAAAATGTGATAATGTAATAAAATATAATAAACACATGAACATGAAAATTTTTTCAGTCAACATCAGTTTTTTTTTTTGTTTGTTTGTTTTTGTTTTTGAAAAAAATGGACAGTGTTCGGTGTCTCTTTTTTCACTCGTTTGCTTCTGCAAGTCTTTTCCTGTTTTTTACCCCTTCAGATGTGTCACCCAGTCAAACCAATATCAGACAGTTACACTTATTTGTTTATCATTAAAGCAACTTACAAATCAGGTACTTCACAATCAATTTATTGTCTATAAAGCTGTAGAGGATGCTGCATTAGTGAAGAAAAGAAGAGAGAAATACAAAGTGACAGGAAAAAAAGTAAAAATACAAAATAATCTGATTATCATCAGTTCAGTTCCATTTCGTTTCTCACACAAACCTATTGTATGGCTTCAGAGGACTTAAAAAATATGATTTTTTAAATAAAATCAAATAGATGCAATTCATTAATAATAAACTATGCCATTTTTGAGTGTAGAAAGTCATTATGTTTCATTGACAAATATGCATAATGTTAAGTTTTAGTGTTGGGTTCGAGTCCACCTAGGTCGAGTCCGAGTCTTTAACTAATCGAGTCCGAGACGAGTCCGAGTCCAAAATAGGCCGAGTCAGACTCAAGTCCGAGTCCCAAAGGGCCGTGTCCGAGTCGAGTCCGAGTCCAAGGAAATAATATTGTTTATCAGTATCTTTACATTGTTTTAACCCAGACTCGGTCTTGGAGGGCCAGTGTCCTACAAAGTTTAGCTCCAGCCCCAATTAGACACACCTGAAACAGCTAATCAAGCTCTTGATAGGCATACTAGAAACCCCCTGACAGGTGTGTTGAGGCAAGTTGGAGCTAAACCAAGGACAAGGACCAAGTTTGGGCACCCCTGTTTTTAACCTTTACAACTAGAAAAAGCCAATGTCACTTTAAATGTAAGAAAAGCAAACCTCTAGTGGATCTTGATTTTTGATTTCACGATCTCATAATTAGTGTCCTGTTAGTCATGGACTTAGTCATGTAACAGAAAGTCATGTAACAGAAGTTATGGCTGACTCATGTGTGGTGACGTATTTCAGAGTGAAACAGGTTTTAGAATGTGAAAAATTATTCATCCTTATAGTAAATGTATAAATTCAAAGGTGGGGGTAAAGGAGTAGGTGTCTTGGTGAATGGGACCTTAAAAGCAGAAAATGCACCTCTTTTATTTCTGATTGTGGCTGTGTGTGTTTTGGGTTTTATATGACTTTTTTTTTCTTGGATGAAAATGAGGCTGTGAGGGATAAACCTAGTCTTTACAATGGCACACACTGTGTATAAAGCCCTATATATACTTTCCATAAGTCACAGCAAACTCACACCTGTTTTGTTTTTGAATGCATTTATAGTTACATTAATTACAATAAATTACATTATACACTCTTAAAAATAAAGGTGCTTTAAAAGGTTCTTCACAGCGATGCCATTGAAGAACCATTTTTGGTTCCACAAAGAACCATTCAATCAAAAGTTCTTTAAAGAACCATCTCTTTCTTACCTTTTTATAATCTGAAGAACTGTTAAAGATTAAAGGTTAACTTCTTCAGATGTTAAAGGTTCTTTATGGAACCATTTAGACAAAAAAGGTTCTTCTATGGCATTGTGAAGCACCTTTATTTTTAAGAGTGTATAACGAATAATTGATGATTGGCCATTGAATTATTAGAAAATCATGCACACCCAAGGTGGTTTTGGACCCATAAAAACTACTGCTGTGGAGATGTTAGAAAAAATATTTTTCTTTGAAGCTAGAAACTGCCACCATGTTTAAAAAATAATAATACTTTCACTACAGCAAAAACTAATTAGCTTATTATTTTGAAGCAAAAGGATAAATAAATATATTAATCAAAAATACAAATCATATATCTATATAGACAGGTCTATCTAAAGGCTGCTACAGATATAGACTATACAGACATTTCATGAAGTAATAAATGTTAAATAAAACTGCAAAATCTTCACTATATACATTAAAGACGTTACATTAAAGATTATTGTTTGACGCGGTCGGCGGCTGCAGGTTTACGATGCTGTCGCTTTAAGATCTGACACACAGATCAAATATTTTGACGCATCAGTATATCTCCCAACTGTTCAGGTTTACTTAAGACAAACCGACTTCATTTACATGAATAGTCTCTAAGACGAGCATATGTGTAGCAATAACAGACCTTATTAGAAGCGAAAGAGAACTCGGCATTGGCACACCGACTGAGAGGCGCGTTCTGTGAGCGCGCTTTGAGTGTGTGCGCACATAAACCTGTCGGCTTTCAAGTAGCCAACTGGACAAGACTTAAAAACACATGCAAATACTGAATATCATTTTCGTGATAATGCATCGAATCAGTGACATTTCCGTCAACTGTCTCTGGACTCGGATGGACTCGGCATATTTTCCGAGTCCGAAATGCTCGAGTCCGAGTCAAGTCCGAGTAAAAATGCATCCGAGTCCGTGACAAGTCCGAGTGTACTCGAGACCGGACTCGAGTCCGAGTACGAGTCCGAGTACCCCAACTCTATTAAGTTTATTCAAACTGTGTAATCCAAATAAATGGGAATGTGCAATTTAAAAATATACAACTTACATTTTGGAGAGCACAGCAGTTCCATATATCATGCTAAAGCACTTCAGTTGACTGCAAGATGAGTGATTTGTGAGCTATCAAAAGTACATTATTTTGTATAATAGCAGGTATAGTCTGTAATTATAAAGTTGGATATGATACATAATAATAGAGCTTCAGTTACAGTTTTTCTCAATCGATTTGAGACTTTTCTCCAATGCAGTGTACAGTGTTCTCAAAACAATTAGCACAGCCATCCAAACACAAACATTTTCTGAACCAAACAGTTCAACTTTACTGCAAAATGAAGCACTGCAATTTTTTCTAGTAATGCATTTATTAAAAGTAAATTTTAACATCAAATGTGTATCTTCTATATCCCACCACCTTCAATCCCTGCTGGACCTGGGACTCAAACCCACAACCTTTCAGTTACAAGCCCAACTCCCTAACCATTAGGCAACAGCTGCCCCCAAGACTTTCCTCCACTTCAGCAGGGAGGTTTTTATATATATATTGTGCAAATCTAAATGAAATAAACATTGTTATCCAACACCTGCTATCACCCATAAGAAAAACTAAATGTCCCTTTAAACTTAAAATCTGTTTGTGCCACCTTTAGCAGCAAGAACTGCAAACAAAATTTTCTGATGACTACAGATCAGTCTTTTACAGCATATATGACTTTTTGAAAACACGAGTGTTCTAATAGCTTAACACACGTGTGTTTGCTGTAAATATGAATTATCCTGAATTACTGATCTTGCTTTACATTTACATCTGCATTGCATTTTGTCTACACTAAATATTTGCTGCGCTTGCATCATAGGAGAAAACAATGTAAGAAGTTTAAATCCATGCTTGATAAGCTCCTGTCTCGACATCTCTACAGGCCTCTTCCTTTGTGGCTGGTGAAACTGTTCTGGACCAATATGACAATAATGTTCCTCTTCCATTCCAAATAATCTTGATTGTCCACCTGAATGATCTCAAACTTCAATTTAGAAACATGAGTGGGCATTTACAGTAAAAGACATACGTTGTCTCAGGATGGCTAAAAATCTGTACTATTAAAAATAATCATTTCCTTCTCCTCTCCTCTCCTCTTTTCTCACATCATCCTCTCTGCTCATCTCTGTACCTGTTACACTGTTCATCTTCTCTCTCATTACAGCCCTTTCTCCACCCACTCCACCGCCTTATAGACTTACCTCTTTTTTATTTGTATTTATTTTATTTGAATTTATATTTTTATATTACTGTATTATTATATATTTTTTTTCCATAATCGTTCTTGCTCTTTGTATACTTTACCTTTTATTATTACTTTAAAGCAATTGTGATGTAAAATGTGCAAATGTCTAAACAATTAGGAAAACTGCATTTCCTGTGTTGAGTGTCTGATTAACTGAACAGTTATCAGTTTAGGGCCAGCATGTTCATTTGATAGAATGACAAATGACAGAGTTTTGTTTGTTGTGTTTGGACAAATGGTACATAAATGTTTGTGATTTGTGTAAAATCTTTTTTCAGATATTTTAAAGTATTGGTTGGTTGCATTAACTCTTTTGAAAACATTTTAGAGTTTTGTACACATTGCTTTGAGAAAATTATTTGCATGATTTGTAATTTGTGTGAAATGAATGAAAATGTACAATCTGTTTAGGACAATTGCAAAGTGTTCAGCTCACTGTGTTAACAGTTTTGAAAACAGTGACCTGAGTTTGGAGAAATGTGTCAAATCGATTGAGAAAAACTGTAAATCACTGTAAAACAGCGTTTTTAGTCTGACATGAGAAAGCAAATCCAAAATAGCCTGTTTTCTGTGCATATACGAAATAGACCTCATCAATTAGCACCACTGATGAAAGTAAATTAATATTTCTTTTCACAGATAAACCTATGGTGATTCTTGCAAGAAACATCAAACCAACTGTCTAAACCATAGACAGAATTCTTCATAACTGCACACTTTTGTCCATTGGGATTCACTTTTTTGGAGTTATCAGGTTCACTTTTCTCAGATTTCCTCTTGTACCAAAACCTTCAAAAGCAGAAACAGGTGATCATGGTAAAAGCAATTTTCATCCTTTAATATTATTTTGTAGAAACCTACATTGTAGCTTTTGTAAATTATGACATTATTGGAAAGATTTTAATGTTTTAGTACTATAATAATTATGATAAATGTGCTTTCATTTATTTTTGTTACACTGATTAATACAAATAATTGTAATCAATTGTAATAAAGTTCTTACTGTACTCCAGTTTCATTGAGAGTTTGGTTATTCACCCAAACCCGGTGTCCTTCAATTTTCAGGTCAACGAGACCAATCCAGTGCAATTCTTTAATTTTAGAAAGCAGAATCCTCTGACAGAGAAAATGCATGTATATAATAATTATATAAAGCTTCAGTTCTTTAGACATACATGATTTAAGTTTTTTTTTTTTATATATATTTTTTTTATTTTGTGCAAAATCAAACTGTGTAATTCTGTTTCTGAGTATTGTCAAACAAGTCAAACATACTCAAACATACTAAAGTTTTTTGATTTGTTGCACATCAAACAGTAGTTACTATAAAACTTTTCACCTGTTCTGTTCGGCTGGTTATGGTGACCAGATTGGCTCCATTTAAAACACAGAAAGCACGACTGTCTGACCAGGTTAGTTTTATTACACTAAAGAGGTACAACTTTCGCGCTGCCAAATTCAGGTGACATGTGAATGTCGGATTACAAACCTGAGCTATAAATGCAGAACAAAAAGACATATAAGTATTATCCATTTTTGTCAGATCATGACATTCTTAACATTAATCAAATTTTGGTTTAATGTGCAGAAATTTTCTGTCTAATCATGTCATGGGTTATAAAGAGAAATAGCTCACCTTTATAAATAGACAGTTGTTCTCTAACTGTGGTGTATTTGGTTGTAAGTTCCTCAATCTTACTCACCATGACTATTCAGAAACAGTTATGAATAAAAAAGGAAAAACAAAAAGATAAACACAAACACAGTTAGTCATGTAGTCCTTAGTCTTTATGCACTGTTAATGAAACATTCCTGTACTATTAGGTGCAAGAAATATATTTTACTCACTTGTGCCATTAGTTTTTTGGGCAGACAGTTGCATTGAAATGCTGATATCTGATTAAAGACAAAACATAAGCAGTAGCCGTGATGTCACACTAATATATTTATTGTATGTGTGTGTGTGTCTCCATTATATTGTGTATTTGAGGTATACTCACACAGAATGCCCAGAATACAGAGACCTCCAAGAGCAAAACCAGACAGACGGCAAAAACAATCAGAAGAACTTTGGTCCATTTAGGTGCACAAACTTCCATCTCACTTTCTTGCTCGTCAGTGGAGTTACCTTTGGTAGAAATTTGACGAGATGATTTGATGAAATTATTTCTGAACATTTGAATCAGTATAGCATTTCTTTCTGGAACTATTCCTGAATTTATATTTGCTTCAGTTCTGAAAATTATTCTTTAACAAAATAAATTTTCAGCGGTATGTGACAACTTACCACAATTTTTGCTGAAAACACAGTTGATAGTTTCAGTTAAAATCTACCTTCATCATAGATGATTCTTGGCTAAATGTACACCTGTGTGGTTTTATGATCATTGTTACCCAAAAGCTGCGAAAAACAGTACTGATAATTTAGACTGAAGGACAGAATTCACAAATGTAAATTATCCTAAATTAACCTAAAATTACAGTAAGCATTTGAAGGGTTTCAGATCATTACTAGAAAAACACAAGCATTTGCGTATCTGGCTCAGAATATTACACAACAGTAACTGAGATAAAATTCTTGTGAAAACTAGGCTCTCTAACATTCTATTGTGACACACATAAGAGAAAATATATCATCATAAATATATATCATGCTTTTGACAGATTATTTACAACTTATATTGATGACTGTTGTTGGTAGCAAAATTCCCTACTGCCTGAGATTTTTATTTATTTACGTAAATAAGGTGTTGACAGCATTCAGTTATTAGGTATGGCTAAAACAGCATAAATGCATTGTAAGTCACATGACAAATGCATCTGCCAAATTGTGAATTTTTAGGAGAACCAATTAAAAAAAAAAATTTACTACAGTGCTAGAAATTGTAGTGCATACTGATAATATCCCGCCCTTACCTTTGAACTGTGAGCATTCTTCATTTGAAGCAACTATAGAATGTATGAAACTAGAATTTGCATAGATTGCATCCATTTCATGAGCCTTACAGAAGACGAGTCCTATGAGACTTGAGTGCTGCTGCAGATTGTTAAGAATAAGCAAGTCATATAAAGTGTCATTCTTATTAATCAGATAGGAAGTTCCGAGGTTATGAGCCAGAATGACAAATATAGAAACTGCACGTTTGAATATGTGATGGTCTCTGAAAATAAGGAATAATAATAAAATGTATTTGTGTTCTCCAAGAGGAAAGAATGAGGATGGTGGTAAAACATCACATATACATTGTAGACTCTGTTTTAAAACCTCATTGACTGTCTGTTGCTATACAAGCCCTAATATTCAGCATTTCGATGTTGCTGCAGAAGATTTTGCCACTTCCTTAAGTACCACAGTTTCAGCATAATTTCAAGGAGCATTGTATGTCACGTATGGACAGGACAATCCCATTTTGCCCTTAATTGTATGGACAGGAGTTGTCAGGGTTTGGCTGGTCAGTAAGGTCCAATGATCTTGCTGGTAGACCATATTCACAATTGACAGCCATTCAGAAGTAGTTCTGAATTTTTTGCAATCATTATATAACTATTAAATATATATATATATATATATATATATATATATATAAATTACATTTAGTCATTTATTATTCATTAAGTCAAGCGGCTTGTGAGGAACTTCACAATCATATATAACAATACTAAATTACATTTAGTCATTTATTATTCATTAAGTCAAACGACTTGTGAGGAACTTCACAATCAACTATCATCAGTAAAGCTGCAGAGGACGCTGCATTAGTGACCTCTTGTGGAGAAAGAAAAAAGAGAGAAATACAAAGTAACAGAACAGGCAAAAAAGAGGCAAAATAATGCTAAATTATCAGATTCTCATCAGTTATTCATTTAGTTTCAGCAAGTCTTTATACTATATACTACCCTTAAAGTTTGTCTGCTCAACACACTCAAACAAAAAAATATCTATTTGGATTTAAATATATTTTGAAAATGATTATTTAAATAAAAGCAAATACATGCAAATCATTAATACTAAATTTTATTTATTTATTTTCATTTTTTATTTTTTTTTATTTTCTTTATTTTTATTTTATTTTATTTTATTTTTTTTTTTGAGTGCAAAGTGTCTTGTATGACTGATAAATATACATAACGTGCAGAAAAACTTCACCAATTTCTTCTCAAATTCTCATAGCTTCATAAAACTAGGTTGAACCACTGATGATTTAGCGGCAGCTCATAACAGCTTATAATGTTGTATGGGTTTGTTTGGGAGCTGCAGACAAAAATGTTCAGTTTGACGGAAGATGATGCAACACAACAGTTGCAATGAGAAATGCACACTGTGGATGCCTTATGTCTGCAGTGAAACACCACTAAATGGATGTGTTATTTCACCTTTCATTAAATATGTAAACAAAAACGCTGTGCCCTGGCCTATATTGGGGATTGGGGGGCCTATAACTCGGGTGTGCCAAATCACAACGCAGAAAACAGAAGAAGGACCAGACCCGTGACACATGGAGTTTTTTAATTAATGTCCTTGCTACCTTTCTGGGCCTTGAATGTGTCAGTTGTGTTGCTGTCTATGTAGGGTTAGAAAGCTCTCGGATTTCATCAGAAATCTTAATTGTGTTCTGAAGATGAACGAAGTTCAACATTCCCTTTACTTAGCATCACTGACAGAGGTAAACTGATTTTTCTTTTCACAGATAAACTTAATCTGATAATCACAAGAAACATCAAACCAACTGTCTAAATAGCTGACATCATTTTTCACAGTTGCACAGTTTTCTCCAGTGTGATCATCTTCTTTCCAGTTATCAGGTTCACTTTTCTCAAATTCCCCCTTGTGCCAAAACCTTCAACAGTAGAAACAGGCTATCTGTTACGGACACAGACACGCAAGACAGGTAAGTAACGTTTACACAGTTTATTTACACACAGCAGAGCAACACAGAAGAATACTATGGTTCCGGAGAGGTGAGTAGAATCAGAAGAGCTGGACGTGATCTTAGCTGTAGATATGGTGACTGATCCGATCTCTGATTGCAGATAAACTTGACTGGAGAAGATGGCTGTCCAAACACACCGCTGACAGGACTGGGGAAACAATGACGACTGGACTGGAACACAAGAGATTTTTACTTAACTACATTTCATAAAACATATCGTTACTCCTTATAATATATCACGTGCTCTGAGACGTACAAGCGGTGTCTGATTCATGAAGAAACTGATTCTTTTCAATGAACCTGTTAAATTGATTCGCCAATCGCACCAAACGATTCATTTACGAATCGGAATGATCCGATTGCAGCTGTTCTCGAGTCGACAACCCATTGATTCAAATGATCCGTTTAGAGCGAGTCTCCAGTCAACTGAATTCACAAGTAAGAACTGGGAGATCTTGTGCGCGCACGACTGGTGCTGCGAAAAGTAGGTTACTAATGTTGAATTTTAGGATTAATTATTATAACTGAAAATCACATTTAGGTCACTGTCCGTTGTTTGTGAATTACATCTGCTGTAAACGGTGATCTGTTTAAGCGCACTGAAATGCTTGAATTCAGACACATAAAAAACAAAAAAATTAAATAACATCTTAAATAAAATAACTCCTGCACGTTCATATTCTTCGCTGATGTAACGTTAGCAGTTGTATTAAAATGCTACGCATGTAGCCCTACGTGACGTCTGTTTTTATATTGTTTAGCAACAGTATAAATTTTTATACTGTTTGGATCAGCTAGAGTAGACAGATATGAATGTTTATTCATAACCATACTGAAAATAAGTAAATATTGTTAGCTGATGCTAACTGTCTAGCTGCTTGCTGGTGCTAAGTTGAGATTTTTAGATACAAAGTCCACATATTTTTATTTAACCACATAGATAGATTACATCTGTTACATCTGTTTGACTTTTATCTAGGCAACTTCACAAGCAATTCATCATACTATCAGTAAGAAATCAGTAAAGCTGTTGAGAATGCTGCATTGCATGTTGCATTACATGTTGTAAAAAATGCAAAATCATCTGATTATTAGTGATTAAATTATTTTCTGCCTCAACAAACCTATATGGCTTCAGAAGACTTAAAATGGCTGCAGTTCACATTACACTTATAGTCTATTGTCATTTAAATAAAAAAAATAAATAAAAAACAAACAAACAAAAAAAAAAAAAAAAACAGATCTTCTTGTCAGTGGCGGCTTGTGGGTTTTAAAATAGAGGAGGCACACTAATTGTATTCGTCTGAGGATCCCTGACGATTGTTGTTATTATTATTAGGGGTTCGAGCACATAGTGCTGAAACCCTGTTGTTATTGTAAGGATTTTTTTGTTAGTACTTTTCTCCGCTAAAACTGATCGTGCAGATCAAACCATAAGGCCTAGAGACTTAAAACTTGGCCAAAAGGTAGAGCTCCCCGATGAATGAAACTGGCAAATTCTTGCCCCAGTCGGCCTATAGGTGGCGCTACAGTGATCATAAATGCAAAACTGCTCATAACTCCTAGACCGTTTGTCGTAGACTCAAATGTCTTATATCATTGGAATCCCTGGCTCAATCAAAGCAAAATAGCTATCGGATTTCATTTCCGGTATGCAAATTTTTCCGCCATTTTAAAATTTGTCCAAAACCTACTTTTGCAAACTAGTCCTAGGTTTTTTGTCCGATCGGAACCAAACCACTGCACAAATGTTTTAAATGCACATTTAATAAGGGGCTTGGCCAAATATAACCAAAAGCCTATAAAACCTAAACAAAAACTCAAAACTTTACGGAAATTGGTGAGAACGTGTCAGATGACTCTTAATAAGCATGCAAAGTTTCATGGAGATCGGAACATAGGTGGCGCTATAACAGTTAAAGTATTTAAAAACACGGTATTCCAATTGCAAATGAACTTAAATTGTAAAATAAAGGTTAAATATTCACACATACACTGGATCTTCATATCATATGATACATTTCCTTATTCTGAGCAACTTTGCCTCAAGAACTATTGCTGTCAATCAAATTGTTCATTAAATATTTGCAATCATGTTAAAAACCTACTTTTGCTAACTAGTCCTAGGTTTTTCGCTAGGACTAGATCAAACCACTGCAGTCATATTCTCTGGACTCTCTAGATCAATAATTATTTTTTTTTTAAAAAATGTGGAATTTTGTCCTTTGGGTAGCTATAATGGGGTCATTTACTAAAGGGGCGTGGTCAAGAGCATGCAACAGCTTATATCTCAAAAGTAAAAAATCAAAACTTCACAAAACCAGGTGAACACGTGTCATATGATGCTAAACAAGCATACAAGGTTTCATGGAGATGGGACCATAGGTGGCGCTATGACAGTTAAAAGGGCTTAAAAAAAAAACAAAATTTATATGATAAATTGCCTCAAATTGCTGAAAATGCTCATATATTCACACAAACACTAGATCTTCATACCATATGACAGATCTCATTCTAGAGGCAATTTAGGATCATTGCTGTCAATCCAACTGTTCTTTAAATATTTAATATTATTTAAAAAAAAAAAAAAAAACTACTTTTGTGAACTAGTCCTAGGTTCTTAACTCAAAATCAATAAAACCACTGCAGTAACATTCTCTGGACTCTCCAGATAAACAATTATCAAAAAATGTTGAACATTTGCATTTGGACAGCGATAACAGGACCACTTAACAATATGATCATGATCTACTGTACCTATAAATCTAAAAGAAAACAAAAACTTCACAAACCTAAGTATCATTATCATATGATTCTAAACAAGCATACGTTTTATGGACATCGGGCAAAAAAAGGCAATGTAATAGTTATAAAACTTAAAAACAATGCATATCTCTTTGAAACGCCATGAAATTGCAACTATAACCACTAGACGGCAGCAGAAGACCACTAATGGGTCATTGAAATTACTAGAACAATGCATTTCATGGCTTAGGGCAGGGGTGCCCAAACCCTGTTCCTGGAGATCGACCTTCCTGCACAGTTTAGTTCCATCCCTAATCAAACACACCTGTCTGTAATTATCAAGTGCTCCTTCAGATCCTAATTAGCTGGTTCAGGTGTGTTTGGTCAGGGTTGGAGCTGAACTCTGTAGGAAGGTCGATCTCCAGGACCAGGGTTGAGCACCCCCGGCTTAGGGTTTGAATTCATTCGTAGTCGATACTAAATCACTGTTATAACATTTCAAATCACATTCAGTCAAAGTTTACCACTTCATTTATACAGATGTATCATATTTGACAATAATACAAGATTATGATTACAGTGAAACCTGAAAACTCTTAAAAAGACAAGACTTGCAGTAAGCCTTTTGCCACCTACCGTTTATTGCAGAATGTGTGTGTTTGTGTGTAATAATGCTTAATGAACATTAATATAACAGTTTAACCATTTAATTTCTCTGTTTGTGAGTGTATTGTCCATCATGGATGTGTTTTAATGTTGGGTTGGACTACACCCAAAAACCATAGCACCTCAAAGGCCTTATATGCCTTATATGCCCACTTTAAAATGTTTTTTTTGGTTGCTTTTGGTCAGAACACATAAAGAAAATGACACACATACAGCAAGATAATATAATTTCACTTACCTGGTTTATCGCTTGAAGCAAACATCCATCTCTTCTTAAAAGTCGGTGTTAAAAGAGAGCTGCCTGTTGTCTCATTTAATTAAGCTGACTGCTGTAGCCTATATCCAGTTTAGGATTTTTCTCTCTTTATTTTTAATTTGTATATTTATACTCTTTGAATGACAGCTTGGTAAATCTGTCAATCAAATATTCAGTATTGATTTGATTATTCATCTAATCCCTCATTGTCCAAATCTTCAAGACCAATCCAGTGTGTCTCTTTTATTTTAGCAGTCAGGACATCCTAAAGGGGGAAAAATTTTTTGTTTGTTTTACACATACTTTATCTCATTATATAATTTACTGTACATGCCAAACTCAAGCACTTCATGTACAACTTGGGTTGTAAATTTCTGCAGCAACAGTGCAGGAAACAGTGAGTGGTTTTGTTCTGTTTATTCCTTTTGAGGTTCAAGCACATGTGGTTTTATCGTTCTAGCAGATTGTGTGAACATTTTCTAATTATTCTTGCTCTGTGTGAACTGGTTGCACAAATTCTGATCAGTACCATTAATTTTAGCTCTCCAAGGAATGCTTTTTCAGAAGTGGTTTGTTTTTTTCAGATGTTTTGGTGTAATGTGTAATGTGGCCTTGTTTGCACCTTGTGGTGAACCCTCTGTATTTGCTCCCGAGAAGTCTTCTTTTGATTGTAGAGCACACCTGTGCAATAATCATGCTGTCTAATCAGCATCTTGATATGCCACACCTGTGAGGTGGATGAAATATCTTGGCAAAGGAGAAGTGCTCGCTAACACAGATTTGTAAACAATTTTTGAGAAATAGGCCTTTTGTGTACATAGAAGAATTCTTTGACCTTTGAGTTCAGCTCATGAAAAATGGGGGCAAAAACAAAAGTGTTGGGTTTATATTTTTGGTCAGTGTAAAATAATGATTTCTACTTTGGTATACTTTAAAATATAATTTATTGATGCAAAACTGAATTTTCATCAGCCATTACTCTACAGTCTTCAGTGTCACATGATCCTTCAGAAATCATTCTAATATGCTGATTTATTATTAGAATGATGAATGTTGGCAACATTTTGCTGCAAAATATATATATTTTTTTGAAATTGTGTAAATTGTGTTTTTTTTAGGATGCTTTTATGATTACAAAGTTAAAAAGAACAGCATTTATTCAAAATGGAAATATTTTCTAACAATATAAGTCTTTGATAAAATCAGTTTAATACATCCTTGCTGAATAAAAGTATTAATTTGTTTAAAACTAAATGCTGTTCTTTTTACCTTTTTATTCATCAAAGAATTCTGAAAAAAGTATCACAGGTTCTAAACAATGTTAAGTAGCACAACTGTTTCCAGTACTGATAATAAATAAGCATATTAGAGTGTGACACATGTGACTCATGTCACATTCTATTTTATTATATATATATATATATATATATATATATATATATATATAAAACAAAAATATTAATGAACGCATATTTCTCTGTCATGCATAAATAATACAGGTAATATTAATGTAATAGTACTAATAAACTCCTTTTAACTGTATTTTACATCAACTAGGATTTTCGTCTATGCACAGTGCTTTGAGAAAATGCTGTCAGCCTAATGAACATGTCATATCGTTTGTTTGAATCAAATATTTTTAATGAATCTGTGCACAGGTCCACACAAACTAATAATCTGAATCAACACTGCACTCCAACCCTGCAAAGCTTGCACACTGAGAAACGTCTTTTTTGTACATATCTGATTCATAATGACCAAGGTTAAGAGCACTGACTCAATAATTATAGCTGGGTGTCAGACACAAACCAGTAAAAAAAGGTTGTTGCAATAGTGACATCTAGTGGAGAACAGAGAGAAACAATGACAGAGAACAGGCACAAACATGAGACAAATGTATCTTCTAAAAATGAAAGTAGTTTTCATCTATCTTAACAACCATTATACACAGCTTGATATAAAGTCAAATATTAAGAAATTGACAAGACATGTTTGGAAGATGTGAAAATGCATGTATGACAGAATAGTAATTTTTGTATGAAGTGTGGATTTAAACAGCTGCAGCAGCTTCACACACCAATCCTTTCTCTTCAAAACAGTAAGCATCTGTCCAGAAATCTGTCTCTCCGTTTGGATGTCCCAGACTAGCACAGTCTTCACCATCTGGATGAACTTTAGTCCAGTTATCAGGCTCACTGATTTCATCTTTTCGTTTCATCCAGAATCTGCAGAGAAAAAGAGAGAGAAAAAAAAAAACACTTCTGTTTAAGTAGTGACCTGCTAATTATCTTCACTTTTTGTTAATTTTAAGGTTCAAGGGTGTCAAGATTAATGAAGATCTTACTCTGCTGAATTGTTAAGTGGCTGGTTATTCACCCAAACCCAGTGTCCCTCAGTGTCCAAATCATTAAGACCAATCCAGCTGGTTACTTTAACATTAGAGGTAACAAAATCCTGATAGAGAAAAAAAAAAATAAATAAATAACTGATATAATGCACAGCATTATAGAGCACAGCTATGTATAGCCTTAAAATTGTAAGTCAATGTGAATTCAAAATACACTATTTGTTGGTTTTCAGTTGATTCATCAGGGATCTTTATCTTGGTAATCATTAAGCAATCATTTAATTAAAATGTAATAGCATGATACACTGCTGAAAGGACTGTCTTATGTCACACATCTAATTTAATGCTTTTGATGTGTTTGTTCCCCTCCTGCCATTTACTGTTCATGAACAAGCCGTGCCTTGTGGTGGAAAAAGATGCTATTTAACCAATCTGCTGAGACCTTCAAAGACTTAACATTTTGATTGCTAAAATGTCATCAGTGGACTTAAAATGTCTTAATATAGGCACAGAGAATATATATACTTACGATTTGTTTCGATGTGAATAGTATTGAACTGTGGCTGTATCAAGTGTTTAACTGAACACACCTGCTCTGCTTTGCTGTTTATGATCACTAGATGTGCTCCTAGAGTTACACAGTAATCTCGACTCTGTGTCCAGTTCATCTTGACTGTAGAGAAGTAGTAACACTTTCCTCCAGAATGAATCCAGTGGATGGCACAAAGTGCACAACCTGTACCTTCTTTAGTAAAAGAGGTAGTGATGATTCAATAATTCATTATTTCACACTATTTCCCTCTTTATTTTAGAGAGATTCCGTTAATTTGTGAGTATTTAAGGTCTTTTAACTTTGCACAAGACTAAAATCTTAAGACTTACGATTAAATCTGTTCAGCTTTCTAAGTGTCTCTTCATGCTGGTTGCTGAGCACATCAAACTGTGCTTTGTAATCTGCATTCACAAGGCCAAAGAAAGAAAGAACAAAAGAAAGAAAGAAAGAAAGAAAGAAAGAAAGAAGACACAATGAAATTGAAATGAAACTGATGTATTCTTTAGACCATGGCACTTGAAGTTAATCAAAGTTTGGTTTAATTAATGTACAGATGTTTTCAGACCCTTGTCTGAGCTTGTGTCATGAGTCTAAAATAGAAATACAGTCTGGTGTAGTTAGCCATAAGCTCTGGTTAAAATACAGTTATGAATGAAGGGAGTCAACTAGGGTGGTTAATCGAAACTGGCTTAAGCTAAAAACAAACATAACTCACTGTTGTTAATGCGGAGATGTTCTTTAACTCTGGTGTAGTTGGCTGTAAGTTCCTCAAGCTCTATTGCCATGACTGATAAGGAAATAAGAAAATTATGAAAGAAAAACAGACAAAGTCACTCACGTTGCTATTTCTGTGTACATGAAACTTGCTGCTGTATTGGGTGTGTAAGAACCACCCTATTGACCCAGTGACGGAATTCAGCAGCGTGGGTGAAGGTATAATGCATGTAGATATTTTACCTGCACTCCTGTAAAGTTTATTAGGATTAGGTTTAAATTTTATTCTAGCTCTGTGTTTAATCAGACACTTATTTTCAAGAGATCATTATGGCTGTGTATGTTGGTTATTAATTTAGATATTTGATTACGACATGATGTGCCACATGCTTCAGAATAGGTCATCAGAGAAGCTTAGGGAAATGGCTTTCTGTGCCCTTTGCTTGTGTATGAAATATATTTTACTCACTTGTGCCATTAGTTTCTTGGGCAGACAGTTGCACTGAAACACTGACATCTGATTAAAGACAAAAATTAAGTAAAAGTAAAGACAAAACACAAAACGAATCTGTGTGTGTGGGTGTGGGTTATACTCACACAGGATCCCTAACATACAGAGACCCCCGAGAGCCAAAGAAATACAGACAGCAAAAACAATCAGAAGAACTTTCATCCAGTTAGGGGGATAAACCTTCTTCTCACTTTCTTGCGCTTTCGTGGTATAATCTGCGGTAAAAATTTGATGAGATGAAGAATAATAATTTCTGAATACTTAAATCATTGCAGCATTTCTGCCTAGATCTATTCCTGACTTAACAAAATAAATTACCAACACAGGACATCTTGCATCAACATAAGATTTTTTAACATATGAATTATTTTGAAGTCTCAGTTAAAATCTAGCTTCATCGTAGTCGTCTCTTGTCTGAATGCTGCCAGAGTGTTTTTCATTTTTAGTCATTGTTACTGAAAAGATGTGAAAAAAATTGGTGAAATTTTAGTTTGAAGAATACAATGAACAAAATATTCTAACTTAAAAGCTTCAAACTGGATGTTTGCAATAAAACATACAAAACCACTGCTAGAAAATATACATTTTTACATATGGAAAAAAAAAATATATCACTTTTTCTGTGAAAAAGTTTTGTTCACTGTGAGAACAAAAACACTTACATGTGTCCACAGGAAGTGAAAATGACAAACTTCACATCAGTTCACACATTTAAACAATATATCCAAATACATGTGAATTACACACCCACACTTGTCAACAAAGGCTACTTCACAAATGAGAAACTTCACATCAGTTCACACATTTAGACAATATATCTAAATGTGAATTTACACACCCAAACTTTGCAACAAAGCTGCTTCACACGAATGTGCGTCCATTAGCAGCTAGTTGCTGAATCACAGGTAGTTATTATATATGAAATGAGGCTATCAACATATCCAGACTTTGACTATTAAATTGTAATATTATTTTATTTATTTGTTATATTGAAGAGACCTTTTTTTGTTTGTTTGTTTTAATTTAGAAAGCAAATACGATTGCTCTACTCACAAATAAATTGTTTTATGTTTTCACTGGCATGTATCTAGGTGTTGAGGACTAAGTGTATGCATTCAGGACAAGTACTTAAGTATTAATGGATTAGTTCACTTCCAGAACAAAAATTCACAGATCATCGCCCCCTAGTCATCTAAGATGTTCATGTCTTTCTTTCTTCAGTCGTAAAGAAATTATGTTTTTTGAGGAAAACATTTCAGGATCTTTCTATGTAATGGAGTTTTTCCTCAAAAAAACAATTTCTTTACGGCTGAAGAAAGAAAGACATAAGGTGTGTTCGACTTCATCCACGGCTACAGACGGCGATCAACGAGAGTAGCCGAGAGTAGTCGCGGGCGGAGCTGAAAACGGAGGCGTCAAGTCGGACACTTTCTGCTCTCGTTAGTGAAGCTCTTGCGGTGTTTGCATGGTCTATCACAGATTAAGTGAATTAAATGCAATATTTATCAAATACACAGACTTTCAAAAGCATTTTCATGAGCAACAGAAACACGTTTCATATACTGCTTAATACAGCGCCATCTGACCAAGAATAATGATCAACATAAACATATACTATTTAAATACTAATAAAGTGGGGTTATATATGCTTTTGTCAGTGTTTTATGATAAATCTGACTGAATATAACATTGCAACTACAGTAAAAACACTTTTAAATGTTTAACGTGATCGCTGTCATGCGGTGAATCTGGCCAATCGTGAAACAGCCATGTGGTCATCAGAACTCCTGCAGCCGCTCTGAAGAAACTGTAGGCTCGTTTGAGATGCGCCTCGCCTCGCCTGAAATGTAGGCGAGAGTAGGCGGCTGCAGTGAGGGGAGGAGTGAAATAAGACGGACAGTTCTGACCTCTCGAAGTGGAACAGATACCTACGAGATCGAAGGCGGATATCGCGTTATCACACTCACGTGCTGTGTTGCTGATAAACATGATATAAGATGTGTTCGACTTCATCTACGGCTACAGACGGCGATCAACGAGAGTAGCCGAGAGCAGTCGCAGGCGGAGTTGAAAACGGAGGCGTCAAGACGGACACATTTTACTCTCGTTAGTGAAGCTCTCGCGGTGTTTGCATGCTCTATCACAGAAGAAGTAAATTAAATGCAATATTTATCAAATACACCGACTTTTTAAAAGCGTTTTCATGAGCAACAGAAACACGTTTCATATACTGCTTAATACAGAGCCATCTGAACAAGAATAATGATCAACATAAACATATACTATTTAAATACTAATAAAGTAGGGGTTATATATGCTTTTATCAGTGTTTTATGATAGATCTGACTCAATATAACATTGCGACTACAGTAAAAACACTTTTATTGTTCTAAAAACACAGATTTGTCAGCATTATCGGACTTGAGGATGTTAGAATAAACCCAAAACACGCGTGATCGTTGTCATGCGGTGAATCTGGCCAATCGTAAACCAGCCATGTGGTCATCAGAGCTCCTGCAGCCACTCTGAAGAAACTGCGCCAGCTGAGTCAGTCGGCTGCTCTCGAATCGCTATCGCGGTACTTTGATGCCACACGTGACAGTCACGAGGCGTCGGCGCCGCCTCAAGTCGGACAAAACTTCTAACCGGCATGCACTTCTTCAAGTCAGAATTTGATCGAGCTGCGCAGCGCCGCGTTAAGTCGAACGCACCTATAATTTAATCTCTGTTGTTCTTATATGAGAATAAATATGATGAACAAGACACTCAAGTGCTTGCTATTTCATTCCATACGAAATGCGTATTTATCATCCATTTTTACTTTAATACAAATGTGTATTTTAGATTTTTACAGAAATATGACAACAATCACATATGTCACGCAGAGATCGTACTGGCATAGTGTTTGGGAATATTCATGCATAATTTAAACACATAACCACATGATATTAGATTAAAAAATAAAACATTTTAGAAAAGAACAGCAACATCACAGTTGTCTGAACCAATGAGCTTTAAGCTGTGTCATCATCCAGGCGTTTCCCATCTTGCCTTTGGTCAGCGCAGTCGGTGAAACGACACAGCCGCCTCGCCATCGCGAGAGTTTTTTGGCACACGTCAGCATGACATCAGAACAAGGCGGATGTAACTCGGACACATTTCTAACCGGCATGCATCTTGCGGTGATCACCGGTGATCAATTCTGCGCAGAATTTGTTCATCTTAAACTAGCTTTGTGCCGAATAAACCCAAAACACGCGTGATCGTTGTCATGCGGTGAATCTGGCCAATCGTAAACCAGCCATGTGGTCATCAGAGCTTCCTGCAGCCGCTCTGAAGAAACTGCGCCGGCTGAGTCAGTCGGCTGCTGTCGAATCGCTATCGCGGTACTTTGATGCCACACGTGACAGTCACGAGGCGTCGGCACCATCTCAAGTCGGACAAAATTTCTAACCGGCATGCACTGCTTGAAGTCAGAATTCGATCGAGCTGCGCAGCGCTGTCTTAAGTCGAATACACCTAAAAGGACACCTATTACGGCATTCCTATATAAGCTCTATTCAGTATTATTCGGCAGCTTTGTCGCTTGCTCAGGAGCAAAACAGATAGTCAGTGATTTCGTTCTCTATAAGCGTTTAATCAGGATTTCGCAACGGGTTCGTTTCCCACAGAGTTTCTTGAACTCGAACACGAATTTCGCCATGTTGATTTATATTAGCTGATGGACTCGGAAGGGACCTGAGCAAGCACCTCAACGACACATCACGATGTAAGCACTTTGCCCGCAATTTTCGCTGAGTTCTGCTAATGTGCCAGCATCATGAGATCTGCTTTGCCCGCTAGAAGCAAGATATCAAGAAGGGGTAAAAGCATCCACGTAACAACTGTCCATTGCACCCTTTATTTATCTCTGAAAATCTTCATGAAGCTAAACTATTATTTCTTTCATTCTCATTGCCTAATGCTATGTTGGCAAATATGCTATCGTTAAATATTGCTTGTATTTTAAGGCTAGTTATTCAGTAATGTTGTTTGCTAGGCACACTGTTGCTTAGGCTTATTGGTTGTATTATGACAAGCTGGTAATATTACTAGTTAAACTTACCACAGCGAGGCTGTTTTTAAATATGTTGTCAAGGCTGTCGGATGTGAAAAAGGCTTGCTGTTTTAGTATTGGGAATGCGGTCTCATTAAATTTATCCACCTATTATTTCCCAAAACGCTGTGTTTTAGTCACATGCTTGCTCTCTCAGCTTCTTAATAAAGATCACTCTTCGCTGCTTTTCCTCTTCTGTAAGGGCATGCTGCCCCAGTCCATGCTATTCAGAAGGTCTTGCTTTAACACTATCACGATATTGGGATTTTGCTTGCTTGTTAAGGCTTATCTAGTGTTTCAGTATCATGTTTTTCGCTAGACCTGCTTGTATGTACCTGCTGGTACATAAACAAAACGCTGAGCTTTGCCATTTGTTTAACTCTACCCCAATTTAAAGCAACATTAAAATGGAGTATGTATTTCTGATAAGCAAAACACCACTTCTGGTATCAAATAGGAAATTGCAGTGTCGTGAACGGTCAAATGACATCAAATTGCCTCATCTTTTGCGTCAAAACAGACTGCATCCACAACAGCAGCGTGCGTATGTTAGGACGCCCACAAAGTATGCTGCTTTAGCAAATCGCGCTGCTGTTCATTGTATTTTAAAGTAGATGTGTAGCACTTAATAGCATGAAGAACAAACTGTAAATAGAGATCGATTTAAGAACTCTTTGATTCAGAAACATGCCCTGTTAGAGTTATTGTTTTTCATGTTTAAAATACAAGCAAGAATGCAATATTCTCTGAATATCCAAAAGTTTGCAAATGTTGACTATTTATAACAGTTCAACAAAAGGTAATATTAAGTGAACATTTTAAATGTAGCCTACATTTTAAACACAGTATTGTAAATATTATTTTTTATTTTACAACAAACTATAGTTCCAACGAATAACCCATTCATAACTACAGCCGCTTCCTTGCTGAATGATTGAAGAGGCGACGCTCGCTCATTAAGAGAGTGACTGCTGTCACCTACTGGTGATTTAGTGAAATCTACAAGTATCGTTTAATTTGGCCATTATTTGGCCAGTATTATTACTGCTCTCCCTGCTCATTCGTGACATGCTGCATGGATGGGCAGGGAGTTTTTGCCCAGAACAGAACCATGCCACCACACCAAACTGTATGCTAACTGTCTATCATTTTGACAATAGTAGTCCTGACAGAAATTAAGCATATAGCGTTAGTTCTGGCAGGTCACGTGAGTCAACCTCGCCTCAGCTGACTCTCAGCTGATCACATCTACCTATAGGAATCCGACACCTATCTATCACGGCATTCCTGTATAAGCTCTATTCAGTATTATTCGGCAGCTTTGTTGATTGCTCAGGAGCAAAACACCCTCCTCCATCCCCAACTCCTCCTTTTGCCACAGTCAGGACTTGGCTTCTGATATTCCTCGTTGATTCAGACTCCTTTTATCTGAATAATGTCTTACACTTAAATATCATTAAGTACATTAATGATATCTGCTTTGTTCTGTTCTGTTTACCCTGGGGGTTATTATTGCTGCTCTCACTGCTCATTCATGACATGCTGCATGGATGGGCAGGGAGTTTTTGCCCAGAACAGAACCATGCCGCCAAACCAAACTGTATGCTAACTGTCTATCATTTTGACGATAGTGGTCCTCACAGAAATTAAGCATATAACGTTAGTTCTGGCAGGTCACGTGAGTCAAGCTCGCCTCAGCTGACTCTCAGCTGATCACATCTACCTATAGGAATACGACACGTATCTATCACGGCATTCCTGTATGAGCTCTATTCAGTATTATTCGGTAGCTTTGTTGCTTGCTCAGGAGCAAAACACCCTCCTCCGTCCCCAACTCTTCCTTTTGCCACAGTCAGGGCTTGGCTTCTGATATTCCTCGTTGATTCAGACTCCTTTTATCTGAATAATATCTTACACTTAAATATCATTAAGTACATTAATGATATCTGCTTTGTTCTGTTCTGTTCTGTTTACCCTAGGGGTTATTATTGCTGCTTTCCCTGCTCATTCATCACATGCTGCATGGATGGGCAGGGAGTTTTTGCCCAGAACAGAACCATGCCGCCAAACCAAACTGTATGCTAACTGTCTATCATTTTGACGACAGTGGTCCTGACAGAAACATCTGGGATGTCAAGGGGGTGAGTACATTATCTATAATTTTTTGTTGTGGAAGTGAACTAACCCTTTAAAAAATGACTTTTGGAAATGATGACTAGGGCTGGGCGATAAAACGATAACGATATGTATCGCGATAGACGCGTGATCGATATCAATAAAAAATGTGTTCGATAAAACGTTCGATATTTTTTTATTCTTCGTCGGAAGAAAACAGAGGTTGCGAAGCAAGTTTGGTTGCATTAACAAAGGCACTCGCTCTCTGGTAACCTAGCAACATAGGGAGTGACAAGCTAACAGCCAATCATGTACCAGTATCACGATTGGTTGCGCCATATCGTTGTCTCGTGCTGGTCTGGTGGATTCCTCTTCAGAAAATGAAAATGAGTGCCGCAGCGAGCGAGGAAATTGTAAATAAAAGAGGAAAAGTCAGCTTGCCAGTATGGCAGTTTTTTGGATATTATAAGTCTGACCGTAGTCAGACCAATGTCGTCTGCAAATTATGCAAGACCGTCGTCCCCGCCAAGACTGGTAATACCACGAACTTGATGTACCACCTTAGCCGCGCTCACCCTTTGGAGCACAGCCGTATTCAACCAACAACATCTGTAGCTGCAACACCGCACAAGCAGCAGACCACCATGGAGAGGTACTCTGCATCAGTGCCTTATGACAAAGAATCTAAACGGTACAAAGATATAACGGAGGCAGTGGCATATTTCTCTGTTTATATTTAACACTTTGCACTATTTTATTACACTTTATTAAGCATTTCTTACATTTTCTTTCATTTTGCACCTTAAATGTTAAGAAATAATTAAGTGTTCATTGTGACTTTAGACTTATGTTTACATTTTAATTATTTGAGTTTTCCATGGTTGTTGACATTTCTGTCTTAATAACTGAGGGGATTATAATCAGAGGAAGGTTAAGTTTAAAATAAAAATGTTTAAATGTAATATATTTTTCTCCTGGTCCTTATTTTAAATGGGTCATAAAAAATATCAATAATTATCGATATCGACCGATATGAAACACTGATATCGTGATACAGTTTTCAGCCATATCGCCCAGCCCTAATGATGACTTGTAACTGGTTTTCACTCTTTACACCTCTGCTTTTATCCAAAGCATCTTGCATTGCACTCAACACTGCATGTGAACTCTTTCTTGTTGCTGAACACATGACATTGGTATCATGATACTGTCTAACATGAAGACCCAGTTTTTTTTGTGAAATGATAGTGTTTGATTCCCAGGGAATGCATGAACAGGCAAAATGTATACATTGAATGCAGTGCAAGTCATTACAGTCATGTAAGTCATTACATCAAAAGTGTTGATACGTCATTACAGTGTAAAGTGTTTAAAATAGAAATTGTGAAGCATACTGATAATATCCCTGTGCTTACCTTTGCACTGAGAGCCTTTTTCACCTGATGCAACCTTTGAAAGTATGATATCAGAATTTTCATAGATCGAATCCATTTCATGAGTCTGACAAAGACGTGTCCTTGAGACTGAGTGCTGCTTGAAATTATTTAGAATAAGGAAGTCATAAAGTGTCATTCTTAATACAGACAGGAAGTTATGAGGTTATGAGCCAGAATAACAAATCTAGAAACTGCATGTTTGAATATGTAATGGTCTCTGAAAATAAGGCATAATGAAATGTATCTGTGTTCTTCAAGAGGGAAGAATGAGGATGCTGGCAAAAATGTAGGCATCCTAAATGAGATGATCTGTAGACTCTCTTAAAATTTCATAGACTGTCTTTTCCTTTATTACCCCCAATGTTAAGAATGAAATCCCAAATGTTCAGCATGAAACTTGCTTGAGTAGATTCAACCTATGATCTATTTTCTGTAATTTGTGTGCTAGAAATAATACATATTGATGTATTATTAATTTCTCTTGTACTGTGGAGAGAGAGAAAGATTATTGATTATTTTATCAGATGAAGAAATTGAAATACATTAGTTTTGTTGATTTTCTCAAGTGCAGTATTCATATTTGTAACATATGGACCTTATTTTAATGGAAACTGTGATCCTCAGGCCTAATTGATGATGTAAATGTTTAAACAAGTGTTTTACAGTCACCTGTTTTGTAAATGCAGGTCAGGTCTTTCCACAACGAGGGTCCATCATCAATGGAATGAAACTTACCTAAAAGTGTAATACTTATCTTTGTGTGCACTGAATATTAAGGAAACAGAGCTTTACTTTGTTTTATTATTATGAATGCCAGTTAGCCATATAGGTTCAAGGTTTTTCAGAATTTGTCATTTGTAAACTACAAGCTATTTTTCATCACACCGAAGAAATGATTAATGATAATGATGGCAAGCACTCCATTTCAGAAATCTGTTAACCTTATTTTAGTTCACACCCCTCTAATTTCCTTCCTGATGCCATTATGTCAATGGCCAATTGACTGAAAACAGAGCACGGATCATGTTTGTTTTTTCTAAAAATTTCTATATTCCAAACTGAGTTTTGCTTAAATATTTTACTTTACAGAATAATAGAACAAATTCTACAATGTTTACATGTTTTAAGCATTGTCCGGTCTTGTGCATTATGGCACACTTTCATTAAAGTTCTGTTTGCATGAATGTTTGGTTTTGATATAGTTTAAAGCTTCTAAATTTAGGAAACCCAAACAGAATATGATAATGATGATCTTTTGGAATTTGCTTATTTTGGAGGGGAACCACAGTTAAACCCTGTAGAGAGGCCAATATGCTCACTGAAGACCAGGAGTCAAACTTAAAGTTCTGTTGACAGTTTGGTGAAAACAGAGTTCTCCACACTTCCAAATGCTGTAGAAAATGAGCTAGCCTCAAACTAACCTAAAATACAGTATAGAAACGCTAGTACTTACATAGTTGATGTAATTTCTAAAGGTTCTAATAGACTAACAGTCCAGCAACATCCAAACATGGTATTTTGTCCCCTTACGCAAGTTACTTGACTGAAGAAAAGATACATAATTTCAGTTTACAACAAGTAAGCTCATTTAAAAGAGTATTTTGTGCCAAACATCTAGTACAAATCACTGTTCCTTACACCAGAAGGTATTATTAAAGGTTGGTAAATCTGAGCATTTCATGAAATTTTTCAATGAAAGTGTCATGACCACTTCTATCACCTCCCATACTTGTATTGTTGTATTTGTATTTCTTCTGTCACCTTTCATAATTTTATTTCCTTGAACCTTCCTTCTATGAGGCCTATGTGATTTCAAACTATGAAAATGATGTCTTCCGCAACAGCACCAGATGGCAAATACTCTCAGTGCAGAAGTAGGTTATTGGCACATTTTGGATATTATAATTTGCTTAGTATATTAGTTCTTTTTATATTTTATAACAGAGGTCAGACAAGGAAAATACTGAATATTTTTCTGATAATATTTCCTTTGTCTATATAGAGAGTTGGATAACAGCTGAGTAAACTAGTCAATGTTTTTCTTTCTTTTTTAGCACCATATACTGTTCATCGCGTTCATCAATACCAGCTGCTTCAATCTTTTTTTAATCCTTTAAAGATGAAAATTGTAATCCATCATGGCGAGAAATTTGAATTAAGTAAGTGATTTAGGGAATTCTTAACAGAATCTGTCTCATACGTCTGGCCAGCACTTTTCCAGGGAATGTTAAATGAGAAACTTTGGTAATATTTCAAATGCAACAGCTGAAAAAAGAGCTTTTTTGGTTAACACACCTTAATGACACTTGTGCATCAAATAAAAAAATTATACTTGCACAAACTCTCTGTTGGGGAAGAGCGTCTTGATGCAATTTGTTGAGGCTCCAGTTGATCTTTGCTAAAGTTGTAATAAGGAAAGAAAACTGGTTTGATTGCTTTAATAAATTCATGTCAGAACATCTAATTCTCCACAGATTCTCCTCCCCACTGTGTTCTTAACCAGTGATCTTTTAAACTGTGAAAATGTCACTCCCTCTGGAGGTGAGCAAGTTGATTCTTTGCTTTCCAGCTTTTTTTCTTCCAACATTTTGTATTATAATTATGACTGCTCTAAAACAAAGGTACGAAAGCACTGGAGGAGGCAGTCATTTTATTGGGTTGTTTTTAATATTTTTTTTACCCAGGTGCTGGGTAGCTGTTCTGTAAGTTTAAAGTCTAAAGTTCACAGTTACCCTGGCGAACAGCAGCCCTTTACCGGCTCAGATTTCGTCGATACACCGGTACGAGAATTAGCACTTTTCCGATAAAATCGATTACAGAGAACAGTTGAATACACTAAAATTAAAATGCTACTTATACATTTTTTATGTCTAAAATGCTTGTTAAATGAGTTATACAAACAGAGATACAAACAGGGCAAGACACAAGAGTAATCCAGGGACAGGCGAGGGTCAGTCAGCACCAAACGTAATCCAGGGGGCGAAGCAATCTGGTAATCCAAACTGACAGACAATAAATAGTTCCAACGAGGGGCAAACAGAGTCTGAAACGGCAAGACAACAGGTTATCCAAGACAGGCAATAAATCTAGGGCAGGCTGAAGACAGACAAGATGAGATAACAGGCTAGGAAATGGCTCCGTAATGTAGCTACCACAGAACGCATGATAAAGGCTATACAATACTCGGCCCAGAATGATGGTGACGGCCTCATATTTGTAGTGTGTCTGATTGACTGCAGGTGAAAGCGCAATCCGTGAAGTGGAGCATGGGTAGTCCAGGGTGTAGTGCAACAGTCTGTGTAGTGTGTGTGTCAATATGAAGCACAGGCGAGACAGGACTATACAAAATAACCCAGCATGTGTCCTGTCCAATATTTACCCAGCACTGGGTTGCCAAATAAATCAAGTTGGGTTGTTTTTAACCCAGCATTTCTTAGAGTGTACTCAAACCTGTCAGATCCAATATATTGTAAACAAATCTGCAGTGAAATTAAGTGAACAAAGGACCAAGTTCTTACTGACATGGTTTGGAGCTTCATTTAAAACTTCTTTCCTAAATTTGGGATCAGAAGAAACGCAATGCAAGTGTTTTTCCACAACTCGGCACTGCACAGTGTCTTGTTGTCTTTAGAGCCAGACGTGCATTTGCCTCTCTTATTATTTACACTATTGGTGGGCAGAGCTAAACAGGCAGTAGTGTGGAAGCAGGCGTTGATCTTCTTCTGTGGAGGCGGTGTTTAGCTCCTTTATTACGTCATAAACTGGCACATCCCACAACCTGTCATTTCAATATAAGCAGTTTTTACACTAATGAGAAGGTTTTGTGGTCTGATACTTATAGGATGTTTTTATAGAACAATGACCTCTTACATGTCAAAAGATCAAAGGAATTTTAATTTCTCAGTTCATGAACTCTTTAAAAATAAACTATTTACATGCTATATTATATAAAATATAAAATATAAATGAAACATTATGTGAACAATCAAATAGAGATGTCTGATCGACCATTTACATTATTTAAATGGAACACTTATGTTTTAGTTTTACTGTTTTGCAGCAGTTTAGAGCTTCAAGATTTAAGAAAGCCAGACAGAACACCAGCAGATAAAATACAGCAATGATAAAAAAAGCTATCCAATCTTTAAACAAACACCTGTGCATATATATTATAATCCTCTTTAATAATGCTTCGCTGATAAACAAAATGAATATTTTTTTCTCACAAATGAAGTTTTTTTTGAAGTTTGCATGAAACATCAAACCAGTCTGCATGGCCTTCAATATATCCCAAAACAGCACAGTTTTCTCCAGAGGGGTCTGTTACGTGCCAGTTATCAGGTTCATTTTGCCCAGATGCTCTTTTGTGCCATAACCTTAAGCAGCACAAACAAGCGATCAGGGTTAAAACAATATAATAATATACAACAGTTTTTAGATAATTAAACTGTTATCTGTTATGCCAAAGATTGTAATATTCCAGTCAACTTAACTTCTTCTTTTCTCTTTACTATTTGTATGTATTCTATTACATTAATAAAAAAATCTGTATATACTGTTACAATACAACATTTCTTACTGTACTCCAGTTTCATTGAGAGTTTGGTTATTCACCCAAACCCAGTGTCCCTCAGTTTTCAGATCATTCAGCTGTTCTTTAATTTCAGAAGCCAGAAAATCCTAATAGATAAAAAGCATGTTTTAAAATTTTTATGTAATTACTGCACACGTAAATTATCAATTTGTGTGGTGACTTTCTAAATTAAGAATTCACATATTAATACAAGAAGTTATGAGTTATAAATTGATTATGAATTGTTTATTAATTGATTATGAAATGTTGATGAATTGTTCTTCACATCATTATTAATTCTTAAGATCATATATTCAGTCCTTCTAGGATTTTAACTCTATATTTAACAACATTTTTAATCAGCACCGTATGCAGTCTCTAACTGAACTCAGACACAAATATATGTTTTTGGAACAAGAAGTAGTAAAGGGTGCAAAAGTGTCAATATCTCTAGGCGCCCTCATCTAAATTTATTTAAGAAAAGGATGTCTAGCTCATGGGCCCCAGAGGTTTATACCACAATATAGATCACATTTTGCTAGTCACAAGTTAATGTAGTCATGACTGACATTTTTGCATACATTGCAGACATCGTGTGCTTAGTTGGGCATAAAGAAAGGTTGCTGGATCACAAATCAGGAAATACCCACTTCTTTCGTCTGATATTGCCTAGAGTATAAAAAGTGTGTGAACTGCACCCCTGACAGGCTTCTTCACTTCTCCTTTCTCTCTGCTCTTAGCCTTCTCTCATGCTCTGACTGCTGGGTGCGCCTAGTTCTCTTTTAGACTAACTTAGTTTGATTTAGACTGATTAAGAATGACTTTATTTAAATTTGTATTATTCAATTTATTTGTGAAATGATTTTCTCAGTTTCAAGTTATGATTATTTTTGTTACTCATTTGCATTTCTGAAAATGTCTGAATAAATTTGTAACTTCTCCAACTCACCCGTCTGATGTGGATTTGATTTTGCATCAATGAATCATTCATGGTCTTGTGGTTAAACTAAACCATAAATGAAGTTAAAAATTCAATAGAGAGAGTTTTTCTGTTTTATGCAAATACACTTCCCCTTAAGAAGGTTCAAGCGATGCCATAGAAGAACCATTTTTGGTTCCACAAAGAACCATTCAGTCAAAGTTTCTTTAAAGAACCATCTTGTTCTTACCTTTTTATAATCTGAAGAACCTGCTTTCACTACAAAGAATCTTCTGTGAAACAGAAATGTTCTTCAGATGTTTAAGGTTCTTTATGGAATCATTTAGACAAAAAAGGTTCTTCTATGGCATTGTGAAGCACCTTTATTTTTAAGAGTGCACTTTCAGTCTAGTTTTTATGTACTTCTCAGAAATGTGCTTTATGTACTTCTCAGAAATATATTTAAAATGACGTTTAAGTATACTCGACTACTCGAAAAATATATTTGAGCAAAATTGTTCTCAGAGAATCCATGTTTTCATTGTTATATGGCAGGGGGTACTATTACACATCTTCTGTAAGATGAAACTGAAACAGATGCTTCCACACGTTTTTAACATGATCATCAGTCATAAAACAGCATCAAAACTCTAACGTTAAGGAATAAATTGTCAACCCATGAAGAGGTAATAATGACAGTCAAGCTTTGTGGAGTTGATTGACTACGTGTTTTGATTATCACTCTGAATCCATTTCATAGTCTTTTTTTCAGCTTTTTGCTCAAAATGTTATTTCTTTTTTTGTTATTTATGAAACTTACCTGCATTTGAGTGTTTATAAAAAAGAATGCATTAAACTAGAATAAAATGTTTTTGTTTACAAAGAGATACCCTCTTCTTTCTTTTGATGTTTTGTATGTTCAGATATTCATATAACAAAATATACAAATTAATACTTAATAGAGACATAGTAGCATACTTAAAGTATGATGTAAATTTCACTTAAAGAAAACTTACGAGTATACTTTTAGTATAAAACTACAAAACTAGTAGTTTACTGAGAATTTTTACAAAAAAAAAAATGCTACAAGTATTTAAATAATAAACTGTCAGTATAACTATAAGTTTAGTATAGTCACAGTACAAACTAAAACATAGATATAAACTAGTTGTGTATATAAATGTATACTTTTATATACTAGAAAGTGGGCCAATTTAGTCCCAAGGAGTATTGAAATAGTACACGTACAAGTATACTACTAGTAAACTGACACTGTGGTGTGTCTGTTTGGGCATAGAAAAGATCTACAAAGTTACAAATTTCAAAGTCCCCAAAAGGGATGTTATGATGTCACAACGCTGCCAATTAGAATATCATTAAAATAAACCCCGCCTACTGAAATTCAAATGATTAGGGGGTGGGAAGGGACGAGGCGGGGGATTACACTAACTTTAGCTATGCAGCGCGGAAAGGGCTACAGGGTTCCTGTAGCGAATCAATGCATTTTTGTAAGAAAAATATTTCCATTTAAAACATAACAATGACTTTGATCTAGCTTGCGCTAACAGTTGTACATGGAACCAATCACAACATATTTTGTTTTTCGGAAGGCCAGCCTTCATCATACCTGGAACTAATTGAGCCATTTGTGCCAGGCTGGTACACAAATAAAAGCAGACCCTTTACAGTTTTGAATGGTGTTACTCTTATCTGTATGAACAAAAATATGACGGCGTATTTTAAGTTATTTAAAGTTATAGGTTGTTTCTTGTGATTAAAACCTGTCAAACTACAGATCTTCGATTTGTGAGAATCAATTCCAACATCAATTACTTCTCAGTTTCTCAGTCTTACATTTTCTGATTGGCTGGTTATGGTGACCGGGTCTGCTCCTTTTGAAACACAGAAAGCATGGCTGCTTGACCAGTTCAGTTTATCTGAGCTGTAGAAGTACAACTTTCCATAACAAACTTTGTTTTACAGTTCAAAGTCTGTGTTGTGAAGTCTGAAATAAAAAAAAAAGCATAGCAGTTAATTGCATTTGCATTTAATTGTCTCTCATATAGTCCCTGATATAGTTGGGTACATGAAATATGTTTTACTCCCTTGTGTTGTTAGTTTTCTGATCAGACAGTTGCACTGAAACACTGACAACTGATTAAAGACAAAATAATGTCACACCCACCAATACAAACTGAGCAAAGATCATCTCTTATTATCGTTATATTTGGTAACCCTTGTTCCCTGATGGAGGAAACAGTGACATTGTATCGAAGTTCTGACATTGGGGGTTGCACTTGGGAGCCCAGACACGTTTGACATCATTGAGAAACAGCCAATGAAATTGGCGAGCAAAATTTGCAGAGCTGGCCACACCCCGGATATCCGGGTAGCTATTTGCTCACTTGTTTTGTTCTGAGATGTCAAGAAAGCGTCTCAAATCACTCAATGGCAGTTCAGAGTTGTAAATAAAGGACACAACATTTCTGTTTCCCCCAATCAGGGAACAAGGGTTTCCATACGTAACTGAGACATGCAGATGTTGACAAATGCACCTCTTCTGCTTGTAAGTTGGAAGCCATTTCTTCGGTTTAAAATACTAATGAAAAATCAAGGGCTGTTGAACCTGGTTGTTGGGAAGTGTTTGCGTCCTTAAGTGAGAAAAGGACACTGCAGAGACCACATCCTACCCGAAGGGAGGTGACGTCGAGATACATCCTATAGATTTACTGGAAAAAAGTACTACACAGAGAAGGTTCTGTGGTTGGCTCCACCTATAGAGAGAACAACCAAACAGTCCCTGGTGACAGAGAAACGTCCAGAGATACAATATATGGAGCACTAGCCTAATATGAGAGTTTTGCTTGCCAATTTCATTGGCCTTGTTTCTGTTTTATGTGTTTCCCTGTTCCGCCTTGTTTCAGTTCATTGACTAAGTTTCTGTTTCCACTTGATTATGTTAGTCAGTGCACCTGTGTCTAGTTAATTTAGCCATTAGTCCCCCATTTATATCTCTATAAAGTCTCCCAGTTGGATTAGCCTGCCTGTTTAACTGTCTTGGCTTTTCTGTTCTCTGTGGATTCTAATTAAAAGACTGTGTTTTTCAACACATTCTTACTCCCAACTCGTCACATATTGACGCTTGGTCAGGACCTATTGGTGTCACTTTTTGACGCACAGGGTACCCCTTTAGTGTCTTTTTGTGATGTGGAGGGTCCTCCATTGATTTAAATAAGAAACCTTTGGCGTCAATATGCTTACACGAAAGGCTTCAGAAATTTTATCATTATGATTAAATTATATATTGGGTAATAATTTTGCCATTATGTCACCTGTATGTTGAGGATGTGATCGCTGTCTCTATCCGCCGTACAGCTCATCCTGTGTGCAGTCTGGTTTTTTTTTTTGTTTTTTTATTAAAATGCTTTATTAATTCAATTCCACTAAAAAAAGAGGTGTTATATTCATGTCTAATTAACATTAGCTGCCAGAGAAAAAAATAAGAAAAGAAAAGATAAAAAGATAGGAAGAAAATTGCATAAATTTTAATGCTTTCAGAGCATTACATGTTTTCATTGCTTTTTTTTGTTTGTTTGTTTGTTTTTTTCCAAGAGATTTACATATAATTTAAAGTCACGTATAAAGCAGGAAAAATTTGGTCTATATTGAGCCCACATTTTCTTATGTATATGGTATTTTCCTAATAAAATAAACTAATGTATAATATATTGCTCTTTACAATTCATATTTTCTGTATAAAAAACACAATATACAAATTGCATATATTGGAATGCAATGTGACTTGTTTGTAATACTTTTATATGCATTTTATGGTCAGTTTTTTTTTTTTTTTGGCAATAAATACCTGTCACTGTACATTTATTTGCCTGTTGTGTGTTTTATATTGTTCAGAAGTGGGTAGATTTAGCATAGGGTTGGGGTTAGGTGCTCCAAATGATCTATAAAATGTATATTTATATAAAATGATTTTTGCAAATGCATGCAAACCATTAAATGTGACTCATAATGTAAACAACAAAAAACAATGGAGGACCCTACACATCCAAAAGTGATGCTAAAGGAGTACCCTGAGCATCAATATGTGACAAGTTGGAAGTGAGAACATGGTGTGTTTTTCACGTGTTGTGTCTTCTCCTGTCTGCCATCTGTCTGTGTGTGGCAGTCGGTTCATCCCTAAATATTATGTGTGTGTACTTATACTCACACCTGATCCCCAGAACACAGAGACCTCCAAGTGCAAAAAAAAGAGAGACGCTGAGGACAATCAGAAGAACTTTTGTCCACTTAGGTGTAGTGACTTCTCGATTTTGAATCGGACTTCCTGTGGTTAGAAATAAAGAGGGACAGAGGATCCTGAACAGTTAATATTTTTGAATCTGTAACTGTTGTAGAAATTCAGTTTGTCCTTAATGTCGTTTAAAATATTACAAACTTTCATACTTTTATTTAGTTGGCTTGAGAAAGCCATCTTACTGAAATGCAATTTAAATATAGTTCAGACTGTTCTGAAGTTTGTTGCTATATTTTTTTTATTTTTTAATTATCTGATTGGACTTATTGTTTGATTAAAAACATCTACAGCATCTACAGTTAAGGTCAAAAATGTAAAACTTTTGAACGTAATGGAGATGTGTAGATTTTTCTTATTTTGCCTAAATATCATATTTTGCTGTGGATCGTTCAGATAAGAGCACAGAATTAAGAATCAAGGGGATGTAAACTTTTGAACAGGGTAATTTTTCAAAATAAATTCAACTATTATTTTCTCTGGTGGACTATATGTAAACATCTTTTATGTGAAATATCTTATTCAGGTCAGTACTAAATAAACAATGACATATGATAAATAAACAATAACATCTATAAACGATTTGAAACTGAAATCCATTAAACTGTTAAAGCTTTTTCAAACATTCTGGTCTGGCTTCTCAAACCAACTTTAAAATTTGTCTTGACAAACATTTTTATCTAGTTTTTTGTTGTTGTTGAACATTTGACACACACACACACACACACACACAAATGTTATTTTAAATTTGATATTAACGTCTTTAAATTATAGAGTTGGATGATTAAATTAAACATTTAACCAAGGTCTTTCTGCTGTGGTAATCATTCTAACATGATTTTGATATCTGTTCTCTTTTCAGAAAAAGTTTAATATTTTATCTTTAATCTATATAACTGAGCAGAACAAATTCTTAAATATGGCATCATTATCTTACCTCTGTACTGAGTGCGATCTGAAGTTGTTGTTGAAGGCATATCATCATTATAATAAACTAAATCCATTTTGTTACCCTGAAAAGATACGTCTGAGATGATAGATTGAGTGTTTGCCAGAAACACGGAAACCACAGAAATATTAGCTTGTTGTGAAACGAAGAAAACAAAGAGTAACTCTTTAGAACACTGTTCCGTCATTAATAAATAGCTATACAGGAACAAATGACTAATGGTCTGTTAACATTTTAGTAACTACTACTAACTAACAAGAAACTCTGATGAACAAATCAGTAAGTAACAGCGCTCAGCTGAAAGTGGTAGTTCACTATTAGCTAATCAATAACTACTTCTTGCAGAGCAGAGTTCTTTTTTTTCATATCTCCCAGAAAACTCTTAAGAACTACTGTATACAGGTCCATAATTAATGTGAACGATGCCAAATGTGTAATTAATTCTAAAGTGAAGATCATGGTATCCCACTAGTAGTGTGTTATTTTAAAGTGAATAACATCATAACTCTCTAGTAATGACTGAAATCATTGTAAGCTTTTGAGGTGTATATAAGGTTTTGGGTGATAATGACTCAAGTGTTACTACATCCTTTTAAGGAATTACTAATTATTTGGATCAGTATTCTAAAGTAAAGATCATGGTAACCCACTAGTAATGACTCGAATGTTACCAAATTCATTGGAAGTATTACTATCCAGAACCTTGAATTAATGTTTTGTTAATCAGAGTTTCTTGTTAGTTAATAGTAGCGTTAACAGTGCATTAGTCATTTGTTCCTTTGTAGTTATTCATTAATGACAGAACAGCGTTCTAAAGTATTATCCAAACAAAGTTGTGAAAGCACACTTACTTTAATCAATCAATTTTTTTTTTTCATATAAAAATATCAGCTCAGTCATGTTAAAGAGATTGCAGTACATGTATATTAAAAGAAGTGTTTAATGTTTAGTTATGTTGTGCATATAAAAGAGTTTTTTGAGGTTATGTTAAATTTTTTGATGGTAATCAATGACAGCAATGGTCCTTAAACCAATCAACCAACTTAAGTTAACTACTTAACTACTTACTACTTACTACTTACTACTTACTTAACTACTTAAGTTATTTACATCTAGCACACCACAGGTTTACAAAGGCAAATACAACGCACAAGTAAGAAGTTAATGACATTAGCATAAATATAATATATAAATATATATTATTAAATATAAATATAATTTATTAAAGCAACAAAACAGGTGACACCCTAAGCGCAAGTTCCACTTCCTCTTAATATCAATACAATGGTAAATGCAAAAAAATGAACAAACTAAAAATGTCCAACCTAACTGAACATCAAACACAAACAGGTGTTTGTGTTCACTAAAAAAATGCAAGAAAAAGACCACTTACTTTCCTGATCCAACATGCCTGCAGCTACAGTAATAATCCACTGCTCAGTTTCAGTAAAAATGAGACATGAAGTCCCAGCACAAATGTATGAAGTAAACTTCATTATTACATATTTAAGTGGATTGAACAAAATGACATTAAGCTGCGACAAAATGGCCAGCAGTTACATTACTTTAGCTAATTTATGATTACAAAAAAGGAAAGAACTGGAGGAAGTAGAAAACAAGTCCCTCTTGATGCTTTGTTTTCATAAATTAAAGTACAGTTCATTTTTATGAAACATTTAACTCCAAAGAATAATAAGACAATAATAAGACAAAAAGTCTGTTTACAGAAACAGTTGTGTTTATACTGTACTTTATGCTGCTGTTTGGTCAGTAATTCAAAATCTACAAGCTTATTATGATCCGTTTCAAAAGAAAACAACAGAAGGAGCACTGAAGTCAAGATAAAGTATCTGGAGTTAAAGGGTTTGTTCACCCAAAAATGAAATTGGCCCATGATTTACTCACCCTCAAGCCATCCTAGGTATTTATGACTTTCTTCTTTCAGATGAATCCAATCAGAGTTATCTAGACTTGAAAACTCGGAGTGGCTCTGTAATGTAGCTAACACTTGGAGAGTGCTAAACGCTAGACAATACTATGCCCAGAACGATGGTGAAGGCCTTATATTTATACTTTTTATGATTGGTTGTGGTTGTGTGCGTAATCAGAAAAGTGGAGCATGGGAAATGTAGTCCAGGGTGTAGTGCAACAGTCTGTGTAGTGCGAGTATCAATAGAATGGCAAGGTGCCTTTTGGTGGCGAGCAGACTGAAGATCATAGACAGGATTTGTGATACAAATGAAGTCTAATAAAGCGCATCCATCTATAATAAAAAGTGCCTCATACAGCTCCGGGGGCTGAATAAAGACCTCCTGTTGCAAATCTGTCCATTTTTGTAAGAAAAATATCCACATTTTAAAAGTTTTAAATGCTTTTCTCTAGCTTGCACTAACTGTCCTATACACAAGCTGTCCTGGGCGGATGACTAGGACGAATGCTAGTCTCGCAAAAAAAACAACAACGTTTGTTTAAAACATAGTACAGGACTAGCCTATGTGAAACATGGCAAGTAAAGGAAACAGTAGAACATGTTTTTAATTGAGAGTTATGCATAATCTGAAAGCTGAATAAATAGCTTTCCATTGATGTGTTTTTTTAAGGATAGGATAGATAAATCTAAATACTGAGAAAATCACCTTTAAAGTTGTCCAAAAGAAGTTCTTAGCAATGCATCAAAAATTGTATGATATATTTAAAGTAGAAAAATTACTATTTTACATTTAATATCTTCATGAAACCTGATCTTTACTTAATATCCTAATGATTTTGGCATAAAAGAAAAAAACTATAATTATGACCCATACAATGTATTTTTGGTTATTGCTACAAATATACCCATGCAACTTAAGACTGGTTTTGTGGTCCAGGGTCACTTATTGTCATGAATCTGGCCGGTGACCTTCGATCTGCTCACCACCAGATGTCGCCCTCTCACTCCATTGACATTACATTGACTGTTGCACCACACCCCGGACTACATTCCCCATCACCCATTGCTCTGATCACCTGCGTCCAATCAGAGACTCTACTTAAACCCTATTTAAACCCTCTTGCCTAGCCCCCTGGATTACGTTCGCCCTTCTCTGACCCTCGCCTGCCTCACGGACTACTCTTGTGTCTTACTCCAACATACTTGTTTGCCACTGTTTCGACCCAGCCTGCCTTCGATCATGTTTTTGTCTTGCCCTTCTAATAAAAGCTTGCACTTGGATCCACCCGTTTCATGTCTCCCTCACCACGTTACACTTATAAGAAAATATAACCAGAGCCAGTGTTTTGTGAATCTTTAAATGTTTCCCTTTTTTGCATGTATTAAGTCAACTATCACCTTTAGCATGCACATTACTGATGTTTCACATCAGAGAAAGAAAGAATAAGGAATATTTGACAGAGACACAAATTGGGTGTTTTACATTATGATTCTTTGCATTGCATGAATTGTATGGCTTTTGCACCATAAACCACACACTGTCTATGCCTTGTCTTACTGAATGACACATTGAAATTGTGTGATAGTACAATGAAGGATCACAATATGTATTGTTTTTTTTACATTTGTGTCTTCATTTACTGTCATCGCTGTATTCTTGCTCCTGATCTAATGAAATCAATGGAGCCCATTTCAGATGGGAACTGTCTAATTCTTATTCAAAGATAACCATGACTTGCAACTTACATATTGGTAAGTTGCTGAAAAGACAATGTCAAAAATGTGACTCAGCACAGTGTGTTGTTGATGAGGAGAAGAGATTTGTATACATTTTACTGCCCTGCCATCTCTAGGGGTCCAGTAGAGTCCCCTGGAAGAGCAAAAATAAAAAAAACATTTCAAATCGCTGTAAATCAGTGTCTGATTATAATGACAAAAAGATAACTGGCAGGATAACTACTTATGCTATGTTAATTACATAATGTTTTAAAACATATATGGAAAAGTGGTATAAAGGTGTTTTAAAAAGTGGTCCAAGTAAAATACCAAATTCAGCCTGCCTCTTGAATATGCCATAGATGTTTGCACAATGAACATGTTTAGATAACCTTTGTTCAAAAAAAGATTGTATTTTCCCGTTTTATAATTAAATATTCTAAACTACATTACCCATAAGCCTCTGCCATTCTATCCATAGAACGCGAAAAAAAAGATGGCGCTGTTATTTGTAGTTTAATGAAGATATGCTTAGGGTTACAATCTCGGTAAAGTGCCAATTACTCACCACATAGCAACACTGTATTGTTAACTAAGGGTATTACAGACGTAATAATAACTGCAAAACGGACTTTGCAACATCAAGCGTTTTTTTTTTTAATTTGGTTTAAAAGATCACAGCGAGTTCTACCAGTGCCATGGGAACTTCAAAGCCAAGGGCAACCCAGTTGAGCAGAGGCGTCACACTTACTTGTCCATATATGGTCATTTATGACAGGGTCTTCAGGGTTCTTGTAGTGAATGGAAGGATAATCATTTAAACAAGATAATATTTAAACTAAAACGTTTGCATATCCTGTGAAAAATAAATCAAAATGTTAAAAAAAAACAAAAAAAAAAACACCCTTGATAATTAGTTAAACATGCAGTATTTTTCTACTATTCAGTTTAGCTTCTGTAACATTTACAGCGTATTTATAGTGTATTAAATAAACAATTAATCAGTTCTGTGTTTCCTGGAAATGGACCCTATAAACTTGTCATTCTTAGATCTGCCTGTTTAAATATAGGAAGAATAATAATAATAATAATAATAAATCATGAAATCACACATTTTGTAGTCATTTCCCAATGTTTATTGATATGTCAAACTTTTCCCAGACAAACAGTGCCCAAAAAAAAAAAAAGTTTTCTTCCTTTTAACAAACAATTAGGCAACAATGATTAAGAACAATACTTCAATATTTTACAATTATTACCTTATATGATATATTTCCTGTTTCCTGTCATCATTGTTTGCTTCTATTGTGACTAAATGCAAGACAAATTAATGATTAATAATTATAATTTTATAGTTAGTTGTTAGTGGTAGTTATAAATCACTAAATATTGACAGGAGTGCCCAGAGATGGGAGTGAGTGTTGACTATAGAGGAGAAATTAAAAAAATAAGTAAACATGCAAAAACTGGGAGACGGCAGTAAAGTACTGTGAGCAGATGTGCCACACGAGAGAAAGCGATGTGGAAGCTGTTGGAAGGGCAGATATTGTGGAGAGCTGATGAAGAATGACTTAGTAGTCTGTGAGAAATCCTGCAAGACAGGAAGAAAGAGAATTGATCACATGATGAACAACAAAAACACTGACAACAACAGATGGCAGACAACAACATACTGTAAGTGCAGCATGTATAACAGTAGACAGAACGTTATCGTCTGTTGGTGTAGATGCTAAAATAGTTATTATCATACTTCTTGTTCATGGTGTGAACAGCTTTAAGTATAAGATATCATGTACTGTTAGAACGGGAAGAGAGAGTGTCAATTTGTAAAGGTTAATAAAGAAAGAACACAATGGACTTAATATAAACTTTATGATACAAACACTCTGCCTACTTACAATGGGCAAAATTAGCATGAGAGTTCAGGCAATGGCCAATGACAAAAGTATGAGTGAAAGTCGTAGAATTTTGCATAACTATGCTTGTACAATATGATATACATTTGCTGATTTGCTGTTAATTGTATAAATGAGTTTGACATGACACTTTGTTGGTTGTTTTTTCTCATGGGGCCGTGGAGCAAGCTGTGCAAAATGTAACTGCAGTACAGTTCAATCAAGATGCTCAGACCGACACTGACATACCTTTGGAAATGTTTGCCTTTGGTCTTTTCCGTAAATGCACAATATGGCCCAATTCAGATCCCATGACTGGCCTTCCTTTGGTCTTCCCTTTCAGCTGAAACAAAGAGAAATATATACATGTTGAGACAATGTGCTAAAAAGATATTTGTGACCAAAATATTTAAGAGGAACGACTGTAAAGTAAATGTATTATTAACAGATAAAATAAGGATGTGTGCCTTAAAGCAAATCAGTTATAGCTAAATGTCTTCAACATTACTGTAAAAGGTTGAATCACTGAAGGACTTGTTCAGCCTCCTTGACAGCTTCTTCAAGATCAGCACTGGGAGCTTCGAGTTCAAGTTCCCTGTTAATTCTAGCAGCTTTCTGACAGAATTGGTCAAAATTATGAGATTATAAAAATGTCATGATGGACCACAGAAAAAAAAAAAAAAAAGTGAAGGGGTGGAAAGCATTCTAGTAACTGTGCTTTACAAATAGTATAGTAAAAATCACAGTTACTGGTAAAACTGTGTTTACAGTGGTAAAACCATGGAAAACGTTGTGGTTGTTGTGCTTTAACTACAAATACCACAGTAAAACTACAGTAACAGTGGTAAAACTCATGGTAAGCGTTTGGTTATTGTGCTTTAAAACTATTACTAGTAAAACTATTAACACAGTGGGCAGGCCTTGTAATTAAGCGTTATTGGTTGTTGTAACAACTTGCAAGTACATTGAAACTATGGTTACTGAAGTAAAAGAGCCGGTGGCAGTTGTGGTTATTGTGCTTTACCTACAAATACCACAGTAAAACTATGGTTACTGAGGTAAAACCATGGTAAACGTTGTGGTTATTGTGCTTGAAAAGCAAATACCTCAGTACAACTATGCTTACAGTGGTAAAACCATGGTAAGCGTTGTGGTTGTTGTGCTTTAACTACAAATACCACAATCAAAACTATGGTTACTGAGGTAAAACTCATGGTAAACGTTATTGGTTGTTGTGCCCCAACTACAAAATACCACGAGTAAAACTACAGTTACAGTGGTAAAACTATGGTACGCGTTGTAGTTATTGTGCTTTAAAAACAAATACCACAGTAAAACTATGTTTACAGTGGTAAAACCATGGTAAGCATTGTGGTTATTGTGCTTTGACTACAAATACCACAGTAAGACTACAGTTACAGTGGTAAAACTATGGTAAGCGTTGTGGTTGTTGTACTTTAACTACAAATATCACGGTAAAACTACAGTTCTGATTGGGTAAAGTGCAGGTAAGCATTGTGGTTATTGTGCTTTGACTACAAATACCACAGTAAAACTATGGTTACTGAGGTAAAACCATGGTAAACGTTGTGGTTATTGTGCTTGAAAAGCAAATACCTCAGTACAACTATACTTACAGTGGTAAAACCATGGTAGCGATTGTGGTTGTTGTGCTTTAACTACAAATACCACAAGTAAAACTGGTGACTGAGGTGGAAACCATGGTAAACTTTGTGGTTGTTGTGCTTTAACTACAAATATCACAGTAAAACTACAGTTACAGTGGTAAAACCATTGTAAGTGTTGTGGTTATTGTGCTTTAAAAACAAATACCACAGTAAAACTATGCTTAGAGTGGTAAAACCATGGTAAATGTTGTGGTTGTTGTGCTTTAACTACAAATACCACAGTAAAACTATGGTTACTGAGGTAAAACCATGGTAAGCACTGTGGTTATTGTGCTTTGACTACAAATACCACGAGTAAAACTATGGTTACTGAGGGTAAAACCATGAGTAAGCGTTGTGAAGTTTATTGCTTGAAAAGCAAATACCCTCATTTTAGCTATGCTTACAGTGGGTAAAACCATGGTAAGCGTTGTGGTTGTTGTGCTTTAACTACAAATACCACGAGTAAAACTACTCGTTTGCTGGTTGTATGGTAAAACGTTATTGGTTGTTGTTAAACGACCATTTTCTAGTAAACTACAGTTACAGTGGTATTGCAAGAGCTATGAAAGTGCCCGTTGTAGTGTGGCAAAACAAAGTACCACAGTAAAACTATGTTTACAGTGGGTAAAACCATTAGTAAACATTGTGGTTATTGTGCTTTGACTACCGGTACCACGAGTAAGACTACAGTTACAGTGGGTAAAACTATAGTGGCGTTATTGGTTGTTGTACTTTAGCTTCACGAATATGCAATTGGAAACTAGTTGGTGGTGGCTCATAGTGAAGCATTGTGGTTGTTGTGCTTTAACTACAAATACCACAGTAAAACTACAGTTACAGTGGTAAAACTATGGTACGCGTTGTGGTTATTGTGCTTTAAAAACAAATACCACAGTAAAACTATGTTTACAGTGGTAAAACCATGGTAAGCATTGTGGTTATTGTGCTTTGACTACAAATACCACAGTAAACCTATGGTTACTGAGGTAAAACCATGGTAAACGTTGTGGTTATTGTGCTTTAACTACAAATACCACAGTAAACTATGGTTACTGAGGTAAAACCATGGTAAACGTTGTGGTTATTGTTAGAGATGCTCATTTTAACCGGTTAACCGTTAACCGACAGAAAGAATTTTGACCGATTAATACAATCAGTTAAACGGTTTAAAAGGTCTTTTTTCAGTAATTCTGTAATCAAAATATTTTAAAACGTTTTCTGGATGGTTAAAATAAAATGAAATAGCATTTTTGAGAGAAAAAAGATAAATCGCGTAGGCCTATAACGTTAAGTCGCATTTTGCTATTACATTCAGAAAGACCTGATGTCGACGCGAAATATTTACAATACACTATAAACATAGGCTAGGCTATTTTAGTTCCCCTCACTCCACAAAAAATCCTTTCAATTTAACAGTATTTAGAAAAGAACAAGAATGAAAAATATAAGAAGCTAGGCGACAAGCCAAAACGAAACCATTTAGGCTAAAGCGAAACTGAAACTAACACTGGGTCTCTCATACGACACAAATCCAAATGTCTCCGTATTCAAGATGTATTTGAATGCTAAAATATTATTTATTATGTAAACCTGGTTTTGTACTTCTCGCATTACAATATCCACATAAAAAAATGTTTGGCATAATATCACGGCAGTACGTTGATAACGATTAAGCAGTGTGATTTTTTTTTCCCCATATGTTTGGCTGATTGTGTGTGCGCGTGCGGCGCCGGCGCAATCACTTGATTTTTTCCTTCTAACAGGGGAAACGACTCTTTACAGATAATCGAAACTGTAAACGGTTTGCTGTTTGTAAAATAAAGAAAAATAGGATGCCGCTTTCAGCCGTCTTCCTTTCGCGCAGCACAAAAATGAACCAAAACTCTGCATACTAGCTACTTGTTGCACTTTTTTTGTTTGTTTGTTTTATTAAGTAAAAATATTTATCTTATAGGCCTATTCATTCATTATATATATATAGCCTAGCTTTATGATGTTTTTCTCCATTCGCAGAAGCTGCAGGTGATGCGACGTGTCCATGTGAATCCTCATGTTCTGTTGTTTGCTGCTTTTTGCGCATGTAAAATTAATCCCGGAAAACAAATGTTGGTATTTTAACGGGTCACAGACACTTATCCTTTCTAAAATAATTAAATTCTAATTTAAAATAATCTTGTCGGTTAACGGTTAATAATCGGTTAACAAGCGTCGGCTGTCCGTTAGGAAAAATAACCGAAATGAACATCCCTAGTTATTGTGCTTTAACTACAAGTACCACAGTAAAACTATGCTTACAGTGGTAAAACCATGGTAAACGTTGTGGTTGTTGTACTTTAACTACAAATACCACAGTAAAACTATGGTCACTGAGGTAAAACCATGGTAAACGTTGTGGTTATTGTGCTTTAACTACAAGTACCACAGTAAAACTACAGTTACAGTGGTAAATCTATGGTAACGAAGTTGTGGTTGTTGTGCTTTAAAACAAATACCACAGTAAAACTATGCTTACAGTGGTAAAACCATGGTAAAAGTTGTGGTTGTTGTGCTTTAACTACAAATACCACAGTAAAACTATGGTTACTGGGGTAAAAACCATGGTAAACATTGTGGTTATGTGCTTTAACTACAAATACCACAGTAAAACTACAGTTACAGTGGTAAAACCATGGTAAGTGTTGTGGTTACTGTGCATTGGCTACACATAATATGGTCAAACAACAGTTAACGTTACTATGGTAAAAATATGGTAAATGTGCGAACTTTTACATGATCGCGCTTATCACGTGATACTGGGTTGGTTGATTTGTAGAGCTGTCACCAGCCATTTGAACATGAATAAAACGGTTTTATTTATTTATCTATTTCAAAACTGCAACAGTTACAAGTTAGCTTAGGCTAATGTAAATGGTAGGCTAATGTTAGCAGCTGTGCTAACGCAGCAGCCGACTGTTCTGACTTATTTGAACGCACACGCTTCCATTTTAACACATGACCCCATGTAAGGAGACGCAGAAGCACTGAAATAATTAAAATAATGATCTCATTACAAAAGAAAAGATTGTCGCCCTTACTTACCTGTTTAAAGGTGTAGACACACATCAGGTGAACTGGGCAAACCGAGCCACGCTGGTGACGTCACTGCCGTAGAAGATGCTGCATGGTATTTGTACGCATCTGCTCTCCACATAAGTTAATGGGAAGGATTGACGTATCATATGCACGCGAAATTGGACTTTGGCGTATGTATTACACGCAATAGGAAAGTGTAAAGCCGTGTTATTTATAGGCAGATTGATGAGAACGGGTTGCTATTGTCTTTTGTAGCCCTGCTTTGCAGGAGAATTTGAATTTGGCCCATATTTAATAAAGTTTGCATCATCGATTCTGTTACTTAACTGTTTATTACTATGACGCTGCTTTGAGACAATCTGTATTGTAAAAAAGTGCTATAAAAACAGCATACGTTGACTTGACTGGATTAAAGCACTTATAAATAATTATAAGTGAATAAATTCTGTTCAGTTTCTCACAAAAACCTATATTTTCTTCACAAGACTTGAAATAGTGCCCGTAACATTTACAGTATTCATTTAGCAGTTATAAAATTCTTTAATTAATTGTGATTGTTAGACACAAAATCATGTTCAACCACAATGCTGCCATCTGCTGACCACAACAATTTCATATATGATACTAAGGCACCCAAATAGACTGATTGCAAGATGATGTGTGAGCTATCAAAGCAAAAAGCTTTTGAATACTATGCTTTACGGCTTCTAATTGTATAGGCCTACATCAAATACATCTTTCAGTTCATTTCACTGGAGGAAAAATACATCATTTTTACAACAAAAACATGAGCAAGCAAATCTAAAGATTTGATCATGAAGATTCTTCCTGCTTTGAATACATTTTCCCTTATTATGGTCTTGGTGTCATTTAAACAGAACTGAGCAAAATATAAATTATAAAACCTTACCACTGTAAAGACAGTTTCTGACATCTAAAGCTGTCGTTGAAGGCATGCAATCAACATTTTCATAGATAGAATCCATTTTGTCAACTGGATAGAAGATGTGTAGGTTGAGTGTTTGCTGGATAAACAGAAGCCACAGAAGTGTTTCTACTGTTGTTAAATATCATTTTATGCAGACAGGAGCAAATTAAGGTTAATTAGAAGTGGTTAATGATCAAATATGGTGACTGAATTCCAACATGATTTAAAAGTATAACCATGGTATTTGTATTATGTATTATAATATTTAATAGTATAAAGTAAAACAACACTTACAAATAAAAAAAATAAAAATAAATCGATCGGTCTATCTGGTGTCTCACCGAATTCACTGTACAGTTCTGTGAAAAATATGTATAACGCATAATATGTTTGTCAAACCATAAATGTATTTGGTCTCATTAGGGCCCTTTTGGAAGTGCTCAGTCGGTAGAGACATGTAACACACCTACGAAAATGTCTCCTGGTGCGAAGTCCGAGACAGATCAACACCACATTTGGTCAGTGTAATGTAAACCCCTTTGTGATGTGAAGATCTTGAGTTTTGTTGAAGGGTGTCCCCGTGGCGGCCTGGCAAACTTTGATGTTTCACCATGAAACAGTAAGTTGTTATACTTCAGCCACACAATGTCCAATCTGCACCAAAATTGAGTCCTGTCCTAAACACATGCCCATGACCATATTCAGGTATAGTCATAGCGCCGCCTGCTGGCAACAGGAAGTGGCATGTTTTATGCTATAATGAACTCTTAGAGATTTAATGACATAGCATTATATTTGGTCAGTCTACTCTAAAGGCCTTTGCAATGTTAAATGTCAAAAAGATCTTGAGATTTTGTTGGCCTGACAAAGTTTGATGTTTCGCCATGTAAAAGGAAGCTGTTATGACTCAGCCATAAAATGTCTGATCTGCCCCAAACTTCACACGTTCGCTAAGAGTCCTAGCCATATATAAATGACATTGACATATTCCTATGCAATGGATGAAATGCACTTGTATTCTGTGGAAAAAATAAGTATGATAATTTCTTAGAATTGTCTCTTACATCGACTAGTATTTTTGCGTATGCACAACACTGAGAAAATGCTTTCACTCGTATGTTTTTGGATATGTTGTCAGCCTAAATAATTAACAAATCATTCAGTTCAATCTGATCTTTTTAGTGAATCTGTGAACAGGTCCACACAACTAATACTGAATCGACACTGCACTCCAACCCTCCACAGCTTGCAGACTCATTAAACTAAGAAGCGTTTCTTTTGTACATATTCGATTCATAAAATGCATGTGTGACAGAATGGTAACTTTTGTATGAAGTACTGAATTAAACAGCTGCAGCAGCTTCACACACAAATCCTTTCTCTTCAAAACAGTAAGCATCTGTCCAGTAATCTGTCTCTCCATGTTGATGCCCCAGACTAGCGCAGTCTTCACCATCTGGATGAACTTTAGTCCAGTTATCAGGCTCACTGACTTTATTGTTTCGTTTTATCCAGAATCTGCAGAGAAAAAAAAAAAACATAACGCTTCTGTTTAAGTAGTGACCTGCTAATTATCTTCAGTTTTTGTTAGCTTTACTGTTGTATTGTCAAGATGAATGAAGATCTTACTCTACTGAATTGTTAAGTGGCTGGTTATTCACCCAAACCCAGTGTCCCTCAGAGTCCAAATCATTAAGTCCAATCCAGCTGGTTACTTTAACATTAGAGGTAACAAAATCCTGATAGAGAGAGAAAAAAAGCACATAAAGCTTAGACAACAGCAATGTATAGCCCTGAAATTTAGTCAAATCAAATCAATGTGAAATCAAAATGCACTATTTGTTGGTTTTAGAATGATTCATCAGGGATCTTTGGGTAATCATTAGGCAACAATTTAAATGTAATAGCATAACACGTTGCTCAAATTACACATCTAATTTAATGCTTTTGATTTGTTTGTTCCCCTCCCGCCATTTACTGTCAGTGAGCAAGCCGTGCCTTGTGATGGAATGGAATTAGGTGGTATCTTTTACCCAATCTGCCGAGACCATCAAAGACTTAACATTTTGATTACTAAAAGGTCATCAATTTACTTAAAATGTCTTAATATAAGCAAAGAGAACATATAATTCTGATTTGTTTCCACATAAACAATATTTAATTTAGAATATGAAATTGATCTCAGAAGGATCAGGTGTTTAACCGGTGAACACACTTGCTCTGCTTTGCTGTTTATGATCACTAGATGTCCTCCTAGAGTCACACAGTAATCGTGACTCTGTGTCCAGTTCATCTTGACTGTAGAGAAGTAGTAACACTTTCCTCCAGAATGAATCCAGCGAACGGCACAAAGTGCACAACCTGTGTTGTCTTTAGTAAAAGAGATAGTGGATTCAATTATTTGTTATTACAGACTCATTTTCTCTTTATATTAGAATAATTATGCTTATATTCAAGGTCTTTTAACTTTGCATAAGACTCAAAGACATACAATTTAATCTATTCAGCTTTCTAAGTGTCTCCTCATGCTGGTTACGGAGTGCATCAAACTGTTCTTTGTAATCTGAATGACAAGACAAAAAAAAGTAGAAGAAAAAAATAAATGGAATCAAGATGAAATGATCTATTCTTCAGACCATGATGCTGATATAGTCATATTGTTATTGTTAGCTGTAAGTTTATTAAGCTCTCTTGCCATGAATGGTACAGAAAGAGTTATGAAGAAAATGTGTGAAAAACAAACAAAACACAGACCTATGTTGCTGTACTAGATCATAAATAATTTTACTCACTGGTGCCATTAGTTTTCTGGGCAGAGAGTTGCATTGAAACTCTGACATCTGATTAAAAACAAAACATAAGCAGTAGCAGTGATGTCACACTATATATATTATATAATGTATCTGAGTTATGCTTACACAGTATTCCTAGAATACAGAGACCTCCAAGTGCAAAAAGCAGAGAGGCAGCAAAAACAATCAGAAGAACTTTAGTCCACATATGTGAACAAGCTTCTCTCTTTTGTTCTTGCTGTTCAGTAGAGTTTCCTGTGGTAGAAGTATGAGATGAAGGAAATTATTTCTTAATTCTTGAATAAGTGCAGAGTTTCTGTAGGAACTATTCATGAATTTGCTTACATTTGTATATATTTATTTATTTATTCATTTATTTTTATAAACTAATATGTTCAACACAAACAACAATTTGTGTGCTGAGAGCACAGTTTAAATTTTCTCTTAAAATCTAGCTTTATCATATAGCTGACTCTTGTCTAAATGTTTGCAAGTGTGATTTTATAATGATCACCCTGCTGAAAAAAAAAACAAAAAAAAAAACAACATCAACAACAACAAAACAGCTAAAACCAGTCCAAGCTGGTTAGCTGGTCTTAGCTGGTTTAAGCTGCAAGTAGCTTGTTTTAGCTGGTCTCCCAGCCTGGCTAGACTGGTCAGGCTGGTTTTAGTGGGTTGTTTCAGCTTGTCTCCCAGCCTGACCAGCTAAGGAAGTGGCCAAAACCCTTCTAAAACTAGCCTGCTGTACAGACCAGCTTACACACTCATACATTTAGCATAAACGTTTGTTTTTAAAACAAAACTAGAAACAAACCTGCTAGGAAAAAGCATTTGTATGATTGGATATCTGACTAAAAACCGCAAATAGCAACTAAGATAACAATCTTGTGACAGCTGCACCTGTGTGATAACTTTTCAACACAACACACATTAGAAAAATATCTGCTGATTTTGCAGCTTGAGAACATGCATACTTACAGTCTGCCCACAGGAAGTCAAGCGGTAAACTTCACACCAGTTCACACATGACTGCTTCATTAGCAATTTTTTTTTTGTTTTTGGTTTTGTTATTCAAAACAACATAAGAGCTAAATGCACTTACTTACTAAATAGTAGCATATGTTAATATAAGTTTAGCATGTGAAGGATGAGGATGCATTAACCAAAGTGCTATTAAGGGAAATAAACAATCCCCGATCGGAATCCCCGATGTCAGCCCTGCGATTAAACAACCCTAAACATGAATCACCAATCATGATTTTGTCTGAGCTATGAAAAATCAAATAATTTTTTTTTTTTTTTTCAATTTATTTATATTATCTTATTATTTTAATGGATAGAATAAGTATGTTTTGGGTAAATTAATTTAAATTTAAGCCCCATATCCTCGCGAGTCGCGACTCTCAACTCTCAAAGTTGATTCTCAACTTTCATGTGCTTTGATTTATGATATAGGCCAGTGTTTCCCAACCCTGTTCCTGGAGGCACACCAACAGTGCACATTTTGGATGTCTCCCTTATCTAACCAGTATATTTCTGTTCCTCGCGTCTCTACTAACGAGATGATGAGTTGATTAAGGTGTGTTTGATTAGGAAAAGTTGGAAAATGTGTAGTGTTGGTGTGCCTCCAGGAACAGGGTTGGGAAACACTGATATAGGCAACATGTGATGTGGACGTGTTCCCCTCTGTTCCCCACACACGTGCATATTCACGAGTTCACCCTTACATCTAATCTGGTTGAGTAAACAGTAAGCATATTTTGGCGTGCTGTCCTGGGGGAGGGCTCCGAGCCCGGAATATGGCCCGAACCCAGAGAACTCCCCCCATCCCAAGTATAGGATGAGGATAGATTAAGAGTGAGGAGTTGGGGTGGAGGGGGGATGCCAAAAAACAGTCGAATGACGGATGTAAGTCGGCTGTATACATATATATGACTTGTGCTAGTTTGGATGATTAGCTAGACGAGTTGCACCTGTGCCAAATTAGTTGATTATCTCATCGTGCTCCTCCCAAACTTTGTTATCAGACATCATTAACGTGCTGTAGTTCACCAGATAAAAAATAATCCTAAAGTTAATAAGTGCCTCTAGTTTTAATAAAGTAAACAGGCCTTTTAAGCTTGAGCAATAACAATAAATTATTGAATACATTTTCAGACAAAGGTCATCTTAATGATTCCCAGTTTGGTTTAAAATAATTAAAGCAACACTTTTTCAATAAACAAAGGATTATGTAAAAGTGGGGTAAAAATCGCCCCTGCACTGGGGCTAAAAGGCACAATAATTTACAAGAGAATTAATAGATGACTCACTTTTCCATTTGTTGACATGACATGGTTAGATTTAGATGGTAAATATAATATATTATGTATAATATTACAATACATAATATATACATATACATAATATTATATTATATAGATAATCACCATGTTTATAATCAAACCATCATATTTAAAAACATATTAAACATATAATTTATAAAAAATAACTTTCGTTGTTACTACTGTAAATCTATATTAAATTATTATGCGATCTCCTTCAATGCTTTTAGAATCTTCACTTTTTAAAATGTACTAAGCAGAACATAGTACAAACTTTGCTAATGCCATTGTTTTGAACAAGTATTAGCTTAATATTTATTAATAACATTATTAAAAAAAAAATAATAAAAAAACATTATATTAGCTATATACTGTGTTTTTTTGCCCCACGCTGGTGAGCCTTTTACCCCGTGATTGTGAAACACGAAACTCACTTACACGATTTTATGGTAAAACTGTTATTTTTCATGTTAATCAGGTCAGTTTTGATTAACTCAATAAATAAACTCATTTATTAATAGAAATTGCATACTGATGATATCCCAGCCTTACCTTTGTATTGAGAGTGTTTTTCACCTGAAGCAGTTGAAGCAGAAAATATGAAACCAGAATTTTCGTAGTCCGAATCCATTTTATGAGCCTGACAGAAGACGCATCTGCTGAGACTTGAGTGCGGCTTGAGATTGTTTAGAATAAGGAAGTCACATAAAGTGTCATTCTTATTAATACAGACAGGAAATAATTATGTTATACTTGATAGTCTCTAAAAATAAGTTATGATTTGTGTTTTGCAAGAGGTAATAAAGAGGATGGAGGCAAAAGCATCCAAAAGTAAAATAAAATAAAATAAAAATACTAGACTCTTAAAACCTCATTGACTGTCTATTGATTTATTACTCCAAACATTAAGAATTAAATCTCAAATTAATTTCAGGCAGCATTGCATTTTACATTTGGTCTGGTTAATTCCTTTATTGCACTTCAGTATATGGACAGGAGTTTTTCAGGGTTTGGCTGGTCAGTAAGTTCCAGTGATAGATGTCGGAACTACACTATTGTCAATAGGCATTATTCTCATTTGACAGCCTTCAGAAATTGTGCATTCTGACTTAAAAAAAAAAAGCTCAGGATAGTTATTAAGGTACTGTCATTAGCCAATTTTGTGAACTATTTCTTATGTGTCATACATCTTTTTGTTATTCTGTATGCACCTTTATATGTACAATTTTAATTTTGCTTTGTTTCGTTAAACCTAGAAGAACTTAAGACTTGAAATGTTAAGACTGTAGAAAGATCAAAATAACAAATTAGCAGATTATTATTAGTAGTATTAGTATTAGTATTAGTATTGTTTAACATCAAGCTATTTTTTAAGAATAAAACAAAAAAAAGTAGTAAAATAAGTTTTGTAGCAAAGCATAACTGAATATAAAGATTAGCGACAGATCAATTTCTGCAGCATTTCCTGTGTCAATACTAATTTGATATTATCTCTTTTAAATTATGGCACGGTGGTTCAGTGAATGAAACATTTGACACAAAGGTCTCTCTGCTGTGATAATCTTTCTAATATGGTCTTGATATCTGTTCTTCTCTCAGAAAAGTGTTCAATACTTTACCTTTCTGAACTCTGTGGTATCATTTAAACAAACAACAACAAAAAGAACCTTCTGAAACATGTCGATAATGTCTTGCCTCTGTATTGAGAGCATTTGCCACCTGAAGCTGTAGCTGAAGGCAAGTAATCAACATTTTCATAGTTTGAATTCATTTTATGGTTGTTTACTGGAAGCACGAAAGCCGCAGACATATTAGTACAGTAATAACACTCATTTGTACTGACAGGAAAAGGAAAAAATAAGCAGGGTACAAAATGAAGCAGAGGAGAAGATCAAACATAATTAGTGGTTAGAGATAAAATGTGATATTGAATCCCAGCATTTACAAGCACAATGTCAACATTTTAATCAATATTTAACTGCCAATATGCAACTTGAAAACACATGTCCATTTACATTTAAACAGACATATATTTGTTTCTGTATGTAAAATAGGCTATGTATCATTAATTGCGCATACATGATGCTTGTCACTATTTAGCAGCACTGCACTTGTGTGCATCTCTAGTTAGCAATAAATACTGTGGAAACATGCAGGAAGTCACAAAACCTCAAACTCAGAACTCAGAAAGTGAACTACAGTTATGAAAGATTTTCTGTTAAAAATTTGTTCTATAAAAGTATCTTTGAAATGTTGGGGGAAATATATGATATAAACATGTTTCATATTGACTTGGATCAGTTCACTTTTGTACTTCATAAGAAATGTAACATTTACCATTTACCTATTAGAATGTTTACTATTCAAAACAGCAGTGAGTGATATATATATATATATATATATATATATATATATACTTTAATGCATGCTGAATTGTGATTAGTTTTGTTTTCCTTGCATTTATACTGTACAGTGATTGCTCTGATCCCTGTGTGCAGCAGACTTGTTTTCTTGCTTAAGGGTTTAATATTCTTAGAATTAGAATTATTCTTTTTGTACTGAGCACAAAATAACAGTTTTTTGTGCTTCTTATATAGTTTCTGCCTTCAGTAAGTGACGCCTTCATGCTTAATTTTAGTGTTTAAAACTCAAAAATGATTAATTTTCTTTTACTTTCATCATATCAGTGTTTGCATAAGGCAAAGATTTCACTCACTTATATTAACTTATAAAATGAATGCCATACAATTCCTGTCATGAATGCTAAGTTACTGCAGCAGTGTTTTTCAGTGTTTGTGAAATACACTATGTATTGTTTGATACCAATTCCTTTAACTTGTAGACCAATCACGTTTGTTCAATGTGTGTCAAATACTAATGTATCACACCTTATCCATATACTGTGAAAATAAATATATATTACACAGCAATCTTTTTTGCCCACGTGTTACGACATTTACCAGCAGCATGGGCTTACAGTCAGAACTAAACCCAGGGTTTAAATGGCTTTTTATGGCAGAGTATGCTACTAGTGCCATCAACAGGCCAAACAAATTAAACAATTCATATTAAATTATTTAGCATGTTCTTTGTGACGTTTGATTTTTACACTATTCAGCTGAAGGAACTGTATTTGTTTGAACTATTGTGTTTACAAAAACATGCACTTGACCAGCACTGTTAGGACATTACTCAGCATACTCCATATTTGAATGCCTTGCTTTGCAGCATAGTTCCCACCGGATGTGGTATATGCAGTACTTCTTCTGTTAGACAATAAATTATTCAGTTAGCCTCATGATCAGGGCTCTCAAACTATCAGCTTTTATTACAGCAAACATGTTAAAATATTTTAAAAAGAAGTCTCTTTTGCTTCCCAAGACTGCATTTATTTAATCAATCATACAGTAAAACCAGTAATATTGTGAGAAATCTAAAATAACGGTTTTCATTTTTTTCAGCATATACTCTGTCACATGATCCTTCAGAAATAATATTTCACAATTATTATTATTATTATTTTTTTCTATAATATTAGTAAATATTTCACAATATAACTGCTTTTTCTGTATTTTTGATCAAATGACTGTAGCCTTGGTGAGTATATGAAGGACTTCTTTTAAACAAATCATAATTATGCCAAGAAATGACTGGTATAGTGTGTATTGAAAAGAGTTTAGTACATCCTCCAAAATTGTTTTTGTTCAAAAGTTAGTTGAGAAGATATGATGAGTATATGACAGAATTTTATCTTGTGATTGAATTATTCATGAGGGATGAATTAAACAGCTGCAGCACCTTTAACATGACACAAAATTATTTTCTGTTCCAAACAGTGAACACCTATCTAGAATTCAGTTTCTCCCAGTGGGTGAATAGCAAGGTCTACACAAACCGGATGATTTTGTGTCAAGTTAACAGGCTCTCTGATTTTATTGTCTTTTTCTTTCATCCAGAATCTCCAGAATGAATTATCAGTACATGCCATTTTAATTAAATAATCACATCAATAAATTACCTTTATGATATTTTATCAAAATGTATTAATGGAATAAAATATAATAACAGAAGCAAACACTTGTTTGCTTCTTCAAGTCTTTTCCTGTTTTCACCCCTTCAGACGTGTCACCCAGTCAAACCAATATCAGACAGTTATAATATAACATTACTAAATTAACGTTAACGCAACTTACAAATGAGGAACTTCACAATCAATTTATTGTCTATAAAGCTAGACGATGCTGCATTAGTGAAGAAAAGAAGAGAGAAATACAGTGACAGAAAAAAATAATCTGGTTATCATCAGTTCAGTTGCATTCTGTTTCTCACACAAACCTATTGTATGGCTTCAGAGGACTTGAAAATATGATTATTTAAATAAAATCAAATAGATGCAATTCATTAATAATAAACTAGGCCATGATTTTTTTTTAAGTTTTATTTATACATTTTTATTACAATACAAAAGAATACAAAAAGATCCAAAACCACAGGATAACAACAACAAAAGCACACTTACATATGTGTCAGTAAACAAATACACCAGAATATATTTTTCAAAAATAAATAACTTACAAAATAATCATAATAAATAAATAATAAATAAAATAAAAATGTTATGTAATGTAAAAATGTAAAATGTAAAAATTACAGCAAATACCGTTTTACAGTATTTTTTATCAAGCTGTACATAGATAGTATCCCAAACAAAACTGTGAGTGTAGGCTGAGGGGGGACTCGGTCCCAAAGAACCGGGTCAAGCTGGAGAGTTTGGACATGTTCACGAAGGGGCTGCCAGAGTTTAACAAAAATGGTGCTAGGTTGGTGAAGAGATTACCTGATTTTCTCTAACTTCATAAAGACCATAAAGATAAAGATAACATCCTTCATAAAGATAACATCCTTTACCCAGCGGGTGTGAGAAGGAGGATGAGGGCTCTTCCAGTTCAGGAGAATTAAACGCCTAGTCAACAGGGATAAAAAAGCTACAAAATCTGAAAAATGTGAAGGCAAAGAAAGGCCAGGTGGGAGAACTCCGAATAAACCAGTAATTGGACAAGGTGGAATATCGACAGAGGTAATGGCTGACAATGAAACAAAAATTTGCCTCCAAAAAGTAGACAGGGCAGGACAGGACCAGAACATATGGATTAAAGTAGCTGGACCAGAATGACACCTGTCACACTCAGGGTCAATAGAGGGCTTGATGCGAGCTAGCCTGCACTTAGACCAGTGTGCCCTGTGCACCACTGTATGCGCAGAGAGAAGAGGAGTTAACCCTTTTCGAGACCTCCTTCCATGTCTCCTCGCTAATGACAGTACCAATGTCTTGGGACCAACTGATGCGTAGGTAAATTATCAATTATATTGACTATCTTAGAAATTGACCCTTTAGCACAAGAGTCCACACCCAGTATGATGTCCAGATCCGAAGGAAGAGGCGCATTTGGAAAGTTAACACATTTTTTACGCACAAAGTCTCAAGTTTGTTAATATCTGAACAAATGGCTTTTGGGGATATTAAACTGAGAGATCAACTGATCAAAAGAGGCAAAAACACCATCAGTTTAAAGGTCACCAAAACAGGCCAATCCAGGGTCTTTCCATGAGGCATAAGCATTATCCAGGATGGAAAGGTAGAACAGAGGATTGGAGTGCATTGGGGATAATAAAGGGGTATTGTGAAGACTGAAATGACGCACAAATTGGGTCCAGATTTTAAGACTATTTTTTACAATTATATTATTCGAATATTTCATTGGGGTCATTGAATATGGGAGGCATAAAAAGGAGGCCAAAGAGTAAGACTTACTACATGAGGCATTCTCAATGTGCAGCCAAGAAGGGGAATTGTCTAAGCTAGATGAATGAACCCAATGCAAAGTAGAGCGAATGTTCGCTGCCCAGTAGTATATTTGAAATTTGATATTTTTGTTCCAGAGAAGACTGGAAATAGAACTATCAAGTGTGACAAAAAAAAGACTTTGGAATGAAAATAGGAATACACTGAAATAAATATAAAAATTTAGGGAGTACGTTCATCTAAATACAGTTAACCCTACCAATCGAGGATATAGGAAGGAGGGACCATCAACTGAAATCCTGTGTAAAGTGATTAACTAACGGGACAAAGTTATGATCAAATAAGTCTGAAAAGTGTTTTGTCAAATTTATGCCTAAATATCTAAAACCCTGTGGGGAAGATTTAAAGGGCAAAGATGCTAAAAGGAATTCCAAGGCTGCTTTATTAATGGGCATCAATTCACTTTTATTTAAATTTAGCTTATAGCCTGAAATTGGACCAAAATCTTTTAACAGATTCAACACCAGGGGAATGAAGGTACCAGGGTCCGACACATATAGCAAAAGAAAGATTTAGACAGGACACAGGGCTTAGATGAGGAACGGTCTAGACAGCAATTAAAACCCCCACCCAGAATTAGCTGGTTGGAATGCAGATCAGGGAGAGAAAACAACACTTTTTTTTTTAAAAAAGCCTCATCATCCCAATTAAGACCATATAAATTTGCCATAATCATGCGGACTCCGTTAATCTGCCCTCTAAGACTAATAAAACGGCCATTAGGATCAGAGATAACCTCAGCGACAGAAAAAGGAACAGATTTATGGATGAGAATAGCTACACCTCGGGATTTACTCTGGAAACTAGAATGGTAAAGTTGACCTACCCAGCCCTTTCTAATTCTTAGATGATCAGCAGGCCTAAGGTGTGTTTCCTGAATAAAGGCAATACTAGTATTCAAATGTTTCAAGTAATTAAGAACTTTATTTCGCTTCACCGGGGAATTAAAACGTTCCAACTGGTGAATTTCAAAACACCACGTGGTGCCACCTTATTACTCAACTTTGGTAAGTACTGAAAAACAAGACCAGGTTCCTGAGTTGGCTTCGGAAACAGAAGCCAACTATTTCTTCTCACCATTTGGAAGCGTGATTTGCAATCTTGCAGGGTACAGAAGCACAGGCTTGTGTCTGCGTTTGTAGAGTAACGACATCACATCCTTATACTTGGCACGAAGCTTTAAAACTTCAGGGCAGTAATCCTCAAAGATACAAATTTTGTGGCCATCATACAGCAGCTCACTCTTTTTGTGAGATTCATGGATGACCAAGTCCTTCACTTGGAAACGATGAAATGAGAGAAAAAAGCCGTCAGGCGCGGCCCTTCGATTGACTCGGGTATGCCCAAAATTTGTATATTTTAGTGTCAGCTGCAGCTCTCAAGATCTGAGACTTTAGCTTTAAGCCACTCGTTGTCTCTCTGGAGAGCCAAACATGTATCTCCGAGTTCTTCTGACTGTTGACTAATCTCTGTAGTGCCGGACTCGAGACAAATATCATAGTACAACTGTCACGAATCTGGCCTGTGGCCTTCAGTCTGCTCACCACCAGATGCCGCTCTCTCATTCTATTGACATTCACATTACACATCCACCTCACTGATTATCCTCTCTACCTGTATCCAATTAGACTCGCTATAAATACGAGGCCCTTCCCACTGTTCTGGGCTGAGTACTGTGTGCGTTCATCTCTGTGTAGCAATAGCAACATTACGGAAGCCTGTTCCTAGTACCTAGTCACGTCATGTTTCCTGATTTCCTACCTGTCTTGGATTTGCTCTTTCAGACTGTGTTTGCACCTCACCTGGAATTATCGCCTGTTTTGTGGAACACCTGTTTGCCTTTCCCACTGGATTACTTTTGCCGTCAATCAGCTAAGGCCTGTTTATCGGACTACTCTTTTGTTTTGCCTTCTAATACCAGTTTGCCTATGTTTGACCCTATAGCCTGTGTATGACCACGTCTTTGCTGATAAATAAAAACTATGCAGATAGATCCTCTCTCAATCACTACGTTACAACAGCAATCAGCTTTTTTTTTTTTGACATAATAGTTCTGTTCTCCCTTTCCTTCTTCTCTCCTCTTTTCTCACATCATCCTCTCTGCTCATCTCTGTACCTGTTACACTCCTCATCCTCTCTCTCATTACACCTCTTTCTCCACCCACTCCACCTCTTTATATACCCCCATTTTTATTTGTAAATATATTTTTATTACTGTATTATTATAATTGTTTTTTTTTTCATATTCGTTCTTGCCCTTTGTATACTTTACCTTTTATTATTACTTTAAAGCAATTCTGATGTAAAATGTGCAAATGTGTAAACAATTAGGAAAACTGCATTTCCTGTGCTGAGTATCTGATTAACTGAATAGTTATCAGTTTAGGGTCAGTCGAAAATATAGCATGTTCATTTGATATAATGACAAATGAGAGAGTTTTGTTTCTTGTGTTTGGACAAATGGTAAATAAATGTAATGTACATAAACTATTTTGAAAACATTTTAAAGTTTTGTGCACATTGCTTTGAGAAAATTATTTGCATGATTTGTAATTTGTAGAAAATGAATGAAAACGTACAATCTGTTTTGAGAACAGTGACCTTGTCACAGTTCTGTCTGTATATATATATTGGTTTCTCCCATTGTCTCCCCCTGTTGATCTGTTTGCCTTGGTTTAGTCCTTGTCATCGTCATCCCCTTCACCTGTGTTCAATTATCATTTACCCTTTATAAGTCTGTCTCAGTGTTTAGTTCTCTGTCGGTCTTTGATGTTGTTTACTTCCGTGTGTGGATGTCTCCCTCGTTCCTGCTTGTTCCTGACCTGTGTACCCTTGGATGTATATTAAAAGACTTTGTTTATTTTATATCGTGTTTCGTCTAGTCCATCCAGCACAAGCGTGACAGAAAGACCGGCCAACACTGTATCTCCGCGTTTTTCGCTGTTTTTTGTTTAGCGTTCTTTTTCCCAGTCTTTTGTTTCCGTCGTGTCATCATAATGAATCCCCTACTCTGTCCAGAATTCATCCTCCTCCGGCTGAAGCAGGGGGATCTACCGCTCGAGGGATTTACCGTCATGTTCCAGCTAGTAGCTAACACCACCAGCTACCCGGACGACGCGCTCTGTGCATTCTATGACGCTAGCCTCAATGCGTCATGCAGAGCGCCGTTGTCCGAGGACGGCCCTCGAGCCAATTTCGCCGCGTTTGTGGAGTGGACACTGGCGAGAAACCGATTCTCATTCCCCACCTGTTCCATGGAGAATCTTGCCAGTGCCACTTCGGACCCAGAGCCCAGCCAGTCACCACCCCGACCCGCGGAATACCAGCCAGAGCCCACCGATGACGGAGAGCTAAAGCCCGCCGCGACCAGCAAGCCATCGCAGAGAGGAGCGACAGAGCAGCTGATCACCACGGAGCCTGAGCTGCACGAGCCGTCAGACCAGGTGCGTGAGCCGGCCACAATGACCACGACGGTGGATGTGTCAGTGGAGCGTGAAATTGCTGAGTACAGCATTACCCACTGCACCACCGCTGAGGGTGAGCTGAATTTAGATCTGGGACAAACAGTAAGAGACAATGATCCAGAAATTAGATTTTCTGAGGATTTGAACATTGAACACCCTGTAAATTCTGAACTGTCTGTCTGCATAGATTTCCCACCCACCCTCCCTCAGTTATCTCTGTCTAACAATCTTTATACTTCAACCATGCCACCACTGCTGCCTGTCAGTCCCTCTGCTCACCCTCAGCCCACCATCGTTCGCCGCAGGTCTGCCAGTCACCATCGGCGTCATGGCTTAAGGATCCCTCATCTCCGCCTTCAGCCTCTGAGTCCTGGACTCCGCCTCGGCCATCCGACCCTGCGGCTCCACCCAGTCTCTCAGCTCCCTCGTCTCCACCGTTGCCCGTCAGTCCACCAGCTCCACCGGGCTCCATCGTCCTTTCGGCTCCGCCCCGGTCTGTCGTCATCCCACCTTCGCCTCAGGACTCCACTCCTCCGGCTGCGCCTCGTCGCTCCGTCCCACCGGCTCCATGGAACTCCTCCATCCCTCTGGCACAGCCTCAGTCCTCTGTTGCTCCGGCTCCGCCGCGGACCTCTGGATCTCCGCCTCCGCCTTGGTCGCCAGAGCCTTGGGCTCCGCCTGAGCCCTCCGGATCCTCGGTGTCGCCCAGGATCATCGGCTCTCAGTCTCCGCCTCGGGCTCTACCACCACCTGCTCCGCCTCCATCGGTCGGCCCCCGGGAGTCGTCAGCCTGCCCTCCACCATGGCTCCTCCCTCCGTCGGCTCCACCGTGGGTCATCATGGCTGCGGTCTGGGTCAGGCTTGGTTCCTCCTACTTCGGGTCCCTCCTGTCTTCCCCTTGGCTCCTCCCACCATCGTCACCTCCCTGGACTGTCTTGTTTTCCCTTTGGACTTTGTTCTTTGTTCCTCTCCCGGGAGTCCGTCCTCCGCCGAAGCTTCCTCCCATATAGACTCTGTGCTTCTGCCTGTCCACCCCTTTTGTCCTTTTTTGTTTTTGTTTACGGAGTGAGGACACGCCTTCCGGGAGAGGGGTGTAATGTCACAGTTCTGTCTGTATATATATTGGTTTCTCCCATTGTCTCCCCCTGTTGATCTGTTTGCCTTGGTTTAGTCCTCGTCATCGTCATCCCCTTCACCTGTGTTCAATTATCATTACCCTTTATAAGTCTGTCCCAGTGTTTAGTTCTCTGTCGGTCTTTGATGTTGTTTACCTCCGTGTGTGGATGTCTCCCTCGTTCCTGCATGTTCCTGACCTGTGTACCCTTGGATGTATATTAAAAGACTTTGTTTATTTTATATCGTGTTTCGTCTAGTCCATCCAGCACAAGCGTGACAGACCTGAGTTTGGAGAAATGTATCAAATCGATTGAGAAAAACTGTAAATCACTAGAGGAGGAAAAAAAAACGACCATTAAATAAATGACGACCATTATGTTCATTATTACATCCAGCAACACAACACCTCAATCGCTCAATCGGAGATATTCCTGTCTAACTTACATCCCTGCTCCGGCATCAAAACATGGAAAGTTACTGGACTGTGACAGCTGGTCTAAGGTAAGAGCTCATGTCAATCAACTATTGTGGGAGCGGCATCTGTCGGTGTGACGGCACAAAAGGGGATATTATTTTTACAGATTAATTAAAAACCACAGCATGGATTTTTATCATTATAGGGTAGACTTGTACATACACTGCCAACACACATTAATGTTCAAACAACATGTAAAAGTGAACTTAGCATCCGATGACCCCTTTAACAAATAGTTGCAGACAGAGTTCTTACTTTACTCCAGTTTTATTGGGAGTTTGGTTATTCAACCAAACCCAGTGTCCCTCAGTTTCCAGATCATTGAGACCAATCCAGTGCTGTTCTTTAAATTTAGAAAGCAGAATCCTCTAATAGAGAAAATGCACATATATAATAATTATGTAAAGCTTCAAATTCTTTAGAGATATGTGATTTAAGTTTTTTTGTTTGTTTTTTTTTTAGCTTTTCAGACTACAAAACTGAGCTATAAATGCAAGACAAAAAGGCATATGAATGTTATTCATTTTATCAGATCATGACATTTTTAACAATCAAATTTTGGTTTAATGTGCAGAAATTTTGTCTAATCATGTCATGGGTCTTATAACTCACCTTCATAAAAGGACAGTTGTTCTTTAACTGTGGTGTATTTGGTTGTAAGTTCCTCAATCTTACAATGACTAGAACTAAAACAGTTATGAATAAAAAAGGAAAAACAAAGAGATAAACACAAACACAGTTAGTCATGTAGTCCTTAGTCTTTATGCACTGTTAATTAAACGTTGCTGTACTATTAGGTGCAAGAAATATATTTTACTCACTTGTGCAATTATAGTTTTTTGGGCAGACAGTTGTATTGAAACACTGATATCTGATTAAAGACAAAACATAAGCAGTAGCCATGATGTTACACTAATATATGTATTGTATGTGTGTGTCGGTGTGTGTGTGTCCACTATATTGTGTATTTGAGGTATACTCACACAGTATGCCTGGAATACAGAGACCTCCAAGAGCAAAAACCAGACAGAGCAATCAGAAGAACTTCAGTCAGTTTAGGTGCACAAACTTCCATCTCACTTTCTTGCTCGTCAGTGGAGTTACCTTTGGTAGAAATTTGATGAGATGATTTAATGAAATTATTTCTGAACATTTGAATCAGTATGGCATTTCTTTTTGGAACTATTCCTGAATTTATATTTGCTTCAGTTCTGTAAATTATTCTTAAACAAAATAAATTTTCAGCAGTATGTGACAACTTACCACAACTTTCACTGAAAACACAGTTTATAGTGCCAGTTAAAATCTACCTTCATCATAGATGATTCTTGGCTAAATGTACACCTGTGTGGTTTTATGATCATTGTTACCCAAAACCTGCGAGAAACAATACTGATAATTTAGACTGAAGGACAGAATTCACAAATGTAAATTAACCTAAAATTACAGTAAGCATTTGCAGGGTTTCAGACCATTGCTAGAAAAACACAAGCATTTGCGTATCTGGCTCAGAATATTACACAACAGTAACTGAGATAAAATCCTTGTGAAAACTGGGCTCTCTAATATTCTGTTGTGACACACATAAGAGAAAATATATCACTTTTTTTGAAAGGCCTCACAGCATCATGAAAATACAAACACTCACAGGAAGGTTTCTTTGCAAGTTTGGTTATTCACCCAAACCCACGCTTCTCTTGAGAAGCGTGATAGATCCAGATGCGAGCTTTATTGAACACAACATAGTCAAGACAGGCAGGGTCGATCTCCAAACAAACAGTAAAACATAGGCAAGGCAAAAGCGTAATCCAGTAAAACAAGCAATAGGTCAAAATACTGGTGAGCAGTCCAAAGTAACAAATGAACAAGGCTATGAAACTAGACAAAAACTATGGCAATGAAGCAAGACAAAACTATGACAAAGAAACAAAACCATGGAAATAACAAAAACAAGGCAATGAAAACAGGGAAAACGCTTGGTAGAGTCCACACAGGCAAATCAATACTTCGCAGAGTCTGTTTGGTTTAGGCCTCCTTATATGGCCACCAAACAGGAAGTAACCCATGAAGCAGCGGAGGGAGCAGTAACAGTCAGTCCATGGGTGAGGGCTCGCTCTGCTGGTGTGGCATTACAGAATCCCCCCCCAGGAGCGACTCCTGGCGCTCAAGCAACAACAGTCCAGGAAGGTGGGGGAACAGAGGCAAAACAGGATGTGGGACGGAGGGCCAGGTCCATGCAGAGGAGGTGGGCCTGGATTGTGGAGCAGGGACAGACAGTGAAGCACTGGAGGACCTGGGCCATGGAACAGTAGCAGACAGTGAAGCACTGGAGGACCTGGGCCATGGAGCAGTGGCAGACAGTGAAGCACTGGAGAACCTGGGCCATGGAGCAGTGGCAGACAGTGAAGCACTGGAGGACCTGGACCGTGGAGCTGTGACAGACAGTGGAATCTTGGAGGACCTGGGCCGTGGAGCAATGGCAGACAGTGGAACCCGAGGACCCAACGTGGAGCCGTGGCAGACAGCACTCGGAGGACCTGGGCCGCGGGTGGCCAAGTGGTAGACAGTGAAACCCCAGGAGGACCTGGGCCGTGGAGCTGTGGCAGACAGTGGAACCTTGGAGGACCTGGGCTGTGGAGCAATGGCAGACAGTGGAACACTGGGGGGCCTGGGCCGTGGAGCAATGGCAGACAGTGTACCACTGGAGCAGAAGTCCACCATGCTTGATTCGGAGGAGCCTGGAGCCATGGTGGAGCAGGGAGAGCCAGCAGCCATGGCGGGGCAGGCAGAGCAGGCAGCCATGGCGGGGCAGGCGGAGCAGGCAGCCATGGCGGGGCAGGCAGAGCAGGAAGCCATGGCGGGGCAGGCAGAGCAGGAAGCCATGGCGGGGCAAGCAGAGCAGGCAAAGCAGGGAGCCATGGCGAGGCAGGCAGAGCAGGCAGAACAGGGAACCATGGTGAGCCAGGCAGAGCAGGCATAACAGGGAGCCATAGCGGAACAGACAGAACAAGTAGAGCAGATAGGAGCAGAGATATCCACAGCGGAAATAGTGACATCTATAGCAGAGCGGAGTGCTCATAGACAATTTCCTTGGCCGTGACATGACAGGCAGAGAGTTCATGATAGGACCATTTGGCCGTGACATGATGGGCAGAGAGTTCATGATAGGCCTTCTTGGCTGTGACATGATGGGCAGAGAGTTCGTAGGAGGACGCCACCTCCATGGGAGGTTCTACAGCTTTCGCTGACACCTCTGGAGACACTGGCGCAAATTCGTGGTCAGACATGGCAGTGAGTTCATTAATGGACGCCACCTCCTTAGGAGGTTCTACAGTGCATGCTGACACCTCAGGAGATATTGGCGCAAACTCGTTGGCAAGAAAGGCCTCTGGCACAGACCCGTGGTCAGACGAGGCCTCTGGAGCAGACTTCTGGTCAGACGAGGCCTCTGGAGCAGACTTGTGGTCAGACGAGGCTTCTGGAGCGCAGTGTGTGGTCCACACGCTCAAAATGGCAACAGCCATTACAGGCAGCACAGTAGATAGTGGGATGCCTCTTGGTGAGGCTCTGGCAGGACGGCTGTGGTTTGGCGAGGCCCTGTACTAGCAGCCATGTCGTAAAGAGGTGCTGTTATGTCTTGACTTGACTCAGGAAGGTCTGCCGTTACTTGACTTGACTCAGGGGGGTCTGCTGTGACTTGACGTGACTCAGAGGGGTCTGCCGTGACTTGGCGTGACTCAGAGGGGTCTGCCGAGACTTGACTTGACTCAGGGAGGCCTGCCGACTTGGCTCGACTCATGAAGAGCCAGCTGTGATCACTCTGACCTGGCTCTGCGGAAGACCAGCTGTGACTTAATTCGCTCAGGAAGACTGGGGCTGTGGCTTGACTTGACTCGGGAACAACAGCAGTAACTTGACTCTGGCCTGCGAAGATCTGCTGTAACTTGGCTTTGGCCTGCGAAGATCAACTGTGGCTTGGCTTGGTTTCGGGAAGACAGCAGCAACTTGACTTGGTTCTACGAAGATCTGCTGTAACTTGACTTGGTTCATGGAAATCAGCTGTGGTTTGGCGTAACATAGACGACCCAGCTGTAACTCGACTTGACTCAGGAACAACAGCTGTAACGTGACTTGACTCAGGAACAACAGCTGTAACTTGACTTGACTCTGGGTGAACAGCTGTATCTTGGCTTGACTCATGGAGAACAGCTGTGACTTGGCTTGATTCAAGAACTACAGCTGTAACTTGACTTGATTCCGAAGTAACAGCTGTAACTTGATGTGGTTCAGGAAACACAGCTGTCACTTGATTTGGCACTGAACGTGCAGCCCTGAATTGACTTGACACCGAAGGATCAGCCATTACTTGATTTGCTTTGGGTGCAGCATACATGGCGAAATGAGATTTGGATGAGATGATTTTGGACTGATGAGGCTCAGATGGGGCGGCCATCTTGTGAAAAGGCTTGGGGATAGGGATATTCTGTAACGGGACTCTTGAGAAGCGTGATAGATCCAGATGCGAGCTTTATTGAACACAACATAGTCAAAACAGGCAGGGTCGATCTCCAAACAAACAGTAATACGTAGGCAAGGCAAAAGCGTAATCCAGTAAAACAGGCAATAGGTCAAAATACCAGTGAGCAGTCCAAAGTAACAAATGAACAAGGCTATGAAACTAGACAAAAACTATGACAAAGAAACAAAACCGTGGAAATAACAAAAACAAGGCAATGAAAACAGGGAAAACGCTTGGTAGAGTCCGCACAGGCAAAACAATACTTCGCAGAGTCTGTTTGGTTTAGGCCTCCTTATATGGCCACCAAACAGGAAGTAACCAATGAAGCAGCAGAGGGAGCAGTAACAGTCAGTCCATGGGTGAGGGCTCCCTCTGCTGGCGTGGCATTACAGTCCCTCAGTTTCCAGATCATTCAGACCAATCCAGTATGTGTCTTTTATTTTAGAGACCAGAAAATCCTGAGGGAGAATATAAACTGTTTATGTAGGTGATAGTGTAAACGTGTAAAAGTGTAAAAAAAAAGAAAACTTAACATAAACTTCTATGACATCAAAATGTAAATTCTGTTGTCAGATAGCTGTCATTAAACAGGTTATGACAATAGCGTAGAGAACCCAAGTCCACTTGCCTGTTCTGTTTGGCTGGTTATAGTGACCAGATCGGCTCCTTTTGAAACATCTCGACTGCTTGACCAGTTTAGTTTATTAGAGTTGAATAAATACAGCTTTCCACGACAAGCTATCCAGCCATCCACAGAGAGATTACAAGACTGAGCTGTGAATAATGAATAAAGTGTAATATAATCTTCCATTATTTAGATCAAAAGGTTGATCAAAATGGTTCTATGTGCAAAACATTTGATCACACTTTGTATATAAACTGACACTCACCATCATAAAAGGAGAGCTAACTTCTAAGTGTGTTGCATCTGATCGTAAGATCACTAAGCTCTTTCTTGACGGCTGATGAAAAGACAATTAACAAAGGAGAAGCAAGCAGCCATTTAGAGAACTGCACTCAAAAATCAGAGGCAACTTTGAATGCTAAATTATAAAATAAATAAATAGATAAATAAATGCAGTGAAAGTGTCAACTCACCATCATGAAGTAGAAAGTGTTCTCCCATGACTTTGCCTCAATAGAGGATGTGATTGAATAATTGGACACATTGGAATCATCAAAATTAGTTGGTTGTAACATTTTTTAATAAACAGTTATTTAACAATTATAACAATATAACAATTATATATAATTATAGTTATATAACAATTATCCCCACCCCAAACAGCCATAACATAGCAAACTGTTTTAGCATGTGGGTTTTAAGTTAGCATGAATGCAAAGTATCAAATTAAACTAGAGAAACAGCTACTTTAGGTTATGTAAGTCAAATAATTGTATGTACAACACAATGACTGCTAGGCAAAAATAATCTTAATTTTAAAAATTACTTTCTTTCCTGAAAATCAGTTTTTTTTTTATCATAAAATCTGCAAAGTTGCTCACATTCACATGCCACTTGTTCTGTAACATTTAAAGTGTGAATGGAATGTATGATGATATCAGCTCCTTTCTGACTTGTAGTAATGTCCAGCGTTTTCATGTTATTACATTTTTAACAAAAATTAACAAAAATTTTAATACAATTTTCTGTATACATTTACATCAAAATCAGAGTACAGGCAGTTTTAGCTTAAAATGAAAAAGAATGTAATCAATAATTATGAATTACAAAAATATAATAGCCTTTTCAAAAAATATTGTTAGCTGATGCTAACTGGCTAGCTAACTAACTGATGCTAACTTTTGGTAATTTTTAAATATAAAGTCCAAATATTTTTATTTAACCAATTAGTTAGAATACATCCAGAAGCCACCCCCACCCCCGGAAGCTTTTTACCCCACAGATTAGGTTTAAATAGAAAATTATGTCATTCTAAAAGAATAATTATTTTTTTCTTAAATAACACACACTCCCTATCTACAGGCCTTGCTATTCTTATATCATATATAACTGAGATGTTTTAGAAAACAACAAGCTTTAAAACACAATTTTTCTTACACATTTATTCGATCACTTACTTCTCTCAGGTACATCACCAGTGTAAACTTTATGGTGAAAACTTCTACATCACTTTTGTCAACGTAGTCCATAATTACAACAAAAATTTATCTTGACTTTATCTAGTGGTTATTTTGGGAAAAACAGTTGGGTGGTGTTTTACCCCAAGGTGGTGTTTTACCCCAAGGCCTATTAGAACACTTAAAAATACATTAGCGTCATAAGAACTACCTAAAATGACTACCTATTAATAAAAAAAAAAACATCTTTGGGAAATATTTATTTGAAGTGTAAGTCATTTCACTCGGCGGCCATTTTTGAAACGCCTCTCAGGCATGTAAGAGCAGCTCCTATCTATTTGAACAGGGAAATATCAAATACTCCAAAACTGTTCGCCAAGCTTACGTGTTTGAAATTTCATAGTTGTACTTGACTTCTAACAGCAGCCGCAGTGACGCGCTGACTTTACAGATTCACGATTGGCTTTCCTTCGAGTATTGCCTTTTTCCCCATTCAAAACTACAGAAACACTGACATAGACCAATAAAATATGACACGTTACTTTTGTGTCCTTAAATGCTCGTTTTTTGCGTTGACAGCTTATAAAAACGTAGTTCAGTGTTTTTTTTTTTTTTTAGATTATACGGTACACCTTGTCACATAGCAGCTTTTAGACATTGTTCTGTGTTTTGTTATAAGTCAGAAATAACAAGGAGGCAGCTTCCTCCACCCGGTGGGTGTGGTTTTCAGATTATGACGCGTGTCGCTCTGTCTCTATGCTCTCCCACATATTTTGCTATTCTAACTGCGCTTATTTCCATGACTGGTAAAAGTAGCAGTGGGTGGTAATAGACAAGAAATGCACATTTTTACACCATTGTGTTGATAATGTTTATTTAGTCATTCAGCAGTACTGCTGCCTGAATCAATGTAGTGAAACCACCTTTACAATATAGAGGTTTGTTTGGCAATGATTGCCTACTAAAAAGGATGATTTTAAAAATAAAAAGCTACTAAAAATGTGTGACATACCCTGAACAGAGTGTATAATAACAAAGCATCCCTTGAGCGCAGAGACCTCCAAGAGCCAAAACAAGAGATAAACCAAGAACAATAAGAAGAACTTTAGTCCACTTTGGGGAAGTCATTTCTTTCTCTCATTCTTGTTCCTCATCTGGAGTCAGAAATTTGATTAGAAAACATTTTATCTTTTTCTGTACTTTTTAATCAGTCCAGCATTGCTGTCTGAAACTTGTCCTCAGTTTACTGTTCATTTCTGCAAAGTAAACTTTCCCAATCTGACATTTTATAAATTGTGCTCTTTTAAAGATCAACTAGGCAACATCTTTCTCTAATGACTTATATAATGATTATATCCCTGCTCATTAAAGGGCTTCACAGCATCTTGAGAACATCAACATTTATAGTCTGCTCGCAGGAAGTCAAAAGGCAAACTTCACACCGGTTCATACATGGCTGTTGCCTTTGCAATTTATGCATTTATGCTATTGGCAGATACTTTTGTTCAAAGTATCTAATATTGCATTCAACATTACATTTAATTTGTTTGTTCTTTCTGAACTATAATGATGGTGTAGATAGCACCATGATCTACTAACATTTAAAAAAAAAAGCTTTTTAATTTAATTTTAATTTAATCCATTTAATTCCATTGAAATACATGAACAGATAAATGTATAGGTATACATCAATGCAGTGTAAGTTTTGGACAAAGGCATGTCCCAAATGTGCAATTGTTGAATGAACATAAGAAAACTTTACTGCACCAGTGCTAAATCTTTAACATAGGAATTGTAATGCATACTGGTAATATCCCAGCCTTACCTTTGCATTGAGAGTGTTTTTCACCTGAAGCAACTGTTGAAATTATGAAACTAGAATTTTGGTAGATTGAACCCATTTCTTGAGCCTGACAGAAGACGTGTCCACTAAGACTTGAGTTCTGCTTGAGACTGCTGAAAATAAGGACGTTTCTCTAAACTCCAAAAGTGTATAGAAAGGAAGTAATAAAATTATGAGTCTGAATAACAAATCTAGCAAATAATAATGCATGTTTGAATATTACAGTCAAACCAAAATTTATTCAGACACCTTCAACATTTCTCACATTATCACAGTTTATTTACTAGTTTAGAAAATGGTAATGGTAAGTCTGTGGTGTATAATGGTTGCATTAGCAATTAAAGAAAAAAGAAAAAAAAAACACACTTAAGCAAACATGGTCAGGTCAAAATGTTTAGATAATATTTGCTCCCAATTTTTTATCATTTATACTGGTAATTCACTGCATGAAGAATTTTTGGGTATAATATGTCACAGTTTACTTTATTTTGCTATCCTCACTTATAACTATAACTATAGTGTCCTGCACCCATAGTAATAAACAATATTTAAAATTATATCTGGTGTCGGAATAATTTTTGGTTTGACTGTCTCTGAAACAAGTAATTAAATGTGTTATCCAAGTGAGAAGAATGATGATAGTGGCTCTTAAAATCTGTAGATCCTTAAAATCTTGTAGGCTGTCTATTGCTTATTAGCCTCAACATTAAGAATAAAATCTCATATTTTTAAAAAAGGTTTGGTAAAAGTAAAAGTACTGACCACACTTTTTTACTCAGGCTAAAGTAAAGAAGTATGAGCTCTGACATGTATTTGTATGACATGTAAGTAAAAAGTACCTATTAGTACTGCCTGTTTTAGTGTCACGCTGTAACTGTGTCACGAATCTGGTCGGTGTCCTGCTGTCCGCTCACCACCAGATGTCGCTCTCACCCTGTCACTACACACAGACTGTTTCTTTGCACCCCGGACTACTACTCCCATCACCCATTGCGCCGATTGCGTTGCCTCCTGTAGCCAATCAGGCGCACTATAAAAGCCAAAAGTTGCAGCTGCGTTTCCTGAGTCAAGTCAAGTTTCCAAGTCAAGTCAAGTTGCAGCTGTGTTTCCTGAGTCAAGTCAATTTACAGCTGCGTTTCCTGAGTCAAGTCAAGTTTCCAAGTCAAGTCAAGCTACGGCTGCTGTTCCAGTGTCAAGTCAAGCTACGGTCATCGTTCCTGTGTCAAGTCAGGTTAAAGCTGTGTTTCCTGTGTCAAGTCAAGTCAGAGCTATCGCTCCTGTCTCAAGTCAAGTTACAGCCATCTTTCCTGAGCCAAGCACTGTCAAGATGGCCGTCACGCCAGAGCCACTGCACAAGATGGCCGCCTTCCCAGAGCCTGTTCATAAGATGGCCGCCATTCCCAAGTCTGTTCACAAGATGGCCGCTGTCTCCAAGCCATGCCACAAGATGGCCGCCATCCCAGAACTCTTGGCCAGCACTCGGACGCCGCCTGTGGTCATGATGGCCCACGTGCTGGACTCACCCCTAATGGCTGTATGGGCAGCTAAAATGGCGCTCCTTCACATCACGGCTGCTACCCCAGGGTCAAGTCAAGCTTCCAAGTCCGGTCAAGCAACAGAGTCAAGTCAAGCAACAGAGTCAAGTCAAGCCAAAGCTGCTGTTCTGCATGAGTCAAGCCAAGACACAGCTGTTCCCCATGAATCAAGCCAAGACACAGCTGTTGTTCCCCATGAATCAAGCCAAGATACAGCTGTGTTCTCCATGAGTCAAGCCAGACACAGCTGTTGTTCCACGAGTCAAGTCACAGCTGTGTTCACAAGTCAAGCCACAGCTGTTCCCCACGAGTCAAGTCACGTTACAGCTGTTGTTCCTGAGTCAAGCCATGTTGTTCCTGAGTCAAGTCACGTTACAGCTGATTTCCATGAACCAAGCCAAGTTACAGCTGGTCATCACAAACCAAGTCAAGTTACTGCTGATCTTCATGAGCCAAATCAATTCACTACTGATCTTCACAAGCCAGGTCAAGTCACCGTTGGTCTTCACATGTCAGATCAAGTCACTGCTGATCTCCATGAGCCAAGTCAAGTCACCACTGATCTCCATGAGTCAAATCAGGTCACTACTGATCTTCACGAGCCAAGTCAAGTCACCGCTGATCTCCAAGAGTCAAGTCAGTTCACTACTGGTCTTCACAAGCCAGGTCAAGTCACAGCCAATCTCCACGAACCTGTCAACCTGCCCAGAGTCAGGTCACGCTCGTCTCAGGACTGACGCCCAGAGTCAGGTCACGCCTCGCCTGACCGCCCAGAGTCAGGTCACGCGCTCTGACCGCCCAGAGTCAAGTCACGTCTCCTCAGGGTCAAGTCACGTCTGACTGCCCAGAGCCTTGTCACATCATGTCTGCCAGTGTGATGATGCGATCATTTCATTCTCACGCCTGTTCACAAGTCCGCCTGAGGTCACGCTCTTGTCCAGAGCGCTCCTGAGGTCACGCTGTTCACAAGTCAGCTCTGAGGTCACGCCTGATCCCAAGTCAGCTCCTGAGGTCACGTCTGATCCCAAGCCCTCCAGAGCTCACGCCTGTTCACAAGTCAGCTCCTGAGGTCACGTCTGATCCCAAGCCTACTCCAAAGCTCACACCTGTTCACAAGTCTGCTCCAGAGGTCCCGTCTGGTCCCAAGTCTGCTCCAGAGGTCCTGTCTAGTCTCAAGTCTGCTCCAGAGGCCTTCCCCGTCAGAGAAGCTGTGCCAATGCCTCCAGAGGTGTCAGTACTAGCTGTAGAACCTCTTATGGAGGGGGCGTTATCCTACGAACTCTCTGCTTCTCTCCTGATTCTGTCTGCCTCTCCTGTCCCTGTTCTCCCCAGGTCCCAATTCATGATGCGGGTTCCTGCTCAGCCCTGGAGGGCCTCTGCGCCTCCTGCTCTGCCTCCGGCTCCGCCCTGGAGGGTTCCTGCGCCTCCTGCCCGGCCTCCGGCTCCGCCCTGGGGGGCTCCCGCGCCTCCTGCCTGGCCTCCGGCTCCGCCCTGGAGGGCTTCTGCGCCTCCTGCTCCGCCCTGGAGGGTTTCTGCGCCTCCTGCTCCGCCCTGGAGGGCTCCTGCGCCTCCTGCTCCGCCCCCGGCTCCGAAATTGGGTGTGCAGATTTTGCATAGCTGGCCACGCCCTGGGCATCCAGGTATTAATAGGGCAGCGTGGGATCTGCTCATTCGTTCTGAGTCGAAGTGTCTCAACTCACTCAGAGGCAGTCTGGAGTTGTGGCATGAAGGACACAACGTGTCCGTTCCCTCCATCAGGAAACAAGGGTTACCATACGTAACCGAGATGTTCCCTTTCTGTCGTACATTTCGCGTTGTATCAAGTGTCGCCACTAGGGGTCCCTGTGTAACACGCCACAACTCAGACTGTGTCACGGGTGCTCTGAGCGCAGATAGTAACAAGCCAACGTGTTAAACTAAGTGCAGCTCACCTCTTCGTGACCTTCCAATGTCCAGAACTGACCTGTCGCAGGCAGTGTCCTGCAGCCGGGCCTTTTCTCAGTGGAGCGGCTGAGCGTCTTGAGAACGTTGGGACAGTGACTGTTTCCCCAAAGGGAAAAGACACTACGGAGATCACAACCTGCCCAGAGGGGGGGTAAAAAGTGAAAATACCATTAGTGATGGGATCTGAGGTGGGGTCCACACCAGTGGAGACTACCAAAAACTCAGAACCTAGAGACAGGAATGTCTCAGGGGAAACACTGCATCACAGGGAATCATAGGTAGAAATTACATTGGTTTCTTATAGTGAATTCCTCCGCTGAACTTCAGCTACGTCCAGAAGTGCCAAGTGATGGAGAGGTTGTTCAGGGTTCACGTCAGGAAACCCACTGAATCTATAGAAGCGTAATCACTGTGAGGGGAAGCGCTATGGCAAGCTCTACACCAAACCAGAGTGCTGAGTCGAAGAGTTTGCATTCAAGACTCTAGCAGACACTGGTTTCATGCGCAGGTTGTAAAACCTGGCGAATGTGTTAGGTGCAGCCCAACTTGCAGCTCTGCAGATGTCTGTTAAAGAGGTCCCATTCGCAAAAGCTGCCGAGCAGCGACACTCTTGATAGAGTGGGCTCTCACTCCCAGCGGGCAGGGTAAGCCTCTGGCCTGGTAGGCCGTACGGACCGCATCCACAAGCCAGTGGGAGATCCATTGCTTGGAAAAAGCCTTCCCCTTCTGCTGTCCTCCATAACAGACAAAGAGCTGATCGGAACGTCTGAAGGGCTGAGTACGTTCCAGGTAAATGCGTAGGGCACAGACTGGGCATAATAAGGTTAGGTTGGGGTGATCTTCCTGGGAAGGAATAGCTTGCAGGGTCACCACCTGATCTCTGAAGGGAGGGGTGGGTACCTTGCGCACGTATTCAGGCAGGGTTCTCAGAACAACGCAAGAGTTTACCGGCCCGAATTCCAGGCACAAATGTTGATGGAGAGGGCTTGAAGATTTCCCGCACAGAGGTGAGCACAGTCAGGGAAGTCGTCTCCATAGAGAGGGCACAGAAACCAACCGACTGAAGGGGCTCAACAGATCTTACTGTAGGCCTGAAGGACTACAGACAGATCAAGAGGAGATTTGGTGCAACCAGGGAGGGTTCAACTTCCGGGCACCTAAGAAGTCCGATAAAAAATCGTGCTCCACCGATCTGCCTTCCACCAAGTCACGGTAGCTGTCACATGGAACTTGGGTGTAGAAGCAGAAAGGTGCCTATCCAGGCCTCCTTGGAGGAGGGATAGCACAGATTTGATGCCGCATCTCTGTGGGTTCTTCCCTTAGGAAGAACACCTGCACCATTTCCAGGACGTACCACCACCTAGTGGAGGGGGCTCTGATGGTGGGTCAGTTGTGACAAGCAAAAGGAGCGTACACCATCCTGGTGGTTGATGTACGCCACAGTCACTGTGATGTCTGTGCAGACCAACACATGCTCGACTTGAACAAAGGCAGAGACCTCTTCAGGGCCCGAAGCATTGTCAACAACTCCAGGCAATTGAATGCCAAAGCAGCCGAGGGCCTAACCGGACCCCCAAGGCTGCATGCCCGTTACACATGCAACTTGACTTGAAAGCAACTGTTGTGACAACAGTGCGTCTAGACCAGGGGTGGCGAACGTAGGTCCTGGAGAACCGCAGTCCTGCATAGTTTTGCTTCAACCCTTATCAAACGCACCTGAATAAGCTAATCAAGGTCTGAAGGGTTACTACAAAGCAACAGACAGGTGAGTTTTAATTAGAGTTGGAGCTGAACTCTGCAGGGCTGCGGCTCTCCAGGACTGGAGTTCGCCACCCCTGGTCTAGACACTTGTTCCAGGGCACCCTTGCCCGTAGAAACAAAATGTGTTCCCAAAGGCTGAAGGTTTGCACCACAAAAGTGTGATGTACACACAATGTGTGCCTGGGCGCCACGCCCATCTTGGGACTCTGTATGAAGTCAGTGCTACAGTGGTTTCATATGCATCAGGTCCAGCAGCGTGACCGCAGCTGAGGGTGCCATTTGTCACAGGAGCCTTGGTACATAAAAGGGGGACCGCTGTACTGAATCTGAGTGCTCTCATGCACTACAGCACTTACTATGCACAGTCTTAAGAAAGATGTGAAAAAGAGTGACCAAGTCCACACAGAGAAAAGAGAAACCCTGTACTGAGGAGAGTTTACTCTTTTCCCAGATGACCTGAAGTCCCAATCGAGCCAGGTGGTTGAGAACCACATCCCTGAGAGTGCAAACCGAACCTCGTGAGTGTGCTAGGACCAGCCAGTCACAGAGATAACTGAGAATGCATATGCCCACTTCCCTGAGGAGGCAAGGGCAGCCTCTGTGACCTTCGTGAAGGTGCGGGGCGTCAGGGATAGGCTGCAGGGAGAACCTTGTACTGATGAACCTGACCTCGAAGAGTCTTAGCAGGATCAAGACATGACAGTACGCGTCCTTCAGGTCCAACGCCACAAACCAATCTTGAACCCTGACACATGCAGAAAGGTGTGTTGAAGGGTTAATATTTTGAACGGGAGCTTGAAAAGGGCCCGATTAAAAAAACCTCAGATCTTAGATTGGTGTGAGTCCACCACCCTTCCTGGGTACAATGAAGTAGGGGCTGACAAACCCCTTCTTTATTTTGGCTGAGGGGATAGGCTCTATCACACCCTTTCCCAGGAGGGTTGCGATTTCCCCTCGAAGAGCCACAGCATTCTCGCCCAGAGCCGATTTGTAAGAGAATGCCATAGACCTTGGCAGACGCCTCACAACCTGAGTCGCGTAGCCAAGTCAGGTAGTCCTGAGAAGCCAACGGGAGGGATTGGGCCCCAAATATCTCAGGAGTCTGCTAGCAGTCTCAGAGGAACTACACCCGACGTACCTGGAATGGGGATGTCGTGGCTGAATAGAGTAAAGGGCGCCGTGCTTGGAGATGAAAGCCCCAAGGAATATGGGGTGCCTTTGCCAACATCCAGAAAAACCAGGTGAGTGCCCAACACATCGTGGTCTGCAGACTCAGCATCTGGCCTTCTCATGGAGGGCCACAGCGCTTTAAGATAACCGAGAAGGGGGGACACTCTTACTGACCAGGCAGTGACTGTCTGCGGGAAGACAGACAGTCTGAATGGTATTTTGAGTAATTGTAATTTAGTTTAGTTTAGTTTACAGTATTATTAATCCTCTGGCTGCTACTGCTAAGAGTTGCTAGCACTTAACTAAGTAAACAAAGACAAAACTACAGTAGCCAATTTACAGATGAAACTGACCTGCACTTGAAGTGCTGGTCAATATTTTTGTCTCTCAGGTCTATACCATTCTCAAGTCTCTCGCGTTGATTACTCTGATAGAAACCATTTGGTGGAGATGCAGAGCATGCACGGGAGCCAAATTGCGTTGCCAGTACAGACTAACCGATTCATGATTTAGAGATTCAAAATCGAATGGTGATCCACCATATGCAGATTAAAATTAAAGTAACGAGCCTGGTTTGAAAATGTAAGAAGTAGAAAGTACAGATATTTGTGTAAAAATGCAAGAAGTAAAAGTAAAAAGTAGTCTGAAAAATAAATAGTGAAGTAAAGTACTGATACCAGAAAAATCTACTTAAGTACAGTAAAGAGGTATTTGTACTTAGTTACTTCCCATCTCTGTTTAGATTTTAAATATAGGCAGCGGCTATTTGCACTAAGTGCAAATGGCAATAGATGCAATTTACCCTTAGAGCAAATAGCATACTTTCTTATTGATAGATGCTATTTACACTAAGTGAAAACAGCAAGCCATTCTATTTACACTAAGTGAAAATAACAATATTTACTTACCGATTATTTCCTTAATTTTTATTGAAAATAAATGCCTTTCAATGTGATATGAGATTTGAGGGGAGAAAAAACTTTGGCAAAAGGTCGGAAAAAAAACAAAATTTGAACTCTTGTTGAGCGCGTCAAAAATGACTACTGCACATGTTTTGCTATCATCCCTACCGGAGCTGTTGGTAGATGATTGTCTTTTGCAATGTTGACTAGCCCAATCACATGTCAGTGGGCGGAGTTAGCGTAAATAGCTTCTGCCAACAAGGTGGGCTACTTGCACTTAAGATGTGTGTATTGTGTCGAGTCAGCTGCCTCCTCCTAATTATCATCGTCACCCCGTCCGTAATCGCCACCCTTCACCAGGCTCCCGACGGGAATGGGCGTGCAAAGAGAGGAGGGGCGCTGAAACAGCCAGGTCTGACGGCGTGTGATGAGGCACACCTGATGTGAATGAAGCTTCATCACTGCCGCTGTTGAAATGCTGAGCGCGCCTCTCCTCGGGAGACCGGTCTCTTCCCCATGCATGCATGCTGGTGTCCTCGTGGGTCCAGGAAAGGAGTGTTGAGGGATTGAGTGCCGCCGAACTGGACGAGCTGCCGGACCCGCGGTCCGGACGTGAACCGCACCCAGACGGCTGCGGGGCAGGATGCCAGGCCAATTTCCCCGCCCCAGGAAGTGCCGTGGCCAAAGTGGACAAAGCCGCTAAAAGAAGGAAGTGTGGCCGCCGGACTCTGCCCTTTACCTGGACCTTTCCTTCACGGAACCCCTGCACATCGAGGATACCAGATCCCCTATTTATTTTGGACACTTTTATTTCCCCCTTTGGACACTTTTGTTTACCTTATTGTTTACACACCCACTGTGTCTGTCGTTTTGCTCCTCCCGCCACAGTATATACTTATATATCATATTGCTCAAGCAAAATATACTTAAGGAGGTGACATGGGAAACATTTAATTTTGAAACATTTTTTGTAACATTCAGACTGGTTGGAAAATAAGTAGTGTTTTGCACATAATGATGTGCAGCGTTGCTCTTTACTCATCTCATTCATCTGCTTCTACAAGGATTTTTTCATGTTTTTACCCCTTCTCATCTCACCCATTTAAACCAACATCAGATTCACATGTTCACACTTACATATAATTAGCCGGAGTATAGTAATGCATATTTGGTGTGCTGTCCGGGGAAGGACTCCGAGCTCGCGAATGGCACGAACCCAGAGAACCCCCCTAGGTGTAGTGAGAACTTGGAGTGAGGAAATGGGGTGGTGGAGGGATGCTGATAAACCATCAAATGGATAGAGACAAGTCAGCTGTATTTAAATTGTAGTGTTGATTAGCTTGAGTGAGCTCCTCTTGTGATAATTAGGCTAGGTATATGACGCGCTCCTGCTGAATCTTGTTAATAAAACATAATTTCACAAGTTCACGCTTACATATAATTAGCCGGAGTGTAGTGGTGCATATTTGGCATGCTGTCCAGGGAAGGGCTCTGAGCTCGGGAATGGCCCGAACCCAAAGAACCCCCCAAAAAGCAATAGAGTGGAGGACAGTCACCAGGCTGAAGAGCCCCCCAAAATAGGCACTAGGATCTGGCAGGGGCTGATGATTGAGAAGTCGCCTGGTTGGCAGGCCTGGAGGAGCCTACATACTCCCGTTTTGAGGCTACAGGTGGGTAGGCCCTGCCGGCCGCTGATATTGAAATGCGTGGTTTGGGCGCCCAGTCAGTAGAAATCTCGAGACATCGGACGGGAGATCAAGACTTGCGGCATTGGATGGATGAGCCTCACTTGCGGGCAGCAAGTATGGAGGCCCGACCGGGAAGGCTCTCATCAGGCAGGGAGGGAGAAAGGAAAACCCGCCTGGGAGATTAAGACTCCAGGTGTCGCACCAGGCAGGGGGAAGAGACGTGGAGTTTGGCCCACCGGGCAGGGAGGGAGAAAGGCAAACCCACCTGGGAGGGCTCTCACTGCAACTGATGGGAGATCAAGACTCCGGCGTTGCAACAGGCGGGGGGGAAGAGGCGTGGAGTTTGGCCCACCAGATGGGGAGGGAGAAAGGCAAATCCTCCTGGGAGGGCTCTTGCGGCAACTGATGGGAGATCAAGACTCCGGGCGTTGCACCAGGCGGGGGGGAAGAGGCGTGGAGTTTGGCCCGCCCGCCGGGCAAGAAGGGAGAAAGGCAAACCTGCCTGGGAGGGCTCTCGCGGCAACTGATGGGAGTTCAGGACTCCAGCCGTTGCACCAGGCAGGGGGAAGAGATGTGGGGAGATTACTTTAGATGGCTTGTCGGCCAATGAGGGTTTGGTGAGACTGGTTAGCTCTGGTGTAGCTTTGGAAGGCTTCTGACGACCATCTTCCTAGGGATTAGATCTGCTGTTTGGAGAGGCCTTTCTGGGCTGCTGATGTTGCTGCCCCGATGCAAAATGTCCTGCTGGGATGCCTGACTGTAACAAATGGCCATTCATCCAACCACCAGAGGGAGCCCTCTCCAGAATACTGACTGCTTGTTTCTTCGTTGGTTACTTCCTGTTAGACACCATATTTAAACAGCTCTGTTACAGGTCTTCTCTGCGAAGTATTGCCAGTTTCACCGCCTTACCAAGCTTTCTTTTTTCTATTGTTTTTGCTCTCTTGTTATGACCTTTGTGCTTGCATTTTGACCACTTTTTTTTGGATTACTAATTCTGTTTTATTTGCCTTGTTGGACTGCCTTCCTGATTGTTTTGTTCTTGCCTGCCTTACGACTACGATTTTGCCTTATGTTTTGGATTTGTTGCTTTGCGTCAATAAACCTACCGAATTTGGATTTAAATCGCTTCCATGTCGTCACCTATGGCTCCCTCACACTGATGATGGCAGAACGGATTTGAGGTGTTTTTGGAACCAGAAGCGAGTGGCAGTTTTTTTTTGCTTCGTCTATGTCACAAATCTGGTCGATGTTCCGCCGTCCGCTCACCACCAGAGGTCACTCTCACCTTATCACACACTGACTGTCGCATTACACCCCGGACTACATCTCCCAGTATCCTTCACGCTCAGTGCGTCAACACATGTGACCAATCAGCATCACTATAAAAGCCCCGGTCTTTGCCCATGCAAGCCACGGAGTATTATTGTTGTGTTTATTGTCGTCAGCGTTTTTCCTAGTTCCTAGTTCCCTCGCCTGGCTTCCCCGTTTTGACTGCTACCAGCAACGTCACGGCCGTGGTTCCTGAGTCCAGCAACGTCACGGCCGTGGTTCCTGAGTCCAGCAACGTCACGGCCGTGGTTCCTGAGTCAAGCAATGTCACGGCCGTGGTTCCTGAGTCAAGCAACGTCACAGCCGTGGTTCCTGAGTCAAGTAAAGTCGCTGATCTTCATGAGCCAAGTCAAGTCACCGCTGATCTCCAAGAGTCAAGTCAGTTCACCACTGATCTTCACGAGTCAAGTCACAGCCAATCTCCACGAACCAAGTCAAACCACAGCTGATCTTCATGAGCCAAATGAAGTTATTATTGCTGTTCCAGAGCCATGTCACGTCTCGTCTGACCTTCCAGAGCCCTGTCACGTCTCGTCTATCTGTCCAGAGCCTCACCATGTCTCGTCTGACTGCCCAGAATCAAGTCACGTCTCGTCTGACCGCCCAGAGCCAAGCCACGCCTGCCTGACCTTCCAGAGCTCTGTCACGCCTCGCCTATCTGTCCGTGAGCTCTCACCATGTCTCGCCTGACTGCTCCAGAGTCAAGTCACGTCTCGTCTGACCGCCCAGAGTCAAGTCACGTTTCGTCTGACCGCCCAGAGTCAAGTCATATTATGTCTGCCAGTGTGATGCCGATCACCATTCTCAGTATGTGGGCCGCACACTACACTCCAGAGGTCACGTCTGTTCACGAGTCTGCCCCGGAGGTCACATCTGTTTACAAGCGCCCGCCCAGGTCACGCCTGTTCACAAGTCCGCTTCCCGAGGTCACATCGGGTTCACAAGTCTGCCCCCAGAGGTCAGCGCCCGTTCACAAGCCTGCTCCAGAGCCTCCCGCCTGATCTCAAGCCTGCCCAGAGTTCCGCCCGGTCTCAGGTCTGCTCCAGTCAAGTGTCTGATTCAAGCCTGCCCAGAGCTTCCTGCCAGATCTCAAGCCTGCCCAGAGCTCCCCGGCCTCCACCCCAAGCCCGCTCCAGAGCTCCTGTCTGGTCTCAAGTCTGCTCCCAGAGGTCCCTGCCTTGTCTCGAAGTCTGCCCAGGAGGCCCCGCTTCCGACCACGAGTCAACAGTTCCCAGAGGCCTCCCAGTCGGGAGAAGTCAAGGCCAATGCCTCCCTGGGAGGTGTCAGCTCTCGGGCTGTAGATCCTCCCTAGGGGCGGGGCGCATCCCTTTGTCTCCTCTCCTTATTCTGTCTGCCTCCTGTTCTCCTGCAGGTCCCAGTCCATTATGTGGGTTCCTGCTCTCAGCCCTGGAGGGGCCCTGGAGCCCCTGTTCCCGGGCCTCTGGAGGGCCTCGGGCGCTTCTCCTGCTCTGCCTCCGGGTTCCTCCGCTTCTCCACTGGCCCTCCTGGAAGGTCCCGGTGCCTCCTGCCTGCCCTGGGAGTGGCTCCCCTGTCCCTCTGCCCTTTCTGTTTGTCTCCCCTCTATCCCTGCTCTCCCCAGGTCCCAGCCCATGACGCAGGTCCCTGCTCTGCCCTGGAGGGCCCCGGCGCCTCCTGCTCTGCCTCCTGTTCCACCCTGGAGGGCTCCTGCGGCTCCTGCGCCTCCTGCTCCGCCTCCGGCTCCGCCCTGGAGGGCTCCTGCTCCGCCTCCGCCCTGGAGGGCTCCTGCGCCTCCTGCTCCGCCTCCGGCTCCGCCCTGGAGGGCTCCGGTGCCTCTGGCTCCGCCCTGGAGGGCTCCTGCGCCACCTGCCCCGGCTCCGCCCTGGAGGGCTCCGGCGCCTCTGGCTCCGCCCTGGAGGGCTCCTGCGCCTCCTGCTCCGCCCTGGAAGGCTTCCTCCCTACCGGTTCTGCCTCGGTCTCCTGGCCCTCCCACCGCTCCCCAGGACTGTTTTGCTGTTGGAGCGTCTGGAAGCCGCTCCTTGGGGGGGGGCTATGTCACGAATCTGGTCGATGTTCCGCCGTCCGCTCACCACCAGAGGTCACTCTCACCTTATCACACACTGACTGTCGCATTACACCCCGGACTACATCTCCCAGTATCCTTCACGCTGAGTGCGTCAACACATGTGACCAATCAGCATCACTATAAAAGCCCCGGTCTTTGCCCATGCAAGCCACGGAGTATTATTGTTGTGTTTATTGTCGCCAGCGTTTTTCCTAGTTCCTAGTTCCTAGTTCCCTCGCCTGGCTTCCCCGTTTTGACTGCTCGCCGCCTGCCTTCTGGACTCACTCGTGTTATTGGATTATTCTTTACGTCTTGCCTGTGATATACCTGTCTGCTCCTGTTTGACCCTGCCTGTACGACCATGTCTTTGTCTCGTTCGATTAATAAAAGCTTGCACATGGATCCGCTTGCCTCTCGCCTTTCACTCCACGTTACAGTCTAAGAAAACGGGTTTTACGGGGGGATTTAGCCTGTGAATTTTTGAGGCGGAGGAAATCGAGGACAGACTGTTAGGGTTGGATTGGAGAAGGGAGGTTGAAGACAGATGAGATTGCCTCTTTTGACCTCGCTTGGTCTGTCTTGCTTTGTTTGATTAAAAAGAAATTGTTTCGTTATCGAGTACTGTTAAATCTGAGATGGTGGGGTTGGTCTTTGGATCGAATTTAAAAACCTAGTCTGTCTCTGGAGCCAGTGTCTATACTTTGACAGGCATGAGGGTGGGAGAATGAGAATGCCCTTTATTAATGCACTGCATGGCTGCTTCATTGTCGCAATGCACTAAGATGCTTTTAGAAGCCCATTCGTTCCCCCACAGGTATGCTGCTACCACACAGGGGAAGCCCTGCAGCTGGGGGGGCCACAGAGACGCGAACCAGCGAGCTTGGTAAAACCCCTCGAAGCCAGTAGAGGGAGCTGCGTCTGTAAATAGTTGGATGTCATCAGGAGACGAAACGAGGTTGCTATAAAACAGTGGAAGGCCGTTCCATTGTTTAAGGAACATTATCCAAAGCATAAGTTCATCGTAGTACGCGTGAAATGAGGTCGTCGAGCTCTCAGGTAGGCAAGTGGAGCTCCTATATCTTTGAATGGGGAAACATCGAATTCTCCAAAACTGTTCATCAAGTTTACGATTAAATTTCATGTTTGAAATCACCAATGAAATCTGACAACAACTGCCGCATAAATATTGTTTCTTATGCTCCAATAGCGTTAAAAAGCTTGTTTTTCTGGCTAGATTAGCCAATGCGCATGCGCAGTACTGAGCGCACGTCTCAGAACGCTGACTGTTTCTATAGCAAGCGGGACTTCTAACTGCAGCTGGAATGACGTGCTGACTTTACTAATCAACGATTAGCATTGCATTTTTCCCCATTCAAAAGTGTACGAGTGACAAGTCTTCGGTATTCTATAGTCTTTGGGAAAATGAAGCAGACATGATGAAAGAGGATTTGAATTTATATATATATATTTATATGTATATATATATATATAACCCCCGCAGTCTATTTGGTTCAAGCCCCGAGCTAACGGGGCGGGAGGCGGGGCTGTGTGTGACGCCAGTGTGGCCAAGCGGCTCGCTTGGGCTGCGAACCAGTCGGAATCGTCTTCAGACTGTAGCGTTGATTAGCTTAAGTGAGCTCCTCTTGTGATAATTACTGTGCGTTCACACCGCTGCCGGCAAGAGCGTCAAAGTGGCCGGAAGTCATTCATTTTCAATGTGAGTCGGCGGCAAGCTCCAGCAAGAAGCGGCGCGGCACATTTTGGACAGTGTGGACGTCGGGAAGAGTTGAAGTCAGGTCAACTTTATGGTAGTGAGCTATGACGCGGTTCCGTGGCAACCAATCAGAATATAGAAGTCCACCCCTTGAGAGGATTCCAGAGAACACAGTCCTGTAAAACTTTGGTTCCGACCACATTAGTTCCCAAGCAAAATGATGCGTGGACCAAGGTGTCTGAGATTGTTGATGTTCCTGGTGAGTTGCTGATGTGCATTAACGTTATATATAATAAGCGGGAATTGCATATGCTAACTTTAGTGCCAGAGCATGCAAAACAGTGTCGCTGCTGAAAAATATTTCTGACATATCGGCACATATTGGATTAAACGAAAAATAGGTGTTGTAGAGAGCTGCGGCGAAAATTTTGACATCTGATGGACAAGGTGTATGTCACACATTTTAAAATAAAAGTATTAAAAGTAGTAATAAAAATATTTTTTTTCTGCAAGTAAAAAACAAAAGTGTTCTATACATGGTCTCCCCTGTGGTATTGTCAGTAGGGAAAAAAATAATGAGAAATGTCATTAGGCTTAAATATATACAGACAGTGGCTGTATAGTTTATTGGTTTATTTCATTAGCAAACGTGGTGTAGTGGAGGGTATACGCAGCTATACGGCATATATCCATTTTATCAGTCGGCTTTGCGTATACCCACTTTGAAATCCCCTCTGATCCGCATCATTCAGTAAGCTAGTGTTCTGCACTAGCCAAAATCATGACAGTCCAGTACATCCAGTCATATGTGAATAAATCCAAATATTCGCTAAAAACACCCAGTAAAGACGCCGGCTTCCTTTGAAATATGTTTGAGGATTGAGCCTGATGCGCCTGATTCATGTCAGGGATTGCGGAAAACGTCCAGATGTCAGTAAGTTAAAGGCTTGCGTATATACATGTGTATAACTAATGCGTATACCCACTTCTCCAGGCACCACTACACCACTGCATGTAACTACAATTAAATTAAATTTCTTACTTTCACTTTTTAAAAAAATCATGAGGTTAACTTACACCCTACTTGTGGTCAGTCTACACAAGATCAACATGCTTGTTTGCTTTGCGGCCGCTTTAAATACAAGACCAAGCGTTCGATCTAAAGAGCGTCAACGAATCTTTCTACAGCGTTGTTGGCAGGGCGGCCAGAGTGAATTTTGATGCTCTCGCCGGTGTGAACGCACAGTTAGGCTAGGTATCTGACGCGCTCCTACCGAACCTTGTTAATAAAACATCATTCATTACATTAACTCATTTATTACACTCTTTTATTCAAAGCAACATGAAAATGAAAAATGAACAGGGCATTTAAGAGCCCATCTTAAACTGTTGCATGTGAAGGCTTTTAACAAATACAGCACGTCATCCAAATAAATTTTGCACACTGGTACACACCATATATGCTATCTATAGCAGTATATCAGAGTAGACTGTATGTAGGCTGTATCCCTTTGCAGGACATTGAGGTCTGCCCCTTTTCTCATATCACTCCTTTTGGCTGTAAAATATTAGAACTTACAGTGGACTAAACTGTGAACATGGTATGTTTTCAACATCTTAAGTATTAAATCAGTTTTAATTTTATACAACATCTGTCACAAGACACAGGTCTCATGAAAAACTTGATGTTTTTTTGAAGTTAAGTAAATTATCACTTAATTTCACAGATAAACTTTTTCTGTTGTTTACAAGAACCATCAAGCCAGCTGTTTAAATTGCTGCCCATATTTTGTACACTTGCACAGTTTTCTCCAGTGGGATCCTCTTTTTTCCAGTTATCAGGTTCACTTTTTCCAGATTCCCTCAGATGCCAAAACCTTCCAAAGCAAAAACAGGTGATGAAGTTAAAAGCAATATTCACCTTTCAACAGTGGCGTAACTTTGTTTTAAAAAGTAGGCGGGACAGGAGTGAGTGTGAGTTTGTGGGGGGTGGGGGGGTAAATGTATTGACACAGAAATAATTTTTTTAACGTGATAGTTTTATTCTTACATGTACTATAATAATATTTATTATTAGCCCCGAGATGATTCATGCGAGTGAATAAATACATATGTAACTAACCCCCACCCCCACCCCCAAAACCCTGGCAAAAAGTGGTGGGGACATGTCCCACCCGTAAATTACGCCTGTGCCTTTCAATAATATTTATCAAGCTGTTGTTTTTATGAAATATGCCATTATCGCAAAAAAAGTACTACAATAAATAATAAACGGTAGACGGTATTCTTACTGTACTCCAGTTTCGTTGAGAGTTTGGTTATTCACCCAAACCCAATGTCCTTCAGTTTCCAGATCATTGAGGCCAATCCAGTGAGCTTCTTTAATTTTAGAAACCAGAATCCTCTAATAGAGAAACAATACAAATTTTATAATTACGAAAAAAAAAAAAAGTTTAGTCAAGACAGCATAACAGACAGTATATGAGTTTATCTGATTTATCTGATTTTGCACAAATATATATAATCACATTGTGCAATTGTATATGCACACAATGACACTACAAACAGCGGTTAAAAATGTTCTACCTGTTCTGTTTGGCTGCTTATGGTGACCAGATCAGCTCCTTTTGAAACACAGAAAGCACGACTGTGTGACCAGTTCAGTTTATTACAGCTGAAGAAGTACAACTTCCCATGAAAAGCTGTCAAGCTCACATCACAGTTCAAAGTATGAGCTGTAAATCCTGAAATAAAAAGCATACTAATTATCTATTCTTCAGATCATTAGACTCCTGGTGTTAATCAGATTTTGGTTTAATGTGCAGATTTTTTTTTTTAGTCTAAGCCTTCATGTATCTTAGTCTAAGCCTTCATGTATCTGAAAGACAATCAGCTCACCTTCAAAAAAGGACAGTTGTTCTCTAACTCTGGTGTAATTGGCTGTAAGTTCCTCAAGCTCTCTTGCCATGACTGGTACAGAAACAGTCAAAAACAAAATTGAAAAAAGCAAAGTCACTCATTTAGTTATTTCTTCTCATGCACAGTTAATGAAACATGATGTTGTATTGGGTGCATGAAATACATTTTACTCACTTTTGCTGTTAGTTTCCTTGGCAGACAGTTGCACTGAAACACTGACATCTGATTAAAGACAAAACATACACAGTAGCAAGGATGTTGGCAAGTGTGGATATGTATGTATGTATGTTTAGACTGCCTGGCTGGATTTAAATAAGCAAATACTTAAAATACTAAATCATTATTGCAGAAGATTCTGACTTTTTATCTGGCTCTCTTCTTGGGGTTTCACTCTCTCTCCTCTAGTCTACTACTATAAATACTAGTATTAAATCATTTTAGTTATAAATGGTGTGCTAATTAGTTTTGATTCAACATTTACAATAAAGTGCTACTTGTTTCAATACAATATAGTCACACTATTGCAATGCTATTCTAAGTCCGCTTATTTCTATCATTGGTGTAAAGAGCAATGGGTAGTAATAGACAAGAAATGCAGTTTTACTCCATTGTGCTTATAACGTTTCTCCAGTGATTTATCAGTACTGCAGCCTGAACCAGTGTACCCAGGTGAAAAAATTGCACTTTCATAATACACTTAAGGTGCTTACTTAGATTAACTTCAGTCTAACTTAAGAAGTACTAAAAAATCATTTTAGTATGTTAAGTACAAAATCAGTGTGTGAAAATATACTACTTTATATACATTATATAAGTGCACCTTTTTTTTCACCTGGGTAGTGAAACCACCCTTACAATATGGAGGCTTGTTTGGCGATGATTGCCTACTAAAAGTATGATTTTAAAGATTCAGATTTACTAAAAATGTTTGGTATACAATGAACAGAGCAAAGAACTAGAATTAGTTATACTCACAAAGCATCCAGAGAGTGCAGAGACCTCCGAGAGCCAAACCAAGAGATAAACCCAGAACAATCAGAAGGACTTTAGTCCACTTTGGGGAAGTCACTTTTCTCACGCTTTCTTGTTCTTCAGTGGCTTTATCTGGGGTCAGAAATTTGATAAGAAAATATCTATTTACATGAATGATAAAGATCAACTAAGTCTGTGCGACAACTTTATATCATGACACATGAGTAAAAAATATATCACTTGTTAAAGATCTTCACAGCATCTTAAGAAAATTAACATTTATAGTCTTATCACAGGATGTCAAATGGCAAACTTTACACCAGTTCATACATCGCATAAATCACTTCTACGTTCTGTAACGCTTTTGGCAGATGCTTTTATTCAAAGCATCTATTATTGCATTCAACATTGCATTTAAATTTCCTGTTGAAAAACCTAGCATTGCTAGTCACCAGCATAAGGAATATTTTGCATGCTGTAACCAGCTTGGGATGCTGGTTTGCTGGTCCCCAGCATGGGATGCTGGTCTGCTGGGACCAGCATGAGATGCTGGTTGCTGATTTTCTGGATCCCAGCATAAGATGCTGGTTGCTGGTTTGCTGGTCCCCAGCATGCAATGCTGGTTGCTGGATATCAGCATGGGATGCTGGTTGCAGGATTGCTGGTCCCCAGCACGGTAAACAGGTGTGCTGGTGGACCACCATAAGGTATGTTTTGCATGCTGGGACCAGCTTGGGATGCTACTTACAGCAACACAGCCTTAGATGAAATTAATATCTCATCAGAGGATGATTAAACAACTGCAAAAACAGAATTACCATATTCACTTATTGCAAACCATGTTTCTCTTTATTTCTTTCATATGATACTGTTAGAAATTGCTGTAGATTTAGCAGCACAGTGTAAAAACCTACCACATTTATATATCACAGTAAATTACTGTAATTTGTACTGCATTCTGGGTAGTTTTGATTGAGCAGGAATATTTGACAGTATATTTTAGCGTTGCTGTAACCTTGCTGTAACCTGGCTGTAAGATGCTAAGCAATAATACAGGACCCCAGATAAATTTCCGTCGTTACCAATAAAGTTCAACTAAATAAGGTTAATATTTAACGTAAAGGTAACGATGCTTTAGGGCATCTTGATAGAGCAGCACGGGGCGCACTAGATTAATTTTCATAAGTAATATATGTAGTTAAATTAACACTGCTATTAAGTAGACTATAGAACTGGAATGCAGTAATACTACACCACTGTCCTATTACTTAAGACACCAGTTTAGAAAAAAAAATAAATGCGTGAAATATTTCTAGGGATTAGCTTTTCACAGATTTCTGTGCATAATATAAGACTTTACTGTCAGTAGATCATTTATATAAATGAAATAGTTCTTTGCATGTACTTTCATTCAAAGAGATGAAAACTGATTAAAATTGGCATAAATATCTCTTTTTTTTTAAGTTTTGGACATTTGGTCATAAGGACGAAGTCTAAGGAGTACGGTCATCCCAGCCAAGTTTTAAAGTATGTCCAGCTACATCTGCAAGTTATGCAGCTTTTCAACATCTTTTTTAAATGCATTCACCACACACACAAAAGTTCATAGGAATGTGGCTAATTACTCCTTTGCATGTGGCTTACCTGAGTGCTCTTCCTCTTTTAAGAAATTTCAGTCTCTTAAATCTCATATGTATCGGCACCATCACAGCAAGACAAAAGCTGTGCCAACTGAGGGCAAATCTCAACCTCAGAATGTTATACTGTCATGCCAGGTTAAGGATTGTAAATTTCAGAGCACTGTTTTTTCAAGTCTCTGTTCACACTTAAAATACCATATAAAGAATGGTAAAAAAAAAAAAAAAAAAAGTGGCCTGTCCTTATACTGGTTGTTCCAAATATTTTCGGGTTAGGTCAAACTTTTCTTCTCACTTGAGTAGAACCCACAAATTTTCCTACCAGGAAACTAGTTGTCACACTACTTCTACCAGCCAGCAAATTCAGCAGTGTACATTGCCTGAAGAAATCCTCCCTGAAGCTGTGCTTAGTGAGCAAGATGCAGAGCAGGATGATGTGCCTGACCAAAGTCAGTTTTTGAACAATTTGGCTCTTTTTTATCTTAAAATGCAAGCAAAAATGCTCACTCGTGAACAAGACCCGCAGATACTTAAACTTCTCCACCTGGGGCAGGGACTCCCCACCAACCTGAAGAGGACAAGCCACCCTTTTCCGACTGAGAACCATGACCTCAGACTTAGAGGTGCTGATTCCCATCCCAGCCGCTTCACACTGGGCTGCAAACCGCCCCAGTGCCCGCTGTAGGTCCTGGTTCGAGGAAGCCAACAGGACAACATCGTCCGCAAAAAGCAGAGATGAGATCCTGTGGTCCCCAAACCAGACCCCCTCCAGCCCCTGGCTGCGCCTAGAAATCCTGTCCATAAAAATAATGAACAGGACCGGTGACAAAGAGCAGCCCTGCCGGAGTCCAACACGCACCGGGAAGAGGTCCGACTTACTGCCAGCAATGCGAACCAGACTCCTGCTCCGGTCATACAGGGACCGGACAGCCCTTAGCAAAGGACCCCGGACCCCATATTCCCAGAGCACCCCCCACAGGACCCCGCGAGGGACACGGTCGAATGCCTTCTCCAGATCCACAAAACACATGTGGACTGGTTGAGCAAACTCCCATGAACCCTCCAGCACCCTGAAGAGGGTATAGAGCTGGTCCATTGTTCCACGACCAGGACGAAAACCGCATTGTTCCTCTTGAATCCGAGGTTCGACTATCGGACAAATTCTCCTCTCCAGTACCCTGGCGTAGACCTTCCCGGGGAGGCTGAGAAGTGTGATCCCCCTATAGTTGGAACACTCTCTCCGGTCCCCCTTCTTAAAAAGAGGGACCACCACCCCGGTCTGCCAATCCGGAGGCACTGTCCCCAGCCTCCACGCGATGTTGCAAAGGCGTGTCAACCAAGACAGCCCTACAACATCCAGAGACTTTAGGTACTCATCTCATCCACCCCCGGGGCCTTGCCACCGGGCAGCTTCTCAACTACCTCGGCGACTTCAGCCCGGGAGATGGTCGAGTCCGCCTCTGAACCCCCGGCCTCTGCTTCCTCAATGGAAGACATGTTATTGTCTTCCTCAATGGAAGACGTGTTGACGGAATTGAGGAGATCCTCGAAGTATTCCTTCCACCGCCCGACAATGTCCCCAGTTGAAGTCAGCAGATTCCCACCCCCACTGTACACAGTGTTGGCAGGGCACTGCTTCCCCCTCCTGAGGCGCCGGACGGTTTGCCAGAATCTCTTCGAGGCCGACCGATAGTCCTTCTCCATGGCCTCACCGAACTCCTCCCAGACCTGAGTTTTTGCCTCCACAACCACCCGGGCTGCCGTCCGCTTGGCCCACCGGTACCCCTCAGCTGCTTCTGGAGTCCCACGAACCAACCAGGCTCGATAGGACTCCTTCTTCAGCCTGACGGCATCCCTTACTTCCGATGTCCACCACCGGGTTCGGGGGTTGCCGCCACGAGAGGCACCAGAGACCCTACAGCCACAGCTCCGAACAGCCGCGTTGACAATGGAGGCGGAGAACATAGTCCACTCGGACTCAATGTCTCCATCCTCCCTCGGAATCTGGTTAAAGCTCTGCCGGAGATGAGAGTTGAAGACCTCTCTGACAGGGGGCTCTGCCAAGCTTTCCCAACAGACCCTCACAGTACGTTTGGGCCTGCCGAGTCTGTCCAGCTTCCTCCCCCGCCAACGGATCCAACTCACCACCAGGTGGTGATTAGTTGACAGCTCCGCCCCTCTCTTCACCCGAGTGTTCAAGACATACGGCCGGATGTCAGACGAAACAACCACAAAGTCGATCATCAACCTCCGCCCCAGGGTGTCCTGGTACCAAGTGTACTGATGGACACCCTTATGCTCGAACATGGTGTTTGTTATGGACAAACCGTGACTAGCACAGAAGTCCAACAACAGAACACCACTCGGGTTCAGATCAGGGGGACCGTTCCTCCCAATCACGCCCCTCCAGGTATCACTGGAATCGCCCACGTGGGCGTTGAAGTCCCCCAGTAGAACAACGGAGTCCCCGGTCGGAGAGCTTTCCAGCACCCCTCCCAGTGACTCCAGAAAGGCCGGGTACTCTACACTGCCATTCGGCCCGTAGGCACAAACAACAGTGAGAGACCTATCCCCAACCCGAAGGCGCAGGGAGACGACCCTCTCGTCCACCGGGGTAAACTCCAACACATGGCGGCTAAGCTGGGGGGCTATAAGCAAGCCCACACCAGCCCGCCTCCTCTCACCGCAGGCGACTCCAGAATAGTGAAGAGTGCATCCCCTTTCGAGGAGTTGGGTTCCAGAGCCCGAGATGTGCGTGGAGTCGAGCCCGACTATCTCTAGTCGGTACCTCTCAACCTCCCGCACCAACAGGCTCCTTCCCCCCCAGTGAGGTAACATTCCATGTTCCTATAGCCAGATTCTGCATCCGAGGATTGGGTCGCCGAGACCCCCGCCTTCGACCACCACACATCCCACAATGCACCGGTCCCCTATGGTCCCTCCCGCAGGTGGTGGGCCCACGGGAGGGCAGCCCCACGTCGCTTTTTCGGGCTAAGCCCGGCCGGGCCCCGTGGGATAAGGCCCGGCCACCAGACGCTCGCATACGAGCCCCAACCCCAGGCCTGGGTCAGTCAAATTCTCAGCCAAATGTTTTGACAGATGTGCTGGATGGACAATACTTGAATGAAGACAATACTTTGTTAAATGAATCCCCCTCATCTTTGTCAGTGCTTCTGTATCAGGATTCATTTGAGGTACCCAATCCATTGGGATCAGGCAAAAAGAAGCACAAAATACTGGCTGTGTACTTGACTCTTGGTGAAATATTGCCCCACAGTCACTCATGTACCGATCAGATGCAGTTGGTACTGCTTTCGTTTCTTTGGGCAAGAGAAAATTTTCTCCCCTCTTGTAGCTGATTTGAAAGATATAGAAGAGCTGGGCTTTGAAACCAAGGATGGTAGCAGTCTGAAAGGAGCACTGATAGCAATATCAGGGGACAATCTTGGTTCACATTGTATCGGAGGATTAACACTGTAGTGGACAGCACATTCCAGGGCCCAGTTTATGGCAGGAGCCCTCCCTGACCACAATACTGGACATAGGTTTGCTACATTTTGATTGGATCTTGGTGAACTAACATAAACAGACTGTCCAGCGGCATCAGATAAAGATGCCAGGACAACAGCCAGACACCTCTTAGAGCACAAGAAGACCACCTTTGGTGCAAAGCCCGGGAAGGACAGAACTTCCTATTGGTCAAAATGCAGTTTGTGCCCTTCACCCACCTTGAGACTGTTCCTAAGGGTTTGGCCTGTGACCGACCATAAAAATTCCTTAGGACCTCCAGATGCAGCAGCAGTGGGTGAAACTAAGAGAGATCATGGAGATCCATCCAAATCCATTCATAACTGTTTTCAAACCTTAAAACTGATGCACACTACAACACACACATCTTATACTTATTCAGAGAAATAAGTATTACTTGTGACAGCAATGTGTAGTGCAACACATTACACAAACTTAGCTATTAATGGACAAATGAATGCATGCATGACAGTTTAATCTTTTCCCATCATGTTTGGACTTAATGTGTTTGTAACATTGCCAAATGCATTCTGGTTATGGTTTGGAAAGTGATAAATGCACCGGTAAAACTTAGGTGACACTTTTCTAGCTTTGTGTTTGGACTATGCAAATAAATTCCACAGGAGGAAAGAAGGGGGGGCAACCACGTGTCCCCCCACTCTGATGGAACCAGCCAATCACAGCACGGAAATGGAGAAGCGCCAAATTGCAATCTTCTCCTCATCGGAAAGGGATAAATGTACCCTTCCAAAAGACACTCCTCGTTCTGAGTCTCGGTTCTGTAAGGGATGAGACAGAAACAGATCACCTTCGTTCTGAGTCTCCCATCCGGTGAGACGATAGCAGATTGACCAAGTTCTGAGTCTCAGTCTGTCAAGGAAAGAGACCGCAACAGGGCAAGAAAGTTCTGAGTCTGCTACCTGTGAAGGAAAAGACACCAACAGAACAAACCCCCCGTTCTGAGTCTCCGGCCTGCAAAGGTGAGACAACAACAGATACCAAGTCCAAGTCTTCAGCTTTTGAGGCAGCAACAGATACGACCACTTTCTGAGCCTCTAGCCTGTGAGAAAAGAGATAATCTACGTTCAGAGTCTTTGTCCAGCGAGAAAACAACTGATGCAGCATCCTGAGTCTCCATCCTAGAGAGACAAAGCGGATTGACCAAGTTCTGAGTCTCTAGCCCAGAGAGGCAGAAGGCACACAGACATTTGCAACAAGGTTAAGCTCCGGCAAGCAAACCTTCACTTCAGGTACTTTTGCTTGCGTGTTCCAAGCTAAGGACCTTCAGCACCTACTCCAGGGCCACATCTGCGTGTTCCAGATCTTAGGACCCTTGGTGCTCCAGGAGATCAGCATCCTACAGCGCTTCATCTTCAAGGCTGTCGAAACGGATTCCTGCTCCTTTCCCCACTGTACTGCCTCCAGCGTAACCAGTGGAAGAAGTCGCCGCCACCGGACTGCTCACTCAACCACAGCGAACGTAAATATCACTTCCAAACCTCTTCCAAAGACCTTGGCATTGTTGTATGTTATCAGTATATGATTTTCTAATTTACATTAGATATTATATAGCTGATTGCAGTTGATAACAAATCTTACACGTATTTGTTTGATGCATAGTAAGGTTATACATTTGTTTCAGAGTAGCAACAGTTTATCTTTCCAGATAACGTAGCTCTGACATAGCAACTCCCAACATTATCACTTGCTTTTTATGCATCTTATGCACTTTATTCCTTCTTCATTCATGGTATTCATTTAGTAGTTGTTGATTACTCTTGTCTATCTTTTGTTAATAAAATTTATTTTATTACAACTTGTGTCTTCCTTGTGTTGATAAAACAGAAGAAGTTCTACAAGTTAGAGATCCCACCAATCTTTCTTATGTGATGTACTCATAACCATACATTAATTGACACGTGATCCAAGAATCATAACGTCAGCTGTGACATAAGTACCCATCACTACCCTATTTCACCTCCCTAGGTTGGTGAAAGTTAAATTCACTACCTTAATTGGCATCCCTAGGTTGGCGAAAGCGAAATTTATTACAACACAGAACTTTAGCAAAAGCATTTACTTTTGTCGTTATTGCTTGATAGACAGAGACACATTTAAAAGAAAACCTGAAAAGTAGGCCCCAAAAGAACAATGGAAAACTACAGAGAGAGTGTTGAGCAACTCAGTGGTGGCCAACCTATGGTCAACGGAATCAAATTTGATTCTGTTTTCAACAACCTGAAACACTTTCATGTGTGCAATCCAGGTCTCCCGCCTTGTTTGGGCCATAACCTATTTGAATTGGTCGTCTCATATGACTTGGCACTGTACATTAGTCACCTTGTAAATGTTGAGAAACACTTTACATACGTCCTGTTACACAGGTGCATTTCACAGTTCACATATTCAGGGAGTGATCTGAACAACAGGCCATGTGAAGAAAAATGGGGGGAGCCTTGGGGGTCACGCAGCATAGAACTGGTGCTTCTTACAATTGCTTCCTCTTTACATTGGGGATCGTATTAAGAATCCAGTTGACAACCAAGTTTGGCAGCTCTGCCTAAAACTAAGAGAAATAACTGAGCTGATTTGTGCACCAAAAATCAGCCATGACCAGATTGCTTACTTGAAGATTCTCATTGAAGATTACATACACTTCAGAAGTACCATGTTTCCTGAAAACACTAAAAGCCAAGCATCACTACTTGATGCATTACCCCGACCTCATTCTACATTTCGGGCCTTTGATTAGACTCTGGACTCTACGGTTTGAAAGCAAACATTGCTATTTTAAACGGTGTGCGAGGAGACTGCACAATTTCGAAAATTTGTCAGGCTCACTAGCAGAAAGACACCAATTACTGCAGGCATACTTAAGCACAGGAAAGCTGTTTTTTTTCCAAACATTCAAGTTGTTGGTGTAGCAGGCAACTTTAAAGAGAGGCTGTACAGTCATGGGATTCAGCAGGCAGTCAGGAGGACACTCTCCAACAGGAAAAACATTACAGAGCTGTCTGCTGTAGTGTATAAGAATACTAAATATTCCAAGGGTCTGGTTGTGGCAGTGGCAGAGGGTGAGAGTGGAATTCTGTTTGGGAAAATTGTATTGATTTTACTTGATCAAAGCAGAATACACCTGATTGTGGAAAAGCACCAGTCTGCTTTACTGGTTGATGTTGGTGTTCATCGCCTCTACAGAGGGACTACATGTGTGTGGACATAGAGTGTAGTTGACTACTACCCACTACCAGTTTATGACTTGTGTGGTCTTTTAGTTGTTGCCCTTGATCACTCCATTTGTGTCTAATTTTGCAGGTTTAACAATGTCTGAATCAGTTGTGGATGAAATCACATCAGCACTCCCAAAGCTGGATGAGGATCGGATGAAAGCTTTGGTTGAACGATTGCTTTTGGTTGTTGGGGTACAAGAAGTTTCAGATCTGAGTTATGTGATGACATCAAGGACATCTAGACACCCCTGCAGTGCCGCAAACTTATAGATGCCTTTCAGAGAATCAGAATTAGAATCAGAATTAGCTTTATTCGCCAAGTGTGTGCAAACACACGAGGAATTTGTTGTGTTTTTTAAGGTGCTCCTGGTACATACATACATACATACATACATACAACATTTAAATAAAATAAAAACTTAAAAATAAATAATAATGTAGGAACCTGGAACAGATGATTTATGTACAGATTTGTGCATTATTTTCTCTATATACAGCTATATAAATAAGAGATGTGCATAATAACATTTACATAATAATACTACAGAAAGAGACATTAATTAGAATGGAGAAAGAAATACAGAAATGAATTGTGGAACCCAGGTAATGATTCATGTTTATCTGTTTAAGGTGGAGATGGCACTTGGGAAAAAGCTGTTTTTATGTCTAGATGTTTTAGTGCTCAGGGATCTGTAGCGTCTGCCTGAGGGGAGAAGAGCAAACAGGTTGTGTCCGGGGTGAGAAGGGTCTTGGATAATGTTTCCTGCCTGTTTCTTCACTCTGGAGATGTATAAGTCCTGAAGGTTGGGCAGGTGCACACCAATGATTCTTTCTGCTGTCCTAACAGTCCGTTGCAGTCTTCTTATATCTGATTTACTGGCTGCCCCAAACCAGACAGTTATAGAAGAGCACAGAACTGACTCAATGACAGCGGAGTAAAACTGTGTCATCAGTGCCTGTGGTAGATTGAACTTTTTCAGTTGACGGAGAAAGTACAATCTCTGCTGGGCTTTTTTCACAATGGAGTCAATGTGAATGTTCCACTTCAGGTCCTGGGAGATGTTAGTTCCTAGGAACTTGAATGAGTCCACTACAGCCACAGTGCTGTTCATGATGGTGAGAGGGGTGAGCGCAGGGGGCTTTCTCCGGAAGTCCACCGTCATCTCTACAGTTTTGAGCGTGTTGAGCTCCAGGTTGTTGTGACTGCACCAGAGAGACAGCTGCTCAACCTCCTGTCTGTAAGCAGATTTGTCACCATCCCGGATGAGACCGATGACTGTGGTGTCATCTGCAAACTTCAGAAGTTTGACGGAGGGGTCTTTAGAGGTGCAGTCATTTGTGTAGCGGGAGAAAAGCAGTGGGGAGAGAACGCAGCCCTGGGGAGCTCCAGTGCTGATGGTGCGGGCGCCGGATGTGAGTTTTCCCAGCCTCACTAGTTGCTGCCTATCTGTCAGGAAGCTGGTGATCCACTGACAGATGGTGGTGGGTACAGAGAGCTGTGACAGTTTATTTTGAAGGATATCTGGAATGATGGTGTTGAAAGCAGCGCTGAAGTCCACAAACAAGATCCTTGCATAGGTCCCTGGTTTGTCCAGATGTTGAAGGATGTAGTGCAATCCCATATTGACTGCATCATCCACAGACCTGTTTGCTCGGTAAGCAAACTGCAGGGGGTCCAGCAAGGACCAGCAATGTCCTTCAAGTAGGCCAACACCAGTCTCTCAAATGACTTCATGACCACAGATGTTAAAGCAACAGATCTGTAGTCATTAAGTCCTGTGGTTTTTGGTTTCTTGGGTACAGGGATGATGGTGGAACATTTGAAGCAGGATGGGACTATACACAGCTCCAGAGATCTGTTGAAGATCAATGTGAAGATAGATGATAGCTGGACAGCACAGGCTTTAAGGCAGGCTGGAGAGACACCGTCCGGGCCTTTGGCTTTCCTTATCTTCTGCTTCCTGAAGACTTTGCAAACATCACCTCCACAGATCTTAAGGGCAGGTTGAGAAACAGTAGGGGGGATGGAGGGGCAGGGTGTTGATGGCTGTGTTGTGGGACAGTCGGGGTGGGTGTAGGGTGTCAGATCTGTCTTTTGTTTTTCAAACCTGCAGTAAAACTCATTCAGGTCATCAGCCAGTTGTTGATTGGCCTCAGTGCTGGGGGATGGGCTCTTGTAGCTGGTGATGGCTTTCAGGCCATTTCACACTGATTTAGAGTCATTTCTTGAAAGCTGTTTTTTTTAGCTTTCCAGAGTAGTTTAACTTTGCCACTCTTATCTCCCTATTTAGTGTGTATTTGGCCTGTTTGTACAAGGCTTTGTCCCCACTCCTGTAGGCTTCCTCTTTGGCCTGGCGAAGCTGTTTGAGTTTTGCACTGAACCAAGGTTTGTCGTTGTTAAATGTTAAATAAGTCCTGGTGGGTACACACATGTCCTCACAGAAACTGATGTAGGATGTCACAGTGTCAGTGAGCTCATCCAGATCAGTAGCTGTCTCTGGTGGGGCATGTGATGTGCTGTCTATATTTAGACAGTTTGCGGGTGAGATGAGCTTTATTAAAATCACCGAGCACGATAACGAAAGAGTCCGGGTAATGTTGCTCTGTGTGTGTGATCTGATCGGCCAACAGTTCTAGCGCCACGCTTGCACGCGCGTCAGGAGGAATGTACACACTCACCAGAATAAACAAGGAAAACTCCCGCGGCGAATAAAAAGGCTTACAGTTAATAAAGATAGCTTCCAAGTTTGGGCAGCACATCTTATTTAAAACCGTCATGTCTGTACACCAGTCTTCATTGATATAAAAACATAATCCACCGCCTCTCGTTTTCCCCGACGACTCGGTGACGCGGTCCGCTCTGATCAGCTGGAAGCCCGTTAGATGAAGCACGCTGTCCGGAATGGTTCCGTATAAGCAGGTTTCCGTGAAGCAAAGCGCAGCAGAGTTTAAAAAGTCCTTGTTTGTGCGGGTGAGGAGTTGTAGTTCGTCTGATTTATTTGCAAGGGAGCGGAGATTCGCCAGATAATTACTCGGCAACGGAGTCCTAAAACCGCGCTGTCAGAATTTCACGAGCGCGCCGGTGCGTTTTCCTCGCTTGCGTCGCTTGGAGCGCTTTTATATGAACGCAGCCCCTCCGACTAAAATGTCCAGTAAGACGTCTGAATGTTCAAATGTTGGCAAAAAGTTATCTGGTGTGCTATTTCTTATGTCCAAGAGCTCATTTCTTGAGAAGCTGATCGGAAAAACGTTGCTTAAGACAGGACAAACAAACAAAAACAGAAAAAGTACGCAGGAGCAACAAACCGAGGCAGCCATCCACGGCGCCATCTTGATCCAGAGGAAAGGTTAGTTCAATTTTTTAGTTAAATATAACAGTAAAAATCAGCTGAAGGCATATTTTTATGTATTTTATTTAATCATCATAAGTTAAGCTTAGTTATTGTTGGAGGCAAGTGATTAGATTAAGAACAAATTGTTACTTATAGCTGTGTGATGTAGATTAGTGATGAGTTCTGTACAATATTAGTGGTAACATCAGTATAAGATGATTGAAGGACATTATTTCATCAAAATAATGAGCTAACTACTATTTAGTGGAAGTAAAAATGTAAATAGTTTCAAAACAAGTTACTTTTCCAAACACTGTTCATAAATTAAGTGCCTATTGTTTGTTGCTGAGGCAGAACCAAGGATGAAATCAGTTCATAATTACCAATTTGATATTGTTACATACCATTGTGTTCACACTGATGAGAGTTTTTTTAGTTAACATATCTCAACAGCCAAAACACTTGTCAAAGGTATATGTGTATGTATTTATGAGATAGAAAAGACCAACATTATTCAAAAAAACTCATCAAACCAAGGCACTCGAAAATCTTCTTAGTAGAAAAGATAAAAAGCCTTTATTCACATGGCTTTACAATTAAAAACATGCACCGACGCGTTGCGGCTAACTTGCCTTCATCAGGGTGTCAGTTTGCAAAACACACTCAGAATCCATTTAAACAATCAATTTATCACATGACATGGTCACCTGATTAGGTATCAAGACAACACAGAGACATTAGGTGTGTTTGACTTAACGCAGTGCTGCGCAGCTCGATCAAATTCTGACTTGAAGCAGTGCATGCCGGTTAGAAATTTTGTCCGACTTGAGGCGGCGCCGACGCCTCGTGACCGTCACGTGTGTCATCAAAGTACCGCGATAGCGATTCGAGAGCAGCCGACTGACTCAGCCGGTGCAGTTTCTCCAGAGCGGCTGCAGGAGCTCTGATGACCACATGGCTGTTTCACGATTGGTCAGATTCACCGCATGACAACGATCACGTGTGTTTTGGGTTCATTCTAACATCCTCAAGTCCGATAATGCTGACAAATCTGTGTTTTTAGAACAATAAAAGTGTTTTTACTGTAGTCGCAATGTTATATTGAGTCAGATTTATCATAAAACACTGATAAAAGCTTAAATAACCGAACTTTATTAGTATTTAAACAGTATATGTTTATGTTGATCATTATTCTTGTTCAGATGGCGCTGTATTAAGCAGTATATGAAATGTGTTTCTGTTGCTCGTGAAAACGCTTTTGAAAAGTCGGTGTATTTCATAAATATTGCTTTTAATTCACTTCATCTGCATGCAAACACCGCGAGAGCTTCACTAACCAGAGTAGAAAGTGTCCGACGGAGTTTTCAACTCCGCCCCCGACTGCTCTCGGCTACTCTCGTTGATCGCCGTCTGTAGCCGTGGATGAAGTCGAACACACCTAATAGGTGAGTTCAGTCGGGGGCGGAGTTGAAAACGGAGGCGTCAAGTAGTGATGGGAAGTTCGGATCATTTTACCGACTCGGACATTTGAGTCTCGTTCAGCAAAATGAACGAATCATTTTTCGAGTCATTTCGTTCATTTCGTTCATTTTAACAAAATATAATTAAAATGTTACGTTTTACCTCCCTAACACATCTACTGCTTACACAAACGTTGATCACACTTCAAACGAAACAAAACTATAATGCTATAAGAAACAGAAAATATTAATTCATTGTTTACCTGGGTCTTTAGTCTATTATTAGCTCACCACACCTCTTATCTGACAAGTTTTCGGGTTTGAGTCGTTCATTCATCACGTGACAGCCCAATAAGCTTAACCAACGTATTCTGAGCCAGAAAGAGAATTGATTAGTTCATCTCTCGAGTCCTCGGGTTTGAGTCGTTCGTTCATCACGTGACAGCCCCATAAGCTAAACCTATGCAGTGTGAGCCGGAAAGAGAATTGATTAGTTCATCTTTCGAGTCCTCGGGTTTGAGTCGTTCGTTCATCACGAGACAGCCCCATAAGATGAACGAACGACTCGTTTAGAAGACTCGAAACAGGTGAACTAATTCCAGTACAGAACCTAATAGGATGTTGCGCATGCGCGACTGAACGAATCACTCCCCGAGACGACTCGTTCGTCCCGAGTCACATTAAAGATTCGTTCAAAATGAACAAATCGTTCAAGAACGACCCATCACTAGCGTCAAGACGGACACTTTTTACTCCCGTCAAAGAAGCTCTCGCGGTGTTTGCATGCTCCATCACAGATGAAGTGAATTAAATGTAATATTTATCAAATACACATACTTTTCAAAAGCGTTTTCACGAGCAACAGAAACACGTTTCATATACTGCTTAATACAGCGCCATCTGAACAAGAATAATGTTTAACATAAACATATACAGTTTAAATACTAATAAAGTGGGGTTATTTATGCTTTTATCAGTGTTTTGTGATAGATCTGACTCAATATAACATTGCGACTACAGTAAAAACACTTTTATTGTTCTAAAAACACAGATTTGTAAGCATTATCGGACTTGAGGATGTTAGAATAAACCCAAAACACACGTGATCGTTGTCATGCGGTGAATCTGACCAATCGTGAAACAGCCATGTGGTCATCAGAGCTCCTGCAGCCGCTCTGAAGAAACTGCGCCGGCTGAGTCAGTTGGCTGCTCTCGAATCGCTATCGCGGTACTTTGATGACACACGTGACAGGCAAGAGGCGTCGGCGCCGCCTCAAGTCGGACAAAATTTCTAACCGGCATGCACTGCTTCAAGTCAGAATTTGATCGAGCTGCGCAGCGCTGCGTTAAGTCGAACATACCTATACTTTTCAGAATTATAATCCTACACCTTCAATGAGATTATAATAATTCTAATGAAAAAAGAAAATAACCCATGAATATAAATTCCAATAGAATTTTAAGAAGAAGAAAAAAAACAAAAAAAAAACAAAAACAGAGTTACATAAAAAAACATTCAAATTAATTACAAAAAAGGGGAAAAATCCAATTCTCCATTTAAACCTGGGAACTGAGTAGCTTTCAATGTATAAATCCAAAAGGACTCTCTCTGTTGTAACCTTTTTATTCTGTCTCCTCTCCTAATTGACCTCGGGACATGCTAAATACCCACTATTTTCAATGAACTGGGATTACCATGATTTTTATCTCTATAAATGTAAGGCCATGGGGTAATGTGGATTGCAGATTCGTATAGCATTTTTATGTTCTGCCAATCTCAACTTCAATTTCCTTTTTGTCATTCCTATGTAGAAACAACCACAAGGACATTCTAACCGATACACTACAAATGAAGTACTACAATTGATGAATGAATTTATCTTAAACTCACGTCCTGATGTTACATCAATAAATGTGTTTATCTTCACCATATTCTCACAATGATTGCAGTTACCACATCTGTAATTTCCTCCATTCGGACCTAACCAAGTATTTAACTTTCTAGAGGACAGATGACTTCTCACCAGTTTATCATTAAGAGTTGGAGCTCTTTTAAACACAATAGAAGGAGATGTAGGTAAAATTTCCCTGAGATGGGGATCACTCATCAAGATTTTCCAATTATTTTTTACAATTTTCTTAATTTTATTAGCCTCTGTACTATATTGTGTAACAAAATAAACTAAATTCTCAGAGTTACTTGGTTTTTGCTTTTGCACCAACAATTCTTCTCTACTGACATTTTTTGCTTTATTGTATGCTTTATATATGACACTATTTGTATATCCTCGTTCTTTAAATCTTTGAATCATATCTTGGGCCTTAATTTTTAAAATCCTCTTCTTTATCACAAATTCTATTTAATCTCTGAAATTGACCAAAAGGAATATTATTTGTCAACCATGGAGGGTGAAAGCTATCTGCTCTTAAGATAGTATTTCTATCAGTTTCTTTTCTAAAAATAGTTGTATGCAATTTTCCTTTATTATCCTTAAATATATTTAAATCCAAAAAATTAATTTGAGTAAATGAAAAATCCAAACTCAGCTTCAAATGTACATTAGTAATATTTAAATATGAATGAAAAGCTAACAAATCTACCTCTGAGCCTGACCAAATCAAAATGACATCATCTATAAATCTTCCCCACCACACAATGTTCACAAGGTATGGATTAGAATCCGAAAATACAAATCTTTTTTCCCAAAGTCCTAGAAATAAATTAGCATAATTAGGGGCAAAACAAGCACCCATTGCTGTACCCCTAATTTGTTTATATAACTGATCTTGAAACAAAAAAAAACATTATTTTTCAGTGTCCATTCTGCTAGTTGTAAAATTAAGCAAGCTGGTGGTTTCTCTAAAGGTGATCTCTTTTCTAAATAATGTGATAATGCTTCCAGACCTTCTTCATGATCTATATTTGTATATAATGATTCAACATCCATAGTTGCCAATATAGAGGTTTCTGTATTTTTCATTTCTTTAACAATATTTAATACATGGGTTGTGTCTTGAATATAACAAGGAAGTTGATTAACCATTGGTTTTATAAAGTAATCCACAAATTTTGAAGCTGGTTCTGTAATAGACCCATTCCCACTAATTATGGGTCTCCCTGGTGGATTTTCTAAATTTTTATGTATTTTAGGCAACATATAAAAAGTAGGAATTCTGGGGTTTTTACAAAGCAAAAAATCACATTCATTTTGCGAAATCCATTCCTCAGTCTTAGCATGTGTCAAAATATCAGTCAGTTCAGTTTTAATCTTTTCTGTCGGATCAGATTTCAGGAGCTGATAGTACTCACAGTTCTGTAGTTGTCGGAAGGCTTCTTCAATATACTGATCTCTACCCCATACCACAACAGCACCTCCCTTGTCTGCTCTTTTTATTACAAGATCGTCATTATTTGAAAGCCAATCCAAGGCATCCGCTTCTTCTTTTGAGAGATTATATTGTTTTCTTCTTTTAGAAGCAAAAATCTTATCAGTTTCATACGTTACTTTTTTATAAAAAGAGTTCAGTGTAGAATTAGAAACACAAGGGATAAATGTGGACTTAGGTTTGAATGTTGTTACCTTCTTATCATAAGTACGTGTCGCTGCTTCCGTTGTATGATACCAGACCTTTAATTGAAGGTTTCGATGAAACTTAAATAAGTCCACTTTAGTCTGGAACTCTTTAGCTGTATTTACAGGGGAAAAAGTCAAGCCTTTTGATAAAGCAGAAATGCAGCTTGTCGTTAGAGTAACTTTAGAAATGTTCACCACTTCATCTCCCTTGTTCGACTCCTTGTGTATCTGCCCAGGGTCTGAGATTGTAATCGATCTTTTTCTCCCTCGTCTCGTTTTTCGCTTTCTGGTCTTCTGAACTTCTGGTATTTTCTTGACTTGTTTTCTAAAAAATCTCTTCTGGGTGATGTCTCCGGCACTGGCTGATCATCGTCACTGCTGGGTAAATTAAAAGACACGGATCTCTTTCTCTGTCGCCAAGTTCTTTCATTCCTTTGAGGCCATAAATACACCTTATGCTCCTTATAGTCCAATTCATCTCTACCAAATTTTGCCAATTTCTCTTGTTTAAGCTTTTTTGAGAGTTGCTCCATATCATCTTTTATTTTTTCTTCAAATTGCACAAACGATTCTTGCCCCTTTACTGCAAACTCCTCCTTAATTTTAGCAATTTGTTTTTGTGTTTCATCCTTCTGTTTTTTAGCTTCTTCAATCAGTAACAGCATAAGGTCAAGGGAGCATTTATTCAAAATTGCTTCCCATTTTTGTTTAAAGTCCATATCTCCATGGCCAAACGACGGAAATTTTTTAATCCTGAGTCCTCTTGGAATCATATCCTCTCTCCAGTAATCAGATAACGTGACCATGTGTAAATGTAATTTCAATTCTTTTTCCGACTGTTTTTTAAAATCATAAAACAATTTTTTGAGCGCTATATCCTGTAATCCAGGGTTTTGGCTCAACAGAGTGTCTGCAACGATGATCTTCTCACCTTCTTCTTTAGAGTAAGAAAAGTATCCTGTCGCCATGTTTACAAATTTATGAAAAGTCCCCCGATTACGTCTCTTGACGGAGTAATTTATGCATAAGGTGATCCCTCAACGTCCTCAATACATGAATCCAAAAAAATGTATGATGCTACTGGGGTGTAAAGTCTTTAAATCTGTGCTCTTTGGTCACGGGAATCTTTACATATCTTCAAAAAAACTCATCAAACCAAGGCACTCGAAAATCTTCTTAGTAGAAAAGATAAAAAGCCTTTATTCACATGGCTTCACAATTAAAAACATGCACTGAAGCGTTGCGGCTAACTTGCCTTCATCAGGGTGTCAGTTTGCAAAACACACTCAGAATCCATTTAAACAATCAATTTATCACATGACATGGTCACCTGATTAGGTATCAAGACAACACAGAGACATACTTTTCAGAATTATAATCCTACACCTTAAATGAGATTATAATAATTCTAATGAAAAAAGAAAATAACCCATGAATATAAACCCCAATAGAATTTTAAGAAGGAAAAAAAAAAAAACAGAGTTACATAAAAAACATTTAAATTAATTACAAAAAAGGGGAAAAATCCAATTCTCCATTTAAACCTGGGAATTGAGTAGCTTTCAATGTATAAATCCAAAAGGACTCTCTCTGTTGTAACCTTTTTATTCTGTCTCCTCTCCTAATTGACCTCGGGACATGCTCAATACCCACTATTTTCAATGAACTGGGATTACCATGATTTTTATCTCTATAATGTAAGGCCATGAGGTAATGTGGATTGCAGATTCGTATAGCATTTTTATGTTCTGCCAATCTCAACTTCAATTTCCTTTTTGTCATCCCTATGTAGAAACAACCACAAGGACATTCTAATACGATACACTACAAATGAAGTACTACAATTAATGAATGAATTTATCTTAAACTCACGTCCTGATGTTACATCAATAAATGTGTTTATCTTCACCATATTCTCACAATGATTGCAGTTACCACATCTGTAATTTCCTCCATTCGGACCTAACCAAGTATTTAACTTTCTAGAGGACAGATGACTTCTTTTTTTACATGATTAAATCACCCCATACTATTTAATGTGATGGTGATACAAATGATGACACTAACAGAAAGATGGCAATTAATTGGATACAGTTACAGTGCACATTTTTAAAGACATGGCTGAGGGTGTTGCAGCGGCATAACATGTATTAATTCATTTTATGTCTAAATTTTAATTTCTTCTTTTTTTGTCTTCTGTCAAGGGTCTACTCTGGAGCCACAGCCAAGTGTTATTTCTCCATTGCAGTCTCCATTTCCTATCTCCACTACTTCTTCTGAGCCAAACCTTACCCAGTGTCCACCTAACTGGATCAGCACTTTCCATGTACCTTGGGAGAAGATGGCCCCAACTCTCCGACAGGTCATTTCCACGAAGAACAGGGCAGCTCACTCTGACAGGTTACAAATGATCAGAGTTATTGTGGACACAATCTGGATGCAATGCCCAAACCCTAGCAGAGCTGAATGTTCTCAGATAGCCAAGAATATCGATGCTCAATATCCCAAAACCTTTGCTGATGTAATAGATGAGGGAAAGCTCCTAGGTTCTGGTTACACTTCCCTCCTGAATCAGATCAAAACAAGAGTGGAATATGTTAAGAGGGGCAATGTACTTTCTAGAATTCGAAGACCAAAGAGGACAAACGAGAATGATGGTGATACCTCTCAGCCCAAAAATATCTGCATTCAAGTGGACGGTTATGGTTGCATCAACTGGCAACCTCATAACTTGCCTGAGGGACAGACACTAGATTCTCTGGAGGTCAAGAAGCAGATGTTGGTCTCACTTTACAGAAAGGAAGGACCCAAAGGGGCAGAGAGTGTGAAGGTTGATGACCTCATGGACATAACATACCTACAACAGCGCCAATTCATCAACTCCAATCCACCTCCCAGACTCAGCGATGTTATGCAAGAGTGGCTCTTTCTTTTCCAGAAACGATGGCTCTTTTCTCACTTTGAAAATTAACTGGGATTGACCTTCTCTCAAGATTGACTGTGGCACTGCAGAATAAAGGCAGCCGAATCATCAACTACTTCCTGCATCAGAAGTTGAAGTGGAGTGGGGAGGTTCAGTCTCTGCTGACTGAGATAGAGAATGACTCAAGGACACTAGAGGATCAAGATTTGATGGCAACTTCAGCTGTGCTGCTCTTGATGGCCTTCTTCAGGGAGTCAATGGAGTCCCTGTTCATACTGGCTGATGTAAGTATTGTTCTCTCTCAAATACATCTGTTGTTTATTTTGCCCTCAGTTTCCAAAAATGAAACTTCTGTCATTATTTACTGACCGTTATGTTGTTCCAAACCTGCATGAGTTTATTTTTTCTGTTAAACACAGAAGATTATATTTTGAAGAATGCTAGTAAACAGACAGGTGACGGTAGCCATTGACTTCCATATTTTTTTCCTACTATGGAAGTCAGTGAGTATTGTCAACTGTCTGGTTACCAGCGTTCTTCAAAATATCTTCTTCTGTGTTCAACAGAACAAAGGAACTCATACATGTTTGAAAAAAAAAAAGAGGGTGAGTAAATGGTGACAGAAGTTTCATTTTTGTGTTTTATGTAATTACTTCATATTCTGTACTTTCCATCAAGTTATTTTAATATGTTTTAGGTCATTGGAACCCAGGCAGATGTTGAGGCACAGCATGTGATTCCTGAATAATTCTGAATATTCCTGAGTAATCAAACGAATTACTGTTTCCCCCGTTATAACGCCGTTACCGTTACCGACGATGAAATGCGGCGTTACTATTATTTATTATGACTTATCATTTATTTTTCAGTTCATATGAATGGATGCGTAGCGTACCTGTATTTGATGAGCCGTAGACTCTAGTGTGAAGGCACACAACTAGCCGTCGCTTTCTTTTAGAATCAGAATCACGAGGATTTTGTTGTGAAAGAAAGATACAGAGCAAGAGAGTCTTTTATATCATGCAGAACTGACACGCTATATGTAAACAATATTCTTTGTTGTATTTTCCTGTCAAAATAACGGAGGTCCTTCGGAATTCTTCAGCTTCTAAGAACTGCCGGTTTCTCCGGTAGTGGGCGGAACTAATGCGCAAACGGCAATCTCATTGGCTGGCGCTCACCAATGATCGTCCCTGTTTTAATTTCAGCAAATCAGTTCGAGTGAACGCAGACAACGTAATTAATATTCATGAGCCCAGCAGATCATTAATCTTTAGTGCATTTTATATTGTTGTTAGTAGTAGAATTCGTAGTAGTTTTATCAGTATTATTCCCCCCCCCTTTTTTATAGATACACTAAATGACAAACAATATCTTAAGAACCACCACCAGTCCTAAGATCAGTCAACATGACAAATGCATTCGTACATGGTTATTTTAGTAGTTCTAATTACTAAAGTTTAATGCTAAATTATTATAATATCATATTATACTGCTTGACAGCAAAATTGTACTTTCAGATATTTAAAAAAAAAACTTGCAACAGCAACAAAAAATGTACTAGCCAATGGCTATTCTATTGCCAAGGTGTCCATAGAAGGTTGATAATATTTACAATATTTTTTTTAATTTGATAGGTGTCTCTCACATCAACATTAAAATACATTATAGTAGATTAGTGTACAATGTTTTATAATAATAATTTATTCTATTTAGTGTCCATTTCATTCATTTAACATACTTAATATTGGGGACATCCAAGTTACTTGACATATTTGAGCATTTTTCTAAAAAAAAGTAACACAATAGTTACTTTCCCTAGTAATTAGTTACTTTTATAATCATGTAACTCAGTTACTAACTCAGTTACTATTTGTGAGAAGTAACTAGTAACTCTAACTAATTACTCTTTTACAATAACATGCCCAACACTGGAGACACGTATGTCGTTTTCCGATATAATTTATGTACACGCATACTGTCAGACATACATCTTCACAATAATACACACTAATGTTCACTTATACACACTCATACACCCACAAACTTGCACATACACATACAAACATATTTACTCACACATACACACTTACACACAAACACACACGCTCACCCATACACAGTCATATTCACACTCATACAACTCACAAACACACACACGCTCACACATACACAGTCATACACATGTTGGGTTTACATGTTTTATGGGGACATTCCATAGGCGTAATGGTTTTTATACTGTACAAACCGTATTTTCTATCACCCTACACCTACCCTACACCTAAACCTAGCCCTCACAGGAGACTGTGCACACTTTTACTTTCTCAAAAAAACTCATTGTGCATGATTTATAAGCCTGTTTCCTCATGGGGACCTCACAAATGTCCCCACAAGGTCAAAATTTACTGGTATTACTATCCTTGTGGGGACATTTGGTCCCCATAACGTGATGAATACCAGGTGCATATTCACACTCATACAAACACACTCACAAACACACACACACACAAAATCACACATTTGTACAGCAACACTTACACAAACTCAGACACTCACAGATACACATACACACAAACCCACATGCGCCCACACACACATACAAACACACTCACAGACATTTGTACTGCTACATACACATACACACTCAGTTTTGTATTACTACATTTAAGAACTGAATGAATGGACTTTGACATATGAGGGTTGTTTTGTAGGTAATTAACGTCTCGGTTACGTATGGTAACCCTCGTTCCCTGATGGAGGGAACGGAGACGTTGTGTCAAGTAGTGTACGACACTAGGGGTCGCTCTTGGGAGCCCAAACACCTCTGACAGTATTGAAAAAGGCCAATGAAATTGGGTGTGCAGAATTTGCATAGCTGGCCACACCCCGGGCATCCGGGTATAATAGGGCAGCCTGTGCATCTGCTCACTCGTTCTGATCTGAGGAGCGTCTCAACTCACTCAGAGGCGGTCCAGAGTTGTGGCAGGGACGACACAACGTCTCCGTTCCCTCCATCAGGGAACGAGGGTTACCATACGTAACCGAGACGTTCCCTATCTGTCATACACTCCGAGTTGTGTCGAGTAGTGTACGACACTAGGGGTCCCTATAAAAAACCGCCACAAATCTGACCGCGTCACGAGTGATAAGTGCAGATAGTAACAAGCCAACGTGTTAGCATAAGTGCAGCTCACCTCATTGTGACCATCCAACGTCCAAGGACTGACCTGTTACAGCAGTGTCCTGCAGCCGGGCCTTCCTCAGTGGAGCGGCTGAGTGTCTTGAGAACGTTGGGAAAGTGCCTGTTTCCCGTAGGAAAAAGGCACTACGGAGATCACAACCTGCCCAGAGGGAGGGGTATAAAGTGAACATCATTAGATATGGGACCTGAAGTGGGTCTCACACTAGGGGAGACAACCAAACTCAGACCTTAGAGACAAACCTGTCTTCAGGGGAAACACCGCACCACAGAGAGTTATAGGTGGAAATTACATATATGGGGCCACATGAGGAGCCACTACATATGGGGCACAAATCCAACCAAGAGTTAGAAAAGTAACCATACCTTGTGTTGGGATTTTGCAGCGAGTTCCTCCGCCAAAACTCTGCTACGTCCAGAAGTGCCAATGATGGAATGGTGTCCAGGGTTCACGTCAGGAAACCTACTGAAACTTAGAAGTGTAATCACCATTTAGGGGAAGCGCTTTAGGCAAGCTCTACACCAACCCGTGTGCTGAGTCAGGAGCTTGCGTTCAAGACTCTAGCTGACACTGGTTCCATGCGCAAATTGGCAAGTGTATTAGGTGTAGCCCAACCTGCAGCTCTGTAGATGTCTGTTAACAAGGCCCATTTGCCAGAGCTGCCAAGGCAGTGATGCCTCTGGTCGAGTGGGTTCTCACTCCCAGTGGGGCAAGCCTCTGGCCTGGTAGGCCGTAGGGATCGCATCCACAAGCTAGTGGGAGATCCTTTGTTCGGAGACAGCCTTCCCCTTCCGTTGTCCTCCATAACAGACAAGAGCTGACCGGAACGTCTGAAGTGCTGAGAGCGTTCCAGGTAAATGCGTGGGACACGGACCAGGCATAGTAGGGTCAGGTTGGGGTCATCCTCCTGGTGAGGAATTGCTTGCAGGGTCACCACCTGATCTCTGAAGGGAGTGGTGGTTACCATGGGCACGTATTCAGGCCGGGTTCCCAGAACAATGTGAGAGTTCACCGGACCGAATTCCAGGCACGAATGTTGACGGAGAGGGCTTGAAGGTTTCCCGCTCTTAACAAAAGTGAGCGCAGTCGGGAAGGCCGTCTCCATGGAGAGGGCACAGAATTAACTGACTGAGGCTCAACGGATCTTACCGTAGGCCCGAAGGACCACAGACAGATCAAGAAGGGATGTGGTGTTACCAGGGAGGGTTCACCTTCTGGTACCTCTTAACAAATCGTGCCCCACCGATCTGGCTTCTACCAGGTCATGGTGGCTGTACACGGACCTTGATGTAGAAGCAGAAAGGTGCCTATCCAGGCCTCCTTGGAGGAGGGATAGCACAGATTTGATGCCGCAACTCCATGGGTTCTACCCTTAGGAAGAACACCTGCATCCTTCTCAGGACATGCCACGCTTACCACTGAGGGCAAAAGGTTTCTGGAGGCTTCCTGGTCACATTCAGGGACCATAGAAGAAAGTTCCAGAAATCTGGGCGTGGGTGCCAGATTGTGCCCTTCTCAGGGGGGTATGTCAGGAGGGAAACGATGGTAGGAGCACGAGCTCCAAGAACCAAGTTCCGTTGGGCTGAACAGGGTTACCAAGAGAATCTGTTTCAAGACCTTCCTGACATTGCACCGTGTCTGTGCAATAAGGCTCATTGGGGAATAAGCCGTACGGTCAGCTGAGGGAGTCCTTGGTTAGGCCATATTACCACTGACAATGAGTGGATTCTGGTGAGGCAACAGGTCTACCTGTGCCTGGCCGAATCGACTCCAAAAACAGCCGAACTGTCTGAGGGTGGAGCCTCCATTCACCTCAGGGCAAACCTGTCGCCTGGAAAGTGAGTGGCACACTCACAGAGATGGCGGGTGAGTTGTGATATGCGAAAGTAGCGTACACCATCCTGGTAGTCCGTGTATGCGACAGTCGCTGTGTTGTCAGTGCCAACCAACACATGCTTGCTCCAACAGAGGCCGAAACCCCCTCAGGGCCCAAAGCATTGTCAACAACTCCAGGCAATTGAATGCCCAAGCAGCCGAGGGCCTAACTGAACCCCGAGGCTGCATGCCCGTTACACATGGCACCCCAGCTTGACTTGGAAGCAACTGTTGACACACAGCGCGTCTAGACACTTGTCCCAGGAGCAAGTTTGCCCGCGTGACCGCAGCTGAAGATGCCCTATGCTGCAAAGTCCTGGTACATGAAGGAGTGCACTCACGCACTACAGCACTGACTATGCACAGTCCTAGGCAAGACGCGAAGAACAGTGACCGAGTCCATGTAGAGAAAAAAGCAACCTCGTAGTGAGGACAGTTTACTCTTTTCCCAAATGACCTGAAGCCCCTATCAAACCAGGTGGTTGTGAACCACGTCCCTGAGAGTGCAAACCGAACCTCGTGAGTGTGTCAGAACAGCCAGTCACAGAGATAACGGAGGATGCATAGGCCCGGTACCCGGGGGGGCGAGGGTAGCCTGAGTGACCTTCGTGAAGGTGCGGGGCGGTAGGGATAGGCCACAGGGGGAACCTTGTACTGATGCGCCCGATCTTGAAGACAGAGTCTTGGAGGATCGAGACATGACAGTACGCGTCCTTCAGGTCCAACGCCATCAACCAGTCCTAAGCCCTGACACACAAGGGGTGTGTGTTCAAGGGCTAATGTTTGAACGGGAGCTTGAGAAAGGGCCCGATTCAAAAACCTCTGTTTAAGATTGGCATGAGTCGACCACCCATCCTGGTACAATGAAGTAGGGGCTGGCAAAACCCTTTCCTTCATTTTGGCTGAGGGCATAGGCTTTATCGCACCCTTCCCAGGGGGGCTGCGATTTCTGCCTGCAGCATTCTCGCCCTGAGTCGATTCGTAGGAGAATGCCGTAGACCTTAGCGGATGCCTTGCAACCTGAGTCGCATAGCCAAGTCAGGTAGTTCTGAGAAGCTTAAGGTCTCAGGGAACTATACCTGACGTACCTGGAATGGGGATGTCATGGCTGAATAAAGCAAAGAACGCCGTGCTTGAAGATGAAGCCCCAAGAACGCGGTGTATCTTTGCTAATATGCAGAGAACCAGGTAAGTGCCCACACACCCTGGTCTGCAGATTCAGCATCTAGCCATCATATGGAGGGCAATTGCTGCAAGATAACCGAGAGGGGGGGGCCTATATTCTGACCAGGCAGTGACTATCTGCGGGAAGACAGACAGTCAGAATAGTTTTGTGCCGAATCCGTCTCTCATCCCCGGGTCGAGAGTGGATCTGGGTGGGTCAGTTAGCCCGCCTGCTCTGGATTGCTTGTCTGAAGAAAAACTAGAAGCCTAACAAGGGTTCTTAGCAAGCCTACTGACAAGCTTGTGTTGCCACCTTTCCACAAGAACTCTGACCGCTGGGCGGTCTGGCCGGAGGCCCGGCTATCGCGGGGCCTCAGGAGATCTATAGGGGGCCGTCCGTGGCGATAAACAGACAGGACTAGTCGGGGGTAGAGGGCCGAAGCCCGACCCGCGGTTCTGTCTGCTCCTACCGTGAAGGACTTGCGTGCAAATTCTATCATGGTGTCGCCAGAAGGACCGACCTGGGAATTGGGGGTAAGAGGCGGACCTCAAATTTCCCGCATTTCTGACAGGTGAAGCCACAGGTGGCACTCCTGGACCAACAAGTGGACATCGCCCTTCCTAGAGCGTGCGCCACGACTCATAGCTCTAGGTTGGAACCACCCTCGTACTGAACTCACAACGCCACAGCCTGAGCGCCCAAAGGATAGCCGTGGTAAGGCGGACGCAGCTTGTCCAGAGGCCATGTAAGCCTTGCCCGGAAGGAACTTACAGGCCCTGAACGGGAGTTCTGGGAGGAATCCCACAGACGGCGGCGATTAGCAGGGAGTACACCGCAATCGCCCCCTCTGAAACCCCTCGCTGGACCCCCATCGAGGGTGGTGAAGGAGGAGAAGTTGGTATATCGCGTTCCGACCATTTTTTATTTTTCTTCTCGCGCACCTCCGGGAAACAGACACTGGAAACGAGCGTACAGGTCGTTACCCAGATGTCTATTAATCAGCCCCTCCTAGGCTGCCCATTTCAGGCACGGCCGCCATTTTCAGCGTCCGCCTCAAACTGAGAATCGGTCCCCCGTAGAGGTTTGCTCAGCTGAAGCTTCAGCTTTAACAGGTTACGCCCTCCTAGCGATGCTGCCGCTAACCATTTTCGCCCAATTAGGAGCTCCAAATAAGAAAGTCAGCTGTACTAAGACAGACTAACAAACTTGTCCGGAAGCTCGATCGAGGGACGCGAGGAGCGAGGGGTTTGCGGGGTTTTGACCCGGCAAAACCTTCCTTGCTTTCTAATACTCATCACCAACGCACATCGCAACGGCCTCGTACCTGGAAGTAGAAGGACCGGAGCGGGAAGCAGTCGGGGTGAGCCGCGGCTTGACGTAAAGCACACGGCTCGTGAGCAGAATGCGCCCGGGTCATGTTTTCGCCGGCAAAACATGAATCAACAACAAGCGCTGCATCGGCGTGAGAATCTCAACACTGAATACAACGGTCGTGTCGATCGTTTGGATCGAGGAACACGAGGAGCGAGAGGTTTGCGGGGTTTCCACCCGGCAGAGCCTTCCCTGCTTCCTAATGCTCGCCACCGACGCACATCACAACGGCCTCGTACCCGAAAGTAGAAGGACCGAAGCGGAAAGCAGTCGGAGTGAGCCGCGGCTTCACGTAAAGCACGCGGCTCATGAGCAAAGCGTGCCCATGAGTTCTCGCAAGCAAAACATGAATCAACAACAAACGCTGCATCAGCGTGAGCATTACTCAACACTGAACACAACGGTTGTGTTGATCGTTCTTGGGAAGGTAAGCCACAACCAGGATGACTATATATGTTAACCAACACACAATCCTACCGTGTCAGCTCTTTCAGAGAAATCACTCTTTTAGAAGGAAGATTGCTCTTCAAGATCGCCGTCGACGCACCCAGGGGACTCTCACAACACTAGCTGTGTTAGAGAGGGAGAGACTGCTGTCGGTGCCGCAGATCCAACGACGAGAAAGGTGAATGTTGCTGCTTCTCACGCAGAGACGCTGCATTCGGCTCCGAAAAACAGAACGAGTGAGCAGATGCACAGGCTGCCCTATTATACCCGGATGCCCGGGGCGTGGCCAGGTATGCAAATTCTGCACACCCAATTTCATTGGCCTTTTTCAATACTGTCAGAGGTGTTTGGGCTCCCAAGAGCGACCCCTAGTGTCGTACACTACTCGACACAACTCGGAGTGTACGACAGATAGGGAACTAATTGTTCTTTCTTTTTCAGGACATTCAATCATGACAGCATCTCCTAGCGATGCTGCCGCTAACCATTTTCGCCCAATTAGGAGCTCCAAATAAGAAAGTCAGCTGTACTAAGACAGACTAACAAACTTGTCCGGAAGCTCGATCGAGGGACGCGAGGAGCGAGGGGTTTGCGGGGTTTTGACCCGGCAAAACCTTCCTTGCTTTCTAATACTCATCACCAACGCACATCGCAACGGCCTCGTACCTGGAAGTAGAAGGACCGGAGCGGGAAGCAGTCGGGGTGAGCCGCGGCTTGACGTAAAGCACACGGCTCGTGAGCAGAATGCGCCCGGGTCATGTTTTCGCCGGCAAAACATGAATCAACAACAAGCGCTGCATCGGCGTGAGAATCTCAACACTGAATACAACGGTCGTGTCGATCGTTTGGATCGAGGAACACGAGGAGCGAGAGGTTTGCGGGGTTTCCACCCGGCAGAGCCTTCCCTGCTTCCTAATGCTCGCCACCGACGCACATCACAACGGCCTCGTACCCGAAAGTAGAAGGACCGAAGCGGAAAGCAGTCGGAGTGAGCCGCGGCTTCACGTAAAGCACGCGGCTCATGAGCAAAGCGTGCCCATGAGTTCTCGCAAGCAAAACATGAATCAACAACAAACGCTGCATCAGCGTGAGCATTACTCAACACTGAACACAACGGTTGTGTTGATCGTTCTTGGGAAGGTAAGCCACAACCAGGATGACTATATATGTTAACCAACACACAATCCTACCGTGTCAGCTCTTTCAGAGAAATCACTCTTTTAGAAGGAAGATTGCTCTTCAAGATCGCCGTCGACGCACCCAGGGGACTCTCACAACACTAGCTGTGTTAGAGAGGGAGAGACTGCTGTCGGTGCCGCAGATCCAACGACGAGAAAGGTGAATGTTGCTGCTTCTCACGCAGAGACGCTGCATTCGGCTCCGAAAAACAGAACGAGTGAGCAGATGCACAGGCTGCCCTATTATACCCGGATGCCCGGGGCGTGGCCAGGTATGCAAATTCTGCACACCCAATTTCATTGGCCTTTTTCAATACTGTCAGAGGTGTTTGGGCTCCCAAGAGCGACCCCTAGTGTCGTACACTACTCGACACAACTCGGAGTGTACGACAGATAGGGAACTAATTGTTCTTTCTTTTTCAGGACATTCAATCATGACAGCATCCAGGTGGATGCTGTCCATCGAAGGAAATGTCGTCTTGGCACTTGACAGCTGTGACGATTTTGTAGCAGCTTTTGCAGCACTCTTTGCAAGTTACTATGTCTTTAACATCCAGTACCAGGAGTCTCCTGCATGTACACTGGAGCTTGTATAGAGGCAAGTAAATTTCTTTCTGCATTTGACTTTTGTATTGTAATTAAATCAGATGTGCAAAGTTGCAGGGTGGGAGTTATTTGAAGACAAGGTTGAGTGCTTTAGAGTCTTTATATGAAGCCCATGCTCATAAATGAATTATAGCCTCATTACTGTAAAAGTCAAAAGTTTACATACACCTTGCAAAAACTGCACAAGTTAACTATTTTACCAAATTAAGAGGAATCATAGAAAATGCATGTTATTTTTTATTTAGAATATGATATTTCACATAAAAGATGTTTACATATAGTCCACAAGAGAAAATAATAGTTGAATTTATAAAAATTACCCCGTTCAACAGTTTACATACACTTGATTCTTAATAATGTGTTGTTTTCTGAATGATCCACAGGTGTTTTTTTTGTTTTGTTAGTGATAGTTGTTCATGAGTCCCTTGTTTGTCCTGAACAGTTGAAATGCCCACTGTACTTTAAAAAAATCCTTCAGGTCCCACAAATTCTTTGGTTTTTCAGCATTTTTGTATATTTGAACCCTTTCCAACAATGACTGTATGATTTTGAGATGCCTATTTTTGCTGAGGACAACTGAGCGACTATTACAGAAGGTTCAAAGGCCAGACAGATAGTCAAGTGTTCTGTCAGGCGGGGAGTCAGCAAAAGGACCAAGAAGGACATACAGAGGAAGGTCACAGCCATCAACCCTCTCGTACATCGCTTTATTCAGTCCTTGATGGAATATGACTGGAAAACTTGCCAGCACTTTTAGTGGGACATTTATTGTTCTTGTTTCTGTTGTTTGTTGACCTGTAGTTCTCTCTTAAGGACATTATACCTCCATAAGTTCTCTTCACTGGAATATTTTTGTTTCATTCATAGCCCACGGCGCCGATGGATGGAGGATCCATGGTGGGGGAAGGATTGATGACTCCAGGGGCCGACCGACGGCAGCGGAGCAGGTGGAGGTAGAGATCAAGGCGGAGACGGAGAGTCGATGATCCTGGGTGACACCGAGGATCCGGAGGGCCAAGGAGGAGCCCAAGGCTCTGGCGACTGAGTCGGAGGTGGAGATCCGGAGGTCCGCGGCGGAGCCGAAGCAACAGAGGACTGAGGCGGAGCTGGAGGGAGTGAGGAGCCCAACGGAGCCGGTGGGACGGAGTGACAAGGCGCAGCCGGAAGAGTGGAGTGGAGTGCTGAGGCGATGGCTGGACGACGGCCAACCAAGGTGGAGCCGGAGGGACGAGGGAGCCCGGTGGAGCTAGTGGGCCGACGGGCGATAGTGGAGATGAGGGAGCAGAGAGCCGGGGTGGAGCCGCTGGGTCGGAGGGCCGAGACGGAGTCCAGGACTCAGAGGCTGGAGGCGGTGACGAGGGATCCTCCAGCCATGACGCCGATGGAGACTGGCAGACCCGTGGCGAGCCCACCGCACAGATGGTGGGCTGAGGGTGAGCGGAGAGGCTGCCAGGAGACAGCGGTGGTGGGACTGAGGCAACTGGGACGATAGGAGATAACAGGGGGAAGGTGGGAAATCCAGGCAGGAGGACAGTTCAAGGCAGACAGATTGTTCTCGCACCGGGTCTGACTCGATAGGCTCAGGCTCCGTAGCGAACTCTCGTGCTGTCGCTCCTATTGGTGATGGCTCTGTCGTACTCAGCTCTGGCTCAACGTCCGCGGTGGGCTCAGGCTCTGGCTCCGCGAATCGGGGTGTGGGTTGGCTAGGCTCTGGGTGGGCCGATGGGCTGTTTCTGGATTGGGGTTGGACACTCTACAGACACCTGAGGATCCCTTCCCTCCAGCTCAGTCTTGTGGTGTCTGGGAGGTCCCCAGGATGGCTGTAATTAGCCCCAATCCAGAACGGAGAGTTGATTGTAGCGTCGTCCAGCCCTGACATCATAGCCAGCCCACAGAACTCCCAGGCATACTCCACAAATGGGAGATCTCTGCGGGCTAGGGCGGAGAAGCGAGCAGCAACTTCCATCCTTCCTTTCTTTTAACGGTCTGATCTTCTGTCATGGTATTGTGTAGAAGGAGACATACGAAGATGAAATATAATGGAAAGTCTTTAATAAAATCCACAAAAGGTAAATCCAGACAAGAACAGCAGGGGAAACACACACCAACATAACCTTAAGATCGGACGAACAACACTGAACTGAATACAACTTAAAAAAGGGGTGCTAATGATACAAGGACAGGTGAGGGTGATTAACTGATAATGACTTAACAAGGACAGGAACAGGAAAAACCATATATGGACACAGAAGGGAGAAACCAACATAAACAGTCTACAGGGGTGTGACACCTTCTTCCTCTGCATTTGGGATCATTTGAAGCCGCATTTAAACTGCATTTTGGAAGTTCAAAATCGGGGCACCATACCAGTCCATTATATGGAGAAAAATCATGAAATGTTTCCCTCAAAAAACATAATTAAGGCTGAAGAAAAAGACGTGAACATCTTGGATGACAGGGGATGAGTACATTATCTGTCAATTTTTGTTCTAGAAGTGGACTTCTCCTTTAAGAACAGTGTAATTGAATGTGTTCAGAATAGTTTTAGTGACAATGACAAATTATAAACAAAGTATGAAAACTGTCCAGAGTTTTCATGTAATTAGATTTTTAATAAAAATTAATTTTGTACCAAGGGGGCGTTTTACCCAACCTATGGGGCAAAACGCCCCCATGGGTGGGGAAAAAAAATGCAGCCTCTTAAAAAATACTGTTTCTATTCTTGATGACTTACAGAAAAAGAATTATCTAAATGATTTTTATTTAAGGTTTGAGCGTGGGCATATTCCTTAGAATAGTATTGGTGTAATGGAGTCTTTTTCAGATACCATCAAAGACAATTTATTAATTAATCCGGATCAGATTTATTTTTATTTTAAACATATTTGTTCTAAGAAATCGGCAGGCCCGGATGGAATTTTCCCCTATATTGTTAAGTGTTGTGCAGATGAACTGACTCCTGCTTGGTTTCCTATATTTCAGCAATCTTTGGATTTAGGTATTGTTCCCAGTTTATGGAAAAGAACATTGATTATACCTGTTCCTAAGATAGCTAGGCCTGCAGAGAACAATGACTTTAGACTTTGGTTGCATTACAGTTTTTCTCGATTGCTAAAACACTATAACCAGTCTTTTGAACTAAAATTTCAAAACCATAATGCCATTTTTCAAACAGCACACCCATTTCCCTGAACTATAAACACTATTTCCCTGCTTTAACACATGAGTCAGATTTGGTGAACTGTTACTGCAAAACTCTACACACAAATCCCTACATTTCTCAGTGCTTACACCATGTGATCATTTAGAAAGCACTAGCATTCAATATTGTTCACTCAAGTCTGCAAAGTTTGAGCTCAATTAGAAAACAATTACCCAAGTGGAAACACTAGGAGTCAAAATTTGTCACACACCAATCAGAGCCTTCAATGGAGATAAAAGGGCCAAAGTCAGCTTACAGTTTGGTGCATTTCTCAGATCAGAAATGACATTCTCAATACTACTTGTTCAACCTCCACATCGTCTAGTCACTTGTACATACCATAAAATGTTTCTATTTTTTTTTTTTTTAACAAGTTGCGTTTGCTTTGGTACATTCATGCAACTGATTATGCAACTGATTTGTCTGCTGTTTCCTACATTATCACTTCCTATTGTTGTTGCTATAGTCTTACCCCTCAAAACATCAAGGCATTATCTCATCGTATATGTATTTGCAGTAAATGCTAAATTTTTGATCTAGTTGTCATAAACTGTCAAGCATATTCTACACATTTCTATAAGACTTTTTGTAAATTTGCCATGAACTGTTCAAGTGAATATTGACTTTTGCTAACCAATGATAAAGCAGTTCTCTGAAATAGCTCAAAGGTACATCTCAACATCTCATGAACCTTCAACTGGAAAGCATATATAGACAGAGGACAACACAAGACTTACAAATTCTGACAGTGGACTTTCTAATTTATATTTCTGCCTTCGCCCATATTTCTTTTTTCTTTTCTATTTCACAATGACTTTGTAATGTATTTATATATATGTATATATGTGTGTGTATATATATATATATATTTTTTTTTAGACCACTAGTAAAAGTGTAACTGTGAATCCTATCCGGTCTTTTTCAATCAATATCCCGCATACAGTAATATGCAGTTTCGAAGACGAAGAGTCGGAGGTGAAAGAGGAAGAGGAGGGGAAGAAGGAGGACGACAACAACAACATGGAAGAGAAATAGGATGGGCAAGGGCAAGAAAACAAGCAGTCTTATATATTTTAGTTGATGCGTGCCAGGGTTGGGTCAGGCATGCAAGAGGATTTTACCCCCGCTGCCTGTCCAGAGCCAATTTAGTCTATGATGTTGAGGAGGTTCTTTGGTCTGTCCCAGACCAAAGACAGGATGCTGGGGCAGAATAATTATTTTTGTTGTTGTTTGCTGTTCTGTGCTGTACTCTACAGTACAATAAATTAAGGATTAAAACACTTGTTGCAAATGCATACATTTGTTGTGTTCATCATGTGAATTTTTTTTTTCCAAGCAACACTTATTACCAGTTTTCGTAGTATTGTTTTGAATTAATCTCATCAGTGTGTAAAACTATGTTGTAGTGTGTGTGTTTTTGAGGGTCTGTGTGTCATGTCTGAGAGCAAAGTTTGTTTTTTTCAGCAAGATTGAGCTGTTTTGAGTGGAGAGCTTCATTCTGACCTGAATATAGTAAGTTTGGGGAACTGAGTTAGAAGTTATGAATTTGTGTTCAGAGTTTCGCAAAAAAGAGGCATAATTTCAAGAAATGTGTTTAAGCAATTGAGAAAAACTGTAACATCTGTGATCATGAAATGTTTTGAAAAGTGTGTTGCGTCTATGTTATGTCATGATCGGGGCTGTGGGTCTTCCCTCAGCCTCTCGAGGTCGCTGTTCCCCTTGCACTGCACTCCCCTGATTGTTCACGTCTGTCTTGTCATTTGCACTGATTACACTCACAGCTGTTCACACTCTGGACTATTGTATAAGAACTCTCACTTCTCACTCCTGTTCAGGTCTGCATTGTCTGTTGTCTTTGTGTGTGTTCCTCTGTGTTGATTCTAGTCGTGTTGTGCCGTGTTGGCCTTTTGGTTTATGTTTATTTGTGTTTTGTTTTATTAAAATTTCCCTTCCCTGCATTTTGGACCCTCACCTCATTTTTCCGTACACCCAACGTGACAGAATGCAGACCTCCAAGATGGGTCCAGCGGGGAGGAATTTTTTCGGGGAGGCGGCGTCCCCCCGTTTAGCGGCGGCGAGCGCCCGCTTGGGGGCGGCGACCACCCGCTCTGTTCCAGATACGGCGGGGATGTCTTTTGAGGCGGCGTCGGCCGCTCGTTTTGAGTTTATCTACGCCTGTCTGGCGGGGATGGACACCTGTAGGGCCGAGGCTGCGCAGATGCGGCCCTGCTTTCTGGCGGGGGCGGAGACGCTCTTCCGCGGGCAGGCGGCGGCATCCGCTCTCTCCGTTCCTGACGCGGCGGCGACCGCTCTCTCCGTTCCTGACGCGGCGGCGACCGCTCTCTCCGTTCCTGACGCGGCGGCGACCGCGCTCTCTGTTCCGGACACGGCGGCGACCGCTCTCTCTGTTCCTGACGCGGCGGCGACCGCTATCTCTGTTCCGGACGCGGCGGTGACCGCTCTCTCTGTTCCGGACGCGGCGGCGACCGCGCTCTCTGTTCCTGACGCGGCGGCGACCGCTATCTCCTGTCCGGACGCGGCGGCGACCGCTCTCTCTGTTCCTGACGCAGCGGTGACCGCGCTCTCTGTTCCGGACGCGGCCCTCACCGTGCCTTCTGTTCCGGACGCGGCGGCGACCGCGCTCTCTGTTCCGGACGCGGCGGTGACCGCTCTCTCTGTTCCGGACGCGGCGGCGACCGCTATCTCCTGTCCGGACGCGGCGGCGACCGCGCTCTCTGTTCCGGACACGGCGGTGACCGCTTTCTCTGTTCCTGACGCGGCGGTGACCGCGCTCTCTGTTCCGGACGCGGCCCTCACCGTGCCTTCTGTTCCGGGCGCGGCGGTGGCCGCTCTCTCTGTTCCTGACACGGCGGTGGCTGCGCTGCACGGGCCTGGCCCGCCGTCCCTCCCCCTGAGTTGCCTTCCTCCGTACCTCCTCCCTCCAGACTTTGGGAACGTCTGGAAGCCGTTCCGTAGGGAGGGGGTACTGTCATGATCGGGGCTGTGGGTCTTCCCTCAGCCTCTCGAGGTCGCTGTTCCCCTTGCACTGCACTCCCCTGATTGTTCACGTCTGTCTTGTCATTTGCACTGATTACACTCACAGCTGTTCACACTCTGGACTATTGTATAAGAACTCTCACTTCTCACTCCTGTTCAGGTCTGCATTGTCTATTGTCTTTGTGTGTGTTCCTCTGTGTTGATTCTAGTCGTGTTGTGCCGTGTTGGCCTTTTGGTTTATGTTTATTTGTGTTTTGTTTTATTAAAATTTCCCTTCCCTGCATTTTGGACCCTCACCTCATTTTTCCGTACACCCAACGTGACATGTTAAACGCAGAGGTTGCTAGTAATCTAGATTCCTTACAGTTTGCCTATAGACAAGGGAGAGGAACTGAAGATGCTATAAGCAGCATTATGCACTTGATTTTAAGGCATTCAGAAGATCCTAAAGGTTATGCTCGGTTACTGTTTATTGATTTTTAGCTCTGCTTTTAATACGATTCAATCCTATTTGTTAACTGATAAGATGAAACAGCTGAGTGTAAAACCCATGTATTAAGTGGTATTTTTTTTTTTAACAAATAGAATTCAATAAAGAGCAGTAGTACAGATGTTCCAGAAGGCTGCATCAGTTCACCTATTCATCTTACACTTTTTACAAATGAATGCTTAAGCAGGCATTCACTATGATCATTATGATGACCATCATATTATCCCATATTATCTAGTCACAGACCTATAAGAATTTGAGTTTATACATTGAAAACACACATTGAATGTATTTGCACTCGTCTACAACAGAGACTGTATTTCTTACGTAGGTTATGTCTCTGTGGAGTAAACAAGAATCGTATGAATTGTATCACGGTATGGTTTAGCAACCTGTCAGCGCAGTATAAATGTATGTTGATGCACCCGTTACTGACAGCATGGAGAATTGTTGGGAATGATGAACAGTGTAACCTTCAAGTTTTATATGAAAAATGTGTTCTCAATCAGGCAGAGAGGATTCTTGTGATCAGACTCATTTCTTGTATTTACAATATGAATTGCTTCCTTCTGGTAGAAGATATGGACTCCCCATGTGTAAGTTAAATCGATATAAGAAATCCTTTGTACCTGTATCAGAGTGTTTATTGAACAAGAGTTTATATTGATTTTATTTTGAGGTTATCTTGTTTTTATGTATTTCTTGTATTACTAATTGTTTATTGTATGCTTGCAGCAACATTTAGTCCACATTAAATTTCCTTTTGAGGACAATAAACCCCACTGACTGTTCTGAAAATATAATTAGATTTTTATTAAATAAAATATAGTTTCTATCTGGTTCCTAGCTAATCAGCAACTACTATTTTTTCATAGCTCCCAAAGAAATACTAAGAACTACTATATACGGGTTCATAATTAATGTGAATGATGCAAAATGTATCATTAATTCTGAAGTAAAGACCATGGTAACCCTCTAGTAATGACTCAGGTAATACCAAATACCTCAGAAGGAATTACTAAATTTTTGGATCTGTATTCTAAAGTGAAGATCATGATAACTCTCTAGTAATGACTGAAATCATTGTAAGCTATTGAGGTATTGGTATATGTAAGGTTTTAGATAGTAATGACTCAAGTGTTACTACATCCTTCTAAAGGAATTACTTATCATTTGGATCCGTATATAAGTGAAAATCATGGTAACCCACTAGTAACGACACAAGTGTTACCAAAGCCATCGGAAGTATGACTATACAGAACCTTACCATACCAAAAACCTCAATAGTTTTTAATGACATTGGTCATTACTAAGGAGTTATCATGATCTTCACTTTAGAATACAGATCCAAATAATTAGTAATTCCTTCTGAAGTATTTGGTAACACCCGAGTCATTACTAGTGGGTTACCATGATCTTCACTTTAGAATTAATTATACATTTTGCATTATTTACATTCATTATGAACATGTATATAGATGTTCTTAGTAGTTCTTTGGGAGATACGAAAAAATAGTAGTTACTGATTAGCTAATAGTGAACTACCATGTTTAACTATGTTTTGAGTGCTATGACTTACTGATTTCTTAATCAGAGTTTCTTGTTAGTTAATAGTAGCTACTAGAATGTTAATAGTGCATTAGTCATTTGTTCCTGTGTAGTTATTCATTAATGACAGAACTGTATTCTAAAGTGTTACCAAAAAATATATAAAGCTAAGAAACCAAAACAAAACGAAACTGAATGTACCAGGTGTTGGGCTCACGTACCTCAGTAATTCAGCACAAATCCAAATGTTTCCTTATTCGCAATAAATTATAAACTGTTATTTAGTAGGCTTTGTACTTCACACACATTCGCATATCGATGGAAAAAATCATCCTCTTCACATGAGCAAAAATGTGCTTGTCGTAACCAATTTAAATTGACCAGCTTAACCTTTTATATGTTTAGTTGACTGTATTTTAGTTCTGATAAAGTACAGATGTCCAGTTTGAATTACTTGTTGTGTGTGTGTGTGCGAGTAGCCGACGCGATCGGATAGCTAAAACATAAAATACTTTACTATTTTTGGTCATACAGATTAGAGTTAGACAGAATTCAAAACCGTAAAGTGTTTACTTTTATTTTAGAAGCACCGCACCTCACATCTTTTAAATCTGTTAATTATCTAAGGCAGATATATTTTGCATATTTGTACCTCTTATATATAGACTATGATTGTATTTTATTTTTATGACAATTTTTATTTTTAATGTAACTTATATATACTTTTTCAACATCCTGGCGACCTATTTTTGACCCAGGGTTTGAAAACCTGTGCCCTAGGCTGTAGTTAGGTACATACAGAAACTTGTAAACGATGCTCTTATCCACCTTATTTTTCAGTGCGGAAGTAAGCTGTTTTCTGGTAATGTGTTAGATGTCCGGTTCATAATCCACCATAGGGAAATAATGAAAAGAATATCGAAGTGCAGTAAACAGTAAAACAGTTTACACTACAAACCAGTGTGTTCATAATTAAGATAATTCACTAAAATAATATGGTAAGACACCAGTTTGCAATATCAAGCAGCAAAACAAGCTAAAAATAGCTAGAAGTAGATGAGACCGGAAGCCACACACAAATTTTTACAAATGCTGCACCCACTCTTATGTGAAAAATAAGGTGGATAGTTGTGGCATCGTTTAGTGACATCACTGAATGTTCCGGGAAAAATCCCAGCCTTACCTTTGTACTGAGAGCGTCCTTCACCTGAAGAAACTGTTGAATGTATGAAACTAGAATTTTCGTAGACTGGATCCATTTCATGAGCCTAACAGAAGATGTGTCTACTGAAATTTGACTGGTGCTTGAGATTGTTAAGAATAAGGAAGTCACATAAGGTGCCATTCTTATTAATAGAAACAGGAAGTCATGAATTTTTTGAGTCTGAATATCAAATCTAGAAACTATGTGTTTAAATGTGATGGTCTCTGAAAGATAGATGCTGGAACTACACAATAGACTGTCAATAGAAAGTGTGCAGTAGTTGTGCATTTTTTTTTTTTTTCTTTTGGACCAGCTCTTTTTGCAAAAAGAAAACAAACTGCATGGTGTTTTGTAGCATAACATAACATAATGGCATATAAAGGCTACACACAGATCTATTTCTGCATCATTGCTCTTCACTTCACAAAAGCAATGCTTTTCCTGTTTTCATCCCTTCAGACTTCAGATCACTAAAGCGACTTACAAATAAGGAACTTCACAAGCAATTTAGCATCAATAGAGTCAAGTCAAGTCAACCTTTATTTATATAGTGCTTTTAACAATACAGATTGTGACAAAGCGGCTGTACAGTATTAAATAGGAAATAGTGCATCAATAATGCAAAAGGGCAACAGTAAACACTCAATTTTCAGTTAAAGGAAATTCATCATTAAATTCAATGATGTCATCATCCAGCTCAGTTCAGTTCAAATAGTATACGATATTGCTTGAAATTAAGTGTCCCCAACTAAGCAAGCCAGAGGCGACAGCGGCAAGGAACCGAAACTCCAACTGTGACAAAATGGAGAAAAAACCTTGGGAGAAACCAGAGGACTCATCTGGTTCCTGTGGTCTTGTGCCGATGGCCATCTAGGTGATGAGGTCTTCACTGGGGATCCATCTCTGGGGCTTGTCTAGTTGACGTGGTCTCCGCTGACATTCAGGACTGTAAAGGTCCTCTCTAGGTGCTGATCCACCATCTGGGCTGTGTACGGACTGGATCCAGTGGCTACAGTGACCTTAGAATAAGAAAGAAACAGACTAATATTAGCGTAGATGCCATTCTTCATATGATGCAATGAGTACATCAGATGTTATGGGAAGTATTTCCGGTTTCGGTTGACCTAATTAATGAAGCATAATAATCCTTTAATGGATTTCAATTATAAAAATGTGTTAATGTGTTATGTGTAGGCCAGGTTAAAGAGATGGGTCTTTAATATACACACCAGGCAAGTATATGTTTGCGGCGGACACACTATCTCGTGCTGTAGACAGACAAGAGGGAACAGAGATCTGTGCAACAGAAATAAAAGCTTACGTGGACATGGTAGTAGCCTCGCTCCCAGTGTCTGTTGACAGGACGGACCAGATAAAACTTGAGACAGAAAAGGACGAAATAATGAAAGAACGGAAGGTTCTGAAGGAAAAAAATGACTGTCCTGTAAGAATTAGAGATTGCAGATCAGAACTCACAGTTGTAGATGGCATTATCTTCAAAGGCAGTAAATTTGTCATCCCAATGAGCCTAAGGAAAGAAATGCTGAAAAAAAATTCATGAAAGACACCTGGGAGAAGAAAAGTGCAAAAGGAGAACTAGGGAAGTGATGTACTGGCCCAGGATTAATCAGGACATTTCGCAGTTGACAGCGGCATGCCAGTGTAGCTGGGCTAATAATTATAAAATGCTGTGTTTGAAGTGAACTTCATCAAAACTTATTTCCTTTGTGTTTTATATTTATTGTTTTCTGAGTTATAAGGTACAATGGACATCATTTACTCTACATGGAACCATATATGCAGAATTTTGTGTTATGAAGAGCACGTATTAGTGACGCACATGATACCTCGTGCGGCGCGCTGACAGCGCCATCTTTAGAATCAAATTTGACGCTGACGGGGACAGATATATTCTCTCTCGCTCTGCTAACGAGAGCCTGGTAAGAATGTTTAAAGTGCAATAAATGAGTTCAGTGTGTTATTTTACGAGATACAGAATATCTAGTAGTAATGTAAGGCTGTGATGTCATGAAAATGAATGTAAATGATCGCATTTTGGATGCTTTACTGTGACTGGTATAGCTTACAATTTTTTTTCGTTCTGTCTGAGCAGAGTGAAAGGGAGAGACGTGTGTCCAAAGAATTAATTTGTGCTCTGTTTCTGCAGGTATGCTGTATCTTTACCGTATGTTGAGAAATGTTCAAAATGTGTTTAAAATCAACTTTATATGAGTTTGATATAAAAAATGAGGTCTGTCTGCAAAAGTGACATCACATTGTATATTTTGATACATTTTATTTGCACTTTTCTTTGATACATTTGTTTTGATATTTGATACATTGATATTGGAATGTTTGGTTATTTTTGTAAAATTTCTTATCTTATTGCTCACTGTATGAGTAAGCAGTGACAAATTTATATTCTTATAGGACACCTAAACACAATATAATACCTGATATGCCATATAACAATGATTTGTATTTTCCTGGCTACTTTATTCTGTGGTTTATTTTTGTATTTTATTTTGTTGTCTTATGTTTTTTAATTATTACTTTGAGTACATTGCAGCTTTAGAATCAAATTTGCCGCTGACGGGGTCAGATGTATTCTCTCTTGCTCTGCTAACGAGAGCCTGAGTGAAGGGGAGAGACGTGTGTCCAAAGAATTAATTTGTGCTCTGTGTTTCTGCAGAATAAAGAAAACATGTGACCTCCATCGTCAACATCGTTTTTATTGAATAAAACCACAACCAGAGTAAAACTGCTACACTAGCTTTGTTTGACCTTCAGGCCCAAACAGCAGGCAGAGCCTCTTCTTCCGCATCCTGTAACAAGTAGGCCTTACTACAAAGTTGGAGCAGATTTATTTGACTGTGATGGGAAGAGTTACATTGTGGTAACTGACCACTACTCTAATTATCCAGAGGTGGCCACACTGCAGTCTGCTACTAGCAAAGCGGTCATTGCCTTCATGAAGCCTACGTTTGCTCGCCATGGTGTCCCCTGTGTAGTATTTACAGACAACGGACCTCAGTTTTCCAGTAGTGAATTCAAGAAGTTTTCTGAGGAATGGGGTTTTCGCCATGATACATCCAGTCCAAATTACCCCAGATCAAATGGACTGGCGGAGTCTGCTATGAAAATGGTGAAAGGACTCATGCGAAAGGCTCATGCAGGGAGTGAAGACTTTCATAGAAGTCTCATGATCTATAGAAGTGCACCACTGGAGAACGGCTTTTCCCCAGCTTAAATGCTCATGTGCAGAAGAATCCGAACAAATTTGCCTATTAGAGAGGATCTGCTGGACACTCCACATGCAAGTCAAGTGAAATGCTTTAAACAGAAACAAAAAATCAAACAAAGGAGACTGTATGACAGAAAAGCGAAGCCACTGACAGCTTTGAAACCAGGAGACACTGTTAAGATAAGAAACCTCAATACAGGTCTATGGTCTCGGCAGGGTAAATGGAAAAACAAGTGGCTCCAAGGTCTTATGACATTACGATGGATGGTCGATCAACTCTGCGATGGAACAGAATTGATTTACGTCTCAAGCAAAGTATCTCTTGAGACTGACATACAGGATCCAACAACTACAACTTCTGAACCATTGAATACAAAGACTGGAGAGGTTGCAGAGACAGTACTGAAGACACTGACTGAACAAAGACCGAATAGAAACATTAAACCTCCAGAAAGACTGATTGAAGTTACGTGAAGTTTCAAGTTGGTTTACAAGTGATTGTTTGATTTCTATTATAAGAAGGGAATAAGGAGTATAATCAGCTTGAAGTGATTCAAAATTATATTGCATTTGAATATTTTTGTTGTTGATGATTGGATTTACTATGCAAAATAGAGTAAATGCTATGTAATTTCTTCAATTTATTGATTTTTTTTTTCTCTTTAGGGGAGAGATGTGTTGTTATGCATGGGGGCTTTAAGAGGGTGTGTTCGGAGGCAGAGGTCAAAGTGTAAAATAAAGATGTAGAGACTGCAAAGGATTGACATGGCTAATCCCTGAACCAAGCATACGTAGATTTGGATGTATACTTTAGGATGATTGTCCTACAAGAAAGTCCATTGATCATTAGCTTCAGTCTTTGCACCAAAGGCATCACAATTCTTGCCAAAATGGCCTGATACTTCAATAAATATCCATGATATCCTTCATACACTCATGATTTGAATTTCCTGCTACAGTTAAAAAAAAAAAAAAGTAACAGGACTGGTCCACCTCAATGTTTGACCATAGAGATGGTGTTCTTCTGCTTATAAGCATTGCCTTTTTTTGCACCAGACATACTGCTGATCCATGGGTCCAAAAAGTTTCAGTTTGGTCACATCACTCTATAAAACATTCTTTCAGAACTCACACAGGAGTCCAAATGAATTTTAGCATATTCAAGTCAGCGTTTTATGTTCATCTTGGTTAAGAGTGGCATTCAGCAAGATGCCCCAACATGAAAGCCATGTTTGTCTTCTGTTCATCTTATACTCTGCATTGGAATGTTTTTCCAACTTTCACTGGGTCATCTTGTAAGTCTTTGACTGTACATTGCAGGTTGTTCTGATCAAACATTTTATGATATTGTGCTTTTTTCTTCAACACCCTCAAAGGTTTTCTGGTACAACACATTTTAAGCTAAGGAATAAGGCTGCCAGTTGTGTCTCTGAGAATGTTTAATATCTTAGATATCTTCATGTAGCCTTAGACTTTATAAAGTAATACAATTATTTCTCCTCTATAGTTTGTCTATAGCTTTTGTGAGAGCTATTTTGACTTGTCCTATTTTCTACTCAGCTTCAGCACATGCATGGGCTAAATATATGTATGTGTAACAGCTCAAGCTAATTTTGCTTTCTAATAGAAATTCTATTAAGACATTTTTTTCCCCACTATACGAATAAGTGATTAAAAACAGCCATGTTGAATAGGGTTGAATAATTATGACATAGCTGTGTTATTAAAAATCCTGAAACTCAAAACTATTACATTATATATTGACATTAACAGAAATGCTTGTATTTGTGAAGTACTGCAGTATCTGGGGGTTGAATCATTTTTATTGCAACTGTAGCATTCTAAAGCGACACATGAACATAGTGATGCAGTTTGGCAGTGCTGTGTGCCTGACATCTGTCATAATATATGCAGTAACTCTCTGAAAAAAAAAAGTAAGTTAATTGAGTATATTGCGAGTATATAATGAGTATATAATGCATTAATGCACAAACTAAAACATATACTGTTATACTAAAACTAGCATGCTACCATGTGACAGATTCTGGAAGAGCTAAACAAAGGCACTTTCACAGACCTCTAATCCTGAAAGCATAACAAATGAACAACTGTCATTAAACAGCTGTCAATTTTTTCCACATTTTTATTTAAATCCAATTTGAAGTCATAATTCTGACTTCAGTGATGTTTTCTTGTATATCTGGGGTCTAATAAGCTTTGGAGACCTGGTATTCTGTGGTACAGTGCTGGTCAGTGTGAATGTAGATTCAGCAGTGAATTCATCAGCTGCATGACAGGAGAGAAATCCCAATTCACTTTATAGCATTACTGCTATTGTATTGTTATTGTACTTCTACAGGTCCTTTTCAAAAAATTAGCATATTGTGATAAAGTTCATTATTTTCTGTAATGTACTGATAAACATTAGACTTTCATATATTTTAGATTCATTACACACAACTGAAGTAGTTTCAAGCCTTTTATTGTTTTAATATTGATGATTTTGGCATACAGCTCATGAAAACCCAAAATTCCTATCTCAAAAAATTAGCATATTTCATCCGACCAATAAAAGAAAAGTGTTTTTAATACAAAAAAAGTCAACCTTCAAATAATTATGTTCAGTTATGCACTCAATACTTGGTCGGGAATCCTTTTGCAGAAATGACTGCTTCAATGCGGCGTGGCATGGAGGCAATCAGCCTGTGGCACTGCTGAGGTGTTATGGAGGCCCAGGATGCTTCGATAGCGGCCTTAAGCTCATCCAGAGTGTTGGGTCTTGCGTCTCTCAACTTTCTCTTCACAATATCCCACAGATTCTCTATGGGGTTCAGGTCAGGAGAGTTGGCAGGCCAATTGAGCACAGTAATACCATGGTCAGTAAACCATTTACCAGTGGTTTTGGCACTGTGAGCAGGTGCCAGGTCGTGCTGAAAAATGAAATCTTCATCTCCATAAAGCTTTTCAGCAGATGGAAGCATGAAGTGCTCCAAAATCTCCTGATAGCTAGCTGCATTGACCGCAGCTGACATGGCACCCCAGACCATCACTGACTGTGGGTACTTGACACTGGACATCAGGCATTTTGGCATTTCGCTCTCCCCAGTCTTCCTCCAGACTCTGGCACCTTGATTTCCGAATGACATGCAAAATTTGCTTTCATCCGAAAAAAGTACTTTGGACCACTGAGCAACAGTCCAGTGCTGCTTCTCTGTAGCCCAGGTCAGGCGCTTCTGCCGCTGTTTCTGGTTCAAAAGTGGCTTGACCTGGGGAATGCGGCACCTGTAGCCCATTTCCTGCACACGCCTGTACACGGTGGCTCTGGATGTTTCTACTCCAGACTCAGTCCACTGCTTCCGCAGGTCCCCCAAGGTCTGGAATCGGTCCTTCTCCACAATCTTCCTCAGGGTCCGGTCACCTCTTCTCGTTGTGCAGCGTTTTCTGCCACACTTTTTCCTTCCCACAGACTTCCCACTGAGGTGCCTTGATACAGCACTCTGGGAACAGCCTATTCGTTCAGAAATTTCTTTCTGTGTCTTACCCTCTTGCTTGAGGGTGTCAATGATGGCCTTCTGGACAGCAGTCAGGTCGGCAGTCTTACCCATGATTGCGGTTTTGAGTAATGAACCAGGCTGGGAGTTTTTAAAAGCCTCAGGAATCTTTTGCAGGTGTTTAGAGTTAATTAGTTGATTCAGATGATTAGGTTAATAGCTTGTTTAGAGAACCTTTTCATGATATGCTAATTTTTTGAGATAGGAATTTTGGGTTTTCATGAGCTGTATGCCAAAATCATCAATATTAAAACAATAAAAGGCTTGAAACTACTTCAGTTGTGTGTAATGAATCTAAAATATATGAAAGTCTAATGTTTATCAGTACATTACAGAAAATAATGAACTTTATCACAATATGCTAATTTTTTAAAAAGGACCTGTAATTGATAGACTGATTTGCATGTGATCGAGCTGCTGCAGTCACTAAAACTGTAGAGCTGAGTGAATATGGGTGCAACTCTTTACTGCCTGTATAACAAGACACATTTCAAAGTAACCATGTAAATTAAACATGGGAAAATGCTCACAGTATGCTTTTGCAAGGGATTCATCAATATGCTTAACTGAGGACAATCCAGGCACAGGCTCGTTCTGTTTGTGGAAGTAGACTCACTTGTAGAACTAATACACATCTGCACCATTTTTATTATATTGTTATTTATATTATATCAACAACAACAATTATTGGTTCACAATAGCAATGTAAGGCTCCAGCATTACTAAGAGAGTGCTGATGAGTAGCTGTTATGATTTCCTGTGAAACAAAGATGTTGATGATGTGAACCCACAGCCTTTAAAAATAGCTTGTGTTGGGCTTGAGCTTGAGTGTTGAGTTTCCTTTCATCATCTACTCACCAAGCCCTTCTACATACAGCTGTATATTTAATGCATTTGCATTCAACACTACTTAGAATTCAACCAAGCTCTTGAGCAGCAGTCAGGATCCTATATGGCTTTTTGAACTGAGTTTGAACTGAGGCAATACAGTGATCTGTCACGACACATTAAAGAGCCACAAAATGGCTTTTATTGTTTGAATTTCTTAAAAAATGACAAAAATGTAACTTGTTTCTGTAACGCCACGCCAGCAGAGGCTCACCCATTGACTCTCTGTTACCGCTCCCTCTGCTGCTTCATGGGTTACTTCCTGTTTGGTGGCCATTTAAGGAGGCCTATACCAAACAGGCCCCGCAAAGTATTGTTTTGCCTGTGCGGACTCTACCAAGCGTTTTCCCTGTTTTCATTGCCTTGTTTTTGTTATTTGCCACGGTTTTGTTCCATAGTCATAGTTTTTGCCCTGTTTCATTGCCATAGTTTTGCCTTGTTCCATTGCCTTGTTTATTTGTTACTTTTGGACTGCTCTCTGGTATTTTGACGTTCTGCCTGTTTATTGGATTACTCTGTCACTTAGTAGGCTTTAATGACATTGCCCTAAAGGACATCTTCCGTCATGGATTAAAGGACTCACTTAATTACCTCATGCCTCGCCATACCCCTCACTGGACTCTAGAACAATACATTGACTTTGCACTCCGGTTGGCTGGTTCACCATTTACTGTGGGGGTAGCTGATGAGGAACCTTGCTATCCCCCAATATCTGCCAAACCTGGTAATTTTTCTGTCATGTCAGGAATCATTCAAGTCACGTCAGAGCCCTTTCACGCCATGCCTGCCAAGCCAGAGCCTGTTCACGTCACATCTGCCAAGCCACAGCCTGCACTTGTCAAGTCTACTAAGCCAGAGCCCTCTCATGCCAAGTCTGCCAAGCCAAAACCTGCTCATGTCATGTCTTCTGCTCCAAGGCCTGCTCACGTCACGTCTTCTGCTCCAAGGCCTGCTCACCCATGCCTGCCGCTCCAGGGCCTGCTCACGCCATGCCTGCCGCTCCAGGGCCTGCTCACGTTCCATACCTGCCCGTCCAGGTCTGCACCTGTCATGGCCGCCCACCTCAACCAGCCACAAGATGGCCGCCATCCCCGAGCCAGTCCACAAGATGGCCGCCATCCCAGAGCCTGTTCCACAAGATGTCAGCGCAGTTGTTCTCCATGAATCGCTTTCAAGTCATACAGCTGTTCCCCGTGAGTCGTTGCCATTATTGTTCCTTATGAGTCAATAAGTCACAGTTGCTCTCCCCTTACGAGTCAAGCTGCGTCACATTGTTCCCCTTATGAGTCAAGCCGTCACAGCTGTTCACCATGAGTCATCGCTACAGCCGTTGTTCCGAAATGCTTCGCTACAGCTGTTGTTCTGGAGTCAAGTCAATGCTACAGTTGTTGTTCCTGAGTCAAGTCGTAGTTTACAGCTGCTTCGTCTATGTTGGCGCCAAAACCGCCAGTTGATCTTCGCGCGAGTTTCGCCGTTACAGCAGTAGATCTTCGCTGGAGCTGCTCGCTACTGCTGTTGTTCCCGAGTCAAGCCACAACTGACCTTCATGAGCCAAGTCAAGTCACAGCTGACCTTCATGAGACAAGTCCAGTCACAGCTGGTCTTCATGAGTCAAGTCAAATCACGGCAGACCTCCCTGAGTCAAGTCAAGTCACGGCAGACCTTCCTGAGTCAAGTCAAGACATAACAGCACCTCTTTACGACATGGCTGCTAGTACAGGGCCTCGCCAAACCACGGCCATCCTGCCAGAACCTCACCAAGTCACGTCACGTCTCAGCTGATCCTCTAGAGTCTCGTCATGTCTCAGCTCATCCTCCAGAGCCTCGTTGTGTCTCAGCTGATCTTCCAGAGCCTCGTTGTGTCTCAGCTGATCCTCTAGAGCCTCGTTGTGTCTCAGCTGACCCCCTAGAGCCTAGTCACGTCTCAGCTGACCCCCTAGAGCCTCGTCACGTATCAGCTGACCCCCCAGAGCCTCGTCCCGTATCAGCTGACCCCCCAGAGCCTCGTCACGTACCAGCTGACATCCCAAAGCCTTGCCAGGTCTCATCTCCGCTCCCAAGCCACGCAGAGCCCACGCTCCCAAGCCACGCAGAGCCCACGCTCCCAAGCCACATGTCCACAGCGTCCACACCCTCAAGACCAGCAGGCATCCCACTATCTACTGTGCTGCCTATATTGGCTGTTGCTATTTTGAGCGTGTAGGCTACACACTGTGCTCCAGAGGCCTCATCTGACCACGAGTCTGCTCCAGAAGCTTCGCCTGACCACGAATCTGCTCCTGAGGCCTCGTCTGTCCACGGGTTTGTGCCAGAGGCCTTTCCTGTCCATGAGTTCGTGCCAATACCTCCTGAGGTGTCAGCATGCACTGTAGAACCTCTTAAGGAGGTGGCGTCCATTAATGAACTCACTGCCACGTCTGACCACGAATTTGCGCCAGTGCCTCCAGAGGTGTCAGCGAAAGCTGTGAAACCTCCCACGGAGGCGGCATCCACCCCTGAACTCACTGCCATGTCTGACTATGAGTCTGCGCCAATGCCCCTGGAGGTGGTGGCTCCGGCTGCAGAACCCCCTAAGGGGGCGGCGTCCTCCTACGAACTCTCTGCCCATCATGTCATGGCCAAGGAGGCCTATCATGAACTCTTTGCCTGCCATGTCACGGCCAAAAAGGCTAATCATGAACTCTCCGCTCTGCTATGGATGTCACTAGTTACACTGTGGATATCTTTGCTCCTGTCTGCTCTGTCTGCTCTGTCTGGCTCCCTGTTATGCCTGCTCTGCCTGCCTCGCCATGGCTCCCTGTTCTGCCTGCTCTGCCTGCCTCGCCATGGCTCCCTGCTCTACCTGCTCTGCATGCCCCGCCATGGCTTCCTGCTCTGCCTGCCCCGCCATGGCTTCCTGCTCTGCCTGCTCTGCCTGCCCTGCCATTGCTGCCTGCTCTCCCTGCTCCACCATGGCTCCAGGCTCCTCCGAATCAAGCATGGTGGACTTCTTCTCCAGTGTCCCACTGTCTGCCATTGCTCCACGGCCCAGGTCCTCTGAGGTTTCACTGTCTACCACTGTACCATGGCCCAGGTCCTCCAGGGTTCCACTGTCTGCCACAGGCCCATGGTCCAGGGTCCTCCAGGTTCCACTGTTCACACAGCCTTAAGGGTCCAGGGTTCCCTTGTTCCACTGTTCAAGCCAGCAGCTCCACGGGTCTGGTCCTTGTTCCACTGTTCAAGCTGCCAGATTCCACGGTCTGTGGGGTCCCCCAGTAAGCTCACTGTTCACTGCTCCATGGCTCCAGGTCCCTCCAGTGCTTCACTGTCTAAGCCACCAGCCCATGGCCTGTGGGTCCCAGTAAGCTTCACTTGTTCGTCCCCTGCTCCACTCCATCCAGGCCCACCTCTCTGTAACGGATCTGGCCTGTCCCACCTGTTTTGTCTCCCCTGTTCCCCCACCTGACTGAAATATGCTGTTTCTGAGCTCCAAGAGTCTCCCAGAGGGGGGATTCTGTAACGCCACGCCAGCAGAGGGGCCCCAACAGCATTGGACTCCCCTGTTACCACCTCTGCTGCTCTCTCATGGGTTACTTCCTGTTTGGTGGCCATTTAAGGAGGCCTATACCAAACAGGCCCCGCGAAGTATTGTTTTGCCTGTGCGGACTCTACCAAGCGTTTTCCCTGTTTTCATTGCCTTGTTTTTGTTATTTGCCACGGTTTTGTTCCATAGTCATAGTTTTTGCCCTGTTTCATTGCCATAGTTTTGCCTTGTTCCATTGCCTTGTTTATTTGTTACTTTTGGACTGCTCTCTGGTATTTTGACATTCTGCCTGTTTATTGGATTACGCTCTCGCCTTGCCCTGATTATCACTGTTTGTTGGAGATTAACCTTGCCTGTCTGACTACGATCTGTATAATAAAGCTCGCACTTGGATCTACTCACACTTCCAAAGAGTCCCGTTACAGTTTCATACTAGAAGGAACCTGCTCTGTCTTGTCTGTTGGTGTGTTGTCAGTTTCCTCTTTGCACCACGATGTATTTTTCATTGTGTGAGAATGTGATGTAACTGAATAACTGAATAACTGAATTTCTAATTTAGAAAATTGTTTAAAATAGTTTATAGTTTTTATTATTATTATTATTATTTTTTAACAAAGGTGAAATGGGTAAAAGAAAAATATGACAATTAAGTTTTAGTTCTTTACAGTCTGAATGAATGAACTGAATCTGTGGTATGTCTTTAATTTATAATTGAATTGTGCCACTTGAAATTACAAGTTTTACGGTTTTAGTTGTACAACAGGATTAAGTTTTATTTTCTCTTATTTATAAATTAATTTATTAATGTACTTATTAATTATGTAAAGCCTGAACGAATCTGTGTATGTCAGAGAAGATACATTTTATGTTGCTTTTTTGAAGAAAAAAAAATAAAAATAAATAATAATAATAATAATAATAATAATAATAATAATATTGATTGATTGATTTTTGAAGCATACATTTTAAAAAGGACCTCCATGATTCTTGCTTGTTGTCTTAACCTTCATTTACTTTTAAAAATTTTGAACAGTCAACACTGAACAGTACAGATCCTCGTCCATATTTTTTCTGCATAAACTCTTGTAATTTTTCCAGGGTTTTTGCATTGATTGTGTCTGTCTCTTGGAGCTGTTTGTTTTCAGCCCAGTGAGCCTGGGACATCCATGTGTTGTCATTGTGGTTATAGCAGCAGAACGCTGTCCACATGTATGAAGGAACGTTGACTCTGTTATTCAAGAAGACTTTGCTCGGCACAGCTCCTGTCAGCACATATGCCAAGATATTACCAGCATTGTCCTTGTCACGGCAGTGAGAATGCATGGTGTTTCTAACCGTTTGCTCCATTCTACCCCAGCTACCATTATTAAAGCTGGCATACTGCGGCACAGTGTTGGTCAGTGTGAATGTAGACAGAGCAGCAATTTCATTGGCTGCATGGCCGTTGGGAAATAAGTGACCGCGAGTCAAATTGTTCCGTGTCCAGTAGTCTCCAGGGAAGGCCTGATTGACACATGGTTCACGCATGGTAGCATCTAAAGTTTCAAGCTATAAACAAAGATAATAACTTGGTTCCTAAATTCCTCAAATTCTACCCATATTTATTTATTTTTTGTGTAGAAAGTTTGTGACACAATAATAAGGTTTCTCTCAAACACAACTGGAATAAAAAAATTAGAAACAGTAACAAACATTACCTGCAGCTCGATCATCCATGGAATACGTGGTCTCCTTCCATAAATTCCAGTATATCTATAAGCTGAGAAAACAGGGATCTTGTTTGTTGTGTCGTAGAGAGTTGCAAATTTGTAAGTGTTTTGATATTTTTGACAGATTAATTTGTAGCAATTGTTATCCTGTGAGACTGAATTCTGCAGAATGCCAGGAATCACTGGAGCCTGTCCATTTAAAAAGAAATCACTGCATGTGCTGAATGAATCTACAACTTCGGTTATGACAAAAGAAAAACCGTACACCAGCAGTGCAGACACAACAAGAAGACGCATCTTCACCTATGCTGATCTGACTTGCAAACCAAAAAAAAAAGTTGTGGTTGCAGAAAGCTTTCACAATTCAAACTCGAGCCTCTCTAAATGGACTCTGCGCTCTCATTTAAATAGTGTAACAACAGTCAACGCCTACATACACTCCTTACTATGAGCTCAACTCTGAGTTGCTAAAAAAAGTTTAAGATGCAAAGTCATTTTTAATGTAGTGTCTTTAAGACCTTTACGAAGTGCTCATGAACAGTTAAAAGTTAACAAATAACACTTAATATCGGTTCCCACATGTGACATGTGAATGACCCTTGTCTACAAGGCTGTGTTTGAGACTTTTTACCAGTCGGCAGTCACTTTGACAAAAAGTGTTCATGTCTATAGGCTATATATACATATATGCTGACAAAGGGGTAAAAAAAGTTTTGTGACAACTTTGCAAATTTATTAAAATTTAAAAAACTAAAATAGGTACATAAGTGTTCATACCCTTAACTCAGTACTTAGTTGAATCATCTTTACAGCCTCAAGTCTTTTTGGGTATGATGAGAAAAGCTTTGCACATCTGCATTTGGATTATCTGCATTATCTGCCATTCTTCTCTTCACCTCTCAAGCTCTGTCAGCTTGGATAGGGGCCTACAGATGTTTTCAGGTTTCTCTAGAAATGTTTGTTTGGGTTCAAGCTCAAGCTCTGGCTGGGCCACTCAAGGACATTCACATTGTCCATAAGCCACTCTTGCATTGTTTTAGCTGTGTGCTTAGGGTCATTGTCCTGTTGGAAGGTGAAGCTTCTGCCCAGTCTGAGTTTCTGAATGCTGTGGGTTTTCAGTAAGGTTTTCAGTAAGGCAGTCCCTGTATTTTGCTGTGTTGAGCTTTCCTTCTGCTCTGACAATTCTCCCAGTCCCTGCCGCTAAAAAACATACGCACAGCATGAGGCTGATACTTCCATACTTAACTGTTGGAATGGTAGTGTGCAGGTGATGAGGAGTGTCTGGATTCCACCAAGTATGATGTTTGAAACTGAGCTTCATCAGACAGAGAATCTTGTTTTGAATTTGAAATCTAGATCTATACATATACATTTCTCTATGAAAACCTCTATGTAAACTGATGACTTGCAATAAAAGCCCACAGACACACACATCTAAATCTGTGAACTCAACTTACTGAAAGTCTGAGTCACAGATATCACAAATAATTTAAGTGTTAAGTTTTCTTTCACACCTTTTGACCTGTGAAATGACTTTTTAATGAATATTAATATTTACTTTAGTTCAAAGTTTAAAAGTCTTTCGATTGTTTAGATTGTTTTAGTCACTTTAGATTATTTAGGTATGCTGATGACATGGCATTAGTTGGCCTCCCTCAGAAAAAAGGTGAATCTGCCTGACTGGCTCACACTAAGGCCCTTGAAACATGGTGTCACTTTAGTCAGTTAGAAATCAATGTGTTAAAAGGACAAAATGTTAAATAAATAAAAAATTATGTTCAAGACAAGATGATAACTGAGCCAGTTTCACTTGATGGTCAACATGTTGATATTGTGGGAAACTTCAGATATCATGGGACAGTTATGGACTCTAAGGTGCCTCTCTGAAAATATAGTATATTTTCAAGAGCTGCTCGCAGCAACTCTGTCTTTTCAGACAAAGTGGCTTTGGTGTTAGTCAGCAGATTTAACTTGTGTATGAACCTATTGTTGAGAGCAAGGTCATAACCATGTCCTGAACACACAGTGTTCACTCAACTTTATTATATATATATATATATATAAATAAATCCCACAAACAAACAATGATTGATCTATAATTTTAATGGTAGGTTTATTTTAACGTTTCTACATTTCTTGTAGATGGCCACCAGGTTTGCACACATCTCAGGAGGGATTTTGTCCCACTGCTCTTGCAGATTTTCTGTGGAATTAAGGTCTGGACACTGGCTAGACCACTCCAAATATTGTGAAGCTAAAACAAATTTCCACCCTTGTGAACAATATGAAGATATTCTATTCTATTCTATTTACATGCATGAGGGAAATTGTATGTATTGGGTTCTGTAATTGGTTGCCAGTTTTACCACCTTTTTTCCGACTAATTTTAAAGTAAACTCATAGATTTGTGCACACGTGAAATGTTTCGGATATTCCAACATTTGCTACCGCAAACTTTATTAAAGAATAAAAAGCATTGCTTACAAGAAACATTCTCTAGAACGGGGTGCCCAACCCTGTTCCCGGAGATCGACTTTCCTGCAGAGTTTAGTTCCGACCCTAATCAAACACACCTGTCTGTAATTATAAAATGCTCCTTGAGATTCTAATTAGCTGGTTCAGGTGTGTTTGGTCAGGGTTGGAGCTGAACACTGCAGGAAAGTCGATCTCCAGGACCAGGGTTGAGCACCCCTGCTCTAGAATCTAATTCTGTTAACTGGGTCATAGATATTGCACATAATTTGAGTGTCAAGTTTGACCTGTGAAATGTCAAAATATCAGTAGAGTGATGTAGTGATATTGTGTCTTGCGCTTTGATGCCCTTCTCAGCACTTGAGGCCTATTTTTTCCTATTGCTTTGCTAGTTTTAATATTTACCACTTACATAGAATGTTATTTTCTTGATTTCTTGTTAGTTGTTTTACTGAGAAAGTGTCTGCCAAACAAAATAGAATGTAAAGACCAAAGAATTTCAAGAGCTTCCTTGCTGATGAGCGAAATCCCTTTTAAATACAGCAGATGCGTGTGGTTTGGCTGATTAGCAGTCACACCCTACAATTAGAAAATACCTGTATTTCAGTTAAGTGAAATCAGCACTGAATAGAGGATTTATAAAGTTCTGACATGGAATTAAACCCAATCAAACAATAAAGTAGTAAAACAATCGCAGTGTGCAGTTATATTTTTTTGTTTATGGAATTAAAACCAACCACTTTCTTGCTTGTCAATTACAAAACAAATGATTAAAAGACAGCAGTTGAAGGACAGTCAATATAACAATTACAAAAAATGTAAAGTAAGATCATTTCTTTTTGTATTATCAGTACATGTTATGTAGTATAAATCTCTGGCAATACATCTGAAACATAAATATGCTCTCTGAATTACAGAAAATGAAGAAACTGCTATGGTCATCTGAACCATGATGTATTTTACCCAAAATATTTGTAAGCTGAGAAAGCAGGAATCCTGTTTGTTGTGTCATACAGTGTTGCAAATCTGTACACATTCTGATATTTTTTACAGATTTCTTTGTAATCATTACTCAGAAAGTGTGAATCCATGATGCCAGAAATCACTGGAGGCTGTTTCTTAAAGAAAAATGCTCTACATTTAGTAAATGCTCCCAGAATTAGATATGACCAATGAAAAGCTCAGTGCCATTATAACTCACAATAAAGAGCCGCATCTTCATTGAGAGTTAAATTGCAAACCTAGAACAAAGCTGAAGTGACTAGAAAATTTAAGTATAGTTTTTTAACAACCTTTAGTTCCGCATAATGTCTGGTAAGTCATAACTGATATAAGCGCATCTACCCCTGTGAACCTGCAAACTTTAAAACAGACCTTGAGAGTTTCACACATCTGCGCCCACACACTCCACTACATAGTCATATTTATACTGCATTTGGAGTCAGTACTACTTAGAATTCACCCAGACCCACTGAAATTAAATAAGAAGAAATAAACTGAATCAAAACAGTAGCAGAAGCAAAAAGTCCTACATTGATTCTTATCTTTGCAATGAGAGCATTTGTTTGATGAAGGAATAAAATCTGAATTCTCATGTATCGTTATCATTTCAACCATTTAGACAACTGCAAACCAACACATCTGACGGAATTAGAAATTATCACATTTTATAATCTGATGGATGGATTCTGATTTTAATCTTTGATTTAATCTTAGTAAAACTGTTTTGAGAAATTCTTTTTTTGCAGTAGATGTGGAAGTTATAATCTTGGTCATCTACTTTGAGTCTAAAAGTCAATGTGGTCTGTGAGGTTTAGTTTTCAAAATACTTTTCACAGATGGAACAAGTTACTTTCTTATGTGTGATCTGCTGTCTGGTGCATGACATGTATTTGTTGACAGAGTTCTGGCTTGTTTCCTTTGGGTCATTCAGGAGCTGTCCGTGGTGCTATTTAACTGACAGAGTCAAAATCCTCATACTTCTGATAGAGGATAACAAGAGCCAAAGCAGTGCTGCATAATGCATAAAGTCATAATGGAATAAGTAATATGTTTTTGAAAGTTTTTTATGCTCACGAAGGCTGCATTTATTTGTTAAAAATAAAGTGAATACATTTATATTGTGAAATATTGTTTACATTTAAAATAGCAGTTTTGCATTTTAATATATTTAAGAATTTATTTCGGTGATGCAAAGCTGAATTTTTAGCATCATTACTCCAGTCATCGGAGTTACATGATCCTTCAAGAAGCATTCTTGTATGTTGATTTTCTGCTCAAGAAACATTTACTAATATTACCTGTGTCAAAAACAGAACCTAAAAATGCAATATATTTATTATTTGCGATACTGCAGTAAGCAGCACAGAGAACAAAATGTCAAACACTGGTTAGCATGTGGTAAGTTAGCTTCTGTTGGCTGCCGCACAGTCATCTTTCTTCATTGATAACCTTTCAAAAGTACACTTTGCACAGTATATAATACTCCGAACAAAAGCATAGTAATATCAGAAGTTGTATACGTTTATGTTATTCTAAACCCAACTATACAACTGTATAGGGGGTGGGAAAAAATAAGCTTTAGCTTCATCCCACTCCTTTTCGAACATTATTTTGTAATGTATTAAGTTTTTGGGATGTTTTTTGTTTCACATTTATATATGTGTATTAGTTTGTTTTAAATTATGTTTTGTTCGAAATAAAATGAAAAATTAAATGAAATGAAATGAACTCTTTTCCATCACGACTGGAAACTGCGCTAGTAATGTCGTTGCATGAATGAACACTAGAGGGCGACAAACGTATGTAAAAAATGAGCCGTGAGCCCAGGTCCACATGCTAAGGTAAAAAATTCACTCAATAGTGTATTGTGCTCGTTTTGAAAGGATGACCTAAAAATAAAGAATAAATGGTTCACACTTAGGTAAATAAACATAATATGCCATGCATTCATCTCCTAGCTGCACATATTGACATCAAAACGTTAGCTTACTGGTCACCACAGAGTTTATTTAAGATGTTTGGAATCTGTACTGGGTTATTTTGTGACCATAGTATGTTTTCAACATTGTAAGTATTAAAATTAAGGCATTTTTATTCAATCAGTCATTTTACATCACTTTCACCATGTTCAACACAATCTGACACTTGTTTTGCTGTCCTCTGGTTTGGCATTAAAGTGTGTGTGATTTTTAGGTACACAGATCCTGATCTTTATCTCCTGAGTTTCACTAAACCACATGGCAGAAACAGGAGGGATTCATCAGAGGTCAAAGTCATTAACCTCACCGCTGAAACACACACTAGGAGTGTGAGCCAACAAGGTATTTTCTACACCAAACACACCATAGGATCACATACCAAAACACTCTGTCAACACTGAAAACACACACACAAACTTACCTTCCTGCTGCTGCTTAAGTCACTAAGGAACTTGTATTTGCACTGGTCTGAATTAAATAAAAAATTCAATCTAGATATTTTCTCAGACAAACATGTTTGTTTATTTATTCTGCTTCACTTTCCGTTTCTAAAACACTTTGCAATGCATTTACGTTGGAACCACTTAAATGTTTAATTTCAGTCTATTTTGTCAGAAAAGGATGTTTAAAATGTATTTAATGTTTAAAATATGATATGCAATTGGTTTACATTTGGATTTTTCAGTATTTGATTTTTATCCAAACTGACGGACACAAAGTAGTTTCACACTATGAAAGTAATCTCTTTAATCGTAATCTTGTTTCCTAGGTGTTGATGAACTTTGCAACATTGACACTGTTACTGAACTGAACTGAATCAACACTCAACTGAATTGAGCTGAATAATAAAACTATTATATTCTGTAGAGCTGCTTTACAGCAGCCTTAAAGCTGAATTTTGCAACATTAACTTAAATAAATGTGATTTGATATCAGTCTAGAGTTTAGGGAGAGATCTTAAACATTTCTTATCAAGTTTGTCCAAGTTTAAATAATCTGAACTGCTATCCAAATCAATTGTATTGATTTATAGTACTTATTATATGTCAGCTATTGACTAATTTTTGTCTATTTGGTTATAATGATACAAAATGTGAAATCATAATAGTTACATGACATAAGCATTAACTATAAAATATAAGAACAAAATCCAGTTCAAAATACTAATATACGATGGGGTTTTAGTGCTACGCTAAAAAATTAAAAAATCTAAGATTACAAGTTTGAAGTCACAATATTTCAAGAATAAAGTTGAAATTACGAGAATGAAGTCAAAATATTACTAGAATAAAGTCTAAATATTTAGAGAATAAAGGCGAAATTACGAGAATAAAGTCGAAGTGTTTAGAGAATAAAGTCAAAATATTTTGAGAATAAAGTCAAAATTAAGAGAAATTTGTAGCAATTACGAGATTAAAGTTATAATATTTTGAGAGTAGCCTTTTGTGCATGCAAATGGCCCAGATTTGGAAGATATCCCAAAGTCTCAGCTTTTAAAATCTGTCAGTTTTATAGCAAAATACAAACAATATGTCTAGTATAATAATGTGTTTTTCACGATCTTTAATGTGGCATGACAAATTGCTGTATTCGCCTCAGTTTAAGCAGCATGTGAATCAGTCATCTTTCCGATTACAGTGAGACATTCATTTCATTAAATTGGGATATTCTGGGTTTTTTTTTCATTCCTTCTGATGTTCCTTCACATTTATATCGAGCTATAAACTTGAAATAAAGAGGAAAAACACATTTATAATTAGTATTTTGTGATAAAACTGACAGATTTTGAAAGCTGAGACTTTGTTTTATATTAAAAGTACCAAAAGCACAAAACTTACTGCTATTATTGGGTGGCTGACGCTCTACAAATAGGCCTATAAATGTAATCGAAGACATGAATTATTATTTCCTAGCATACTGTCCCTGCAAGTATAACACATGATATGATTTTTGCTAATAATATATATATAAATATATATTCAAATAAATTCCGGTGGCCTGGTATCTTCTCCCGGTGCTCCAAATCCAGGCAATTTGCATGTGCAAGCTATACTTTCAAAATATTATAAATTTAGTTGCTACAATTTAATTCTCATAATTTCGACCTTATTCTCAAAACATTTCAAATTTATTCTCGAAATATTTCAATTTTATTCTTGCAATTTCGACTTTATTCTCAAAATATTTTGACTTTATTCTCGTAATTTTAGATTTTTTTTATTTTTCTAAGTTGGCACTAAACACCGTCGTACTAATAGTGTAGTAATTATACTAAAAATTATTTTATTGCTGTATTTAATTTTACTTTTTAATTTATTTTATCTTGTGTATAAGATGAGCCAAAAAATATAACTGACAACTCCATTAATTCTTTTAAGCTTTAGAGGCACAAACTCTGAGCAGTAACTCTGTCCTCTGGGTTAACTTTGCATGTGAGACTGTCATATCCAGCATGCAGTTTATAAAGTTATTCGCAAAGGATGTGTTTAATTTTTTTTACTATTAGGCTCTTTCAGATCTATTATGTTAATCCAGTAAAAGCCAGTCGAGGGAGGGTTTGTTTTGACGAGCTTTGAGGCTTTCCATGTCAGCGAGAAGAAAGTGTGTCGCTCAGACTGTCAAAGCCGTGTTTTCTGCTAAAACTTAGCCACCAGGGTTGACCTTTGACCTTTCACCCCTGCCCTCCAGCCTGCGCACCTCTGTCCACGTGTTAGAGAGATCGACTGTCAGACGGAACCTTCCGGAAAGCTCCGATTCCTCGCTCTGATTGGCCAGGGATGTTGCCGGTTAAGCCTGTGGAACTAGAGCAGGATCAAATGAAAAAGAAGCTTAGAGATGGAATAAAAATCAGATTAGTTTGGAGGAAGAGTAGACTAACTAGATTTTAGTAGCGTTTGCCCATACAGAACTTGGATGGTTGTTGTGTGGCTGCTAAAGCATTTTTAGCATGCTTCTATGCAGTTTCTGTCATATTTTAGACATGGCTTGAGTTAAGCTGAATGTCAAAATTTACCACTTAAGCTGATTTGCAAATAAATTCCTAACCCTAAATATACAAATTAATTGTGCAAATCAGCAGAAAGCCACTGAAATGCCCTTCCGTTCTTGTTAATGCTGATGTTAGTGAAACAAATGGGGAAACTTCCAGATTCATTCAAGCCAATGATGTTTAACGCCTGTTCCACATACAGGATGTGATGCTGCATTTATACTCTTCTGATTCACTTCTCTTTTTTACAAATTAAGAAGCGTTTGACCTAGAAGCACAAGAAGCTTCCAGCATAAGTAAGAAGCACAAGTAATTCTTAGAAGACATACAGAAATACATAGGTGTTTTTAAAAAGCACATCAGTTGAAGTTTGCTCAGTTAAGAGTTTTTAAAACAACTTGGCGTAATTATAATAGTAAATAATGCATAAATAGTGCACAATAGTAAATTAGTGCTGCAGATCAGCAGCCTTTCAGTTCCTATTAATGCTGATGTTAGCAGAAAAATTGGAAACTGTTTGCAGATTTATTCAAGCCCACACAATTTTTTTTTTTTTTTTTACCACCCATACAACATACAGGATAGGATAATGCATTTATTCCCTTCTGATTCACTTCTTTTTTACAAATTAAGAAGCATTTGAGCCTTGTAAGAAACATACAATTCCTGTCTATAAGCAAGTTACTTGTAAAAATACTGTAATACTTACTTTACTTTTCTAAGCGATTGGATTTTGTACATAATAAAATGGACACAACCAGTTGCCAGGGTTTGTAGCTTGCAGCTTAAGTTTTTCATCTATTATTTACAGTTGAGGTCAAAAGTGTATATACATCTAGCAGAATCTGCAAAATGTTAATTATATTACCAAAATAAGAGGGATCATGCAGAATGCATGTTATTTTTTTAGTACTGACCTGAATAAGATATTTCAGATAAAAGACATTTACTTATAGTCCACAAGAGAAAATAATAGTTGAGTTTATAAAAATGACCCTGTTCAAAAGTTTACATACGCTTGATTCTTAACACAAGGTGTTGTTATCTGAATGACCCACAGCTGTTTTATTTGTTTTGTTTTGTTTTTTGTTTAGTCATAGTTGATCATAATTCGCTTGTTTGTCCTAAACAGTAAAACTGCCTGGTGTTCTTCAGAAAAATCCTTCAGGTCCCACAAATTCAATGGTTTTTCAGCATTTTTGTGTATTTGAGTGTATGATTTTGAGATCCATCTTTTCACACTGAAGATAACTGAAGGACTCTCATGTAACTATCAGAAGGTTCAAACGCTCACTGATGCTCCAGAAGGAAAAACAATGCATTAAGAGCTGGGGGTGAAAAATTTTTGAATTTGAAGATTAGGGTAAATTTAACTTATTTTGTCTTCTGGGAAACATGTATCTTCTGAAGCTTCTAAAGAGCAGTACTATAAAAAAAAAAAACATAATTTCCTTCTGGAGCATCAGTGAGCATTTGAACCTTCTGTAATAGTTGCATATGAGTTCCTCAGTTGTCCTCAGTGTGAAAAAATGGATCTCGAAATCATACAGTCATTTATGGGGGTTCAAAAACACAGCTGTGGATCATTTAGGTAACAACACAGTATTTTTAAGCAAGTGTATGTAAAGTTTTATTTTCTATTATTTTCTCTTGCAGACTATATGTAAATGTTGTTTTTGTTGTTGTTGTTTTGTGAAATATCATATTCAGGTCAGTACTAAATACAAAATAACATGCATTTTGTATGATCCCTCTTATTTTGGTAAAAATAATTAACATTTTCACATACTGTGAGGTGTATGTACACTTTTGACCTCAACTGTATATTTTATTATATTTCAGCTTTATTTCAAGTATTTGTGTTTTTAATAGTTACAGTTTTAGTTAAAGATCTGTCTGTGTCAGGTGAAGAAGAAATGCAGTCAGGCCTCTGCCAGCCTTATGCCACTTTAAAAAAACGAGCCGTTATCTTCAAAAGCCATCGCCTGGTGACTCACAACACGGCCAGGGACCTCGCTGCTCCGCAGACATGCTGCATTCCAGTGCTCATTCCACACTGTACAATAACTTCCTGGAATTCTTCGAAGCCTGGCCGACGGAGCCAGGGCACTTCCTGTTGTCCTTGTTGTAGCACTTCCTGCGCGGCCAGAGCGATCAGGTTCTGTTGCTATGGTAAGGAGCAAACACCTCAAGCCGGTTTATGCCGGAGCGTTCAGTCTTGAAGCAAACATCCAATGCTTGACAAAAGTTGGTGTTGTCCCAGGTGACATTAAAAAGGATGATATATCCAGTTGCCACTGTCATTGGATGTTTCCTAGAAGAGGACATCTTGTAATCAGAGAATGAAACACTTTATACACTTAAAACTTTAAACACTTAACGTACAAACTATCATCTCTTATACTACTAAATGATTTTTATTGTATTTTGATTTCATGAAGGACACGATCTAGATTTAAATTTATAATATATTTTAGAATATAATTTACTACTGTGATTTTTCAGCATCATTACTACAGTTTTTAGTGTCACATGATCCTGCAGAAATTATTCTAATATGTTGATTTGCTGCTCAAGAAACATTTATGTTGATAACAGTTGTGCTGCTTAATATTTTTGTGCAATCCGAAATCATTGAAGAATAGAAAGTTCAAATGAGCAATATTTATTTTCAAACAATGTGAAAGTCTCTGATGTATGGGAAGTTCAATATATATATTCAATATAAATATTTTGTAACATTATAAATGTTGATCAATTTCATGCATCCCTGAAGAATAGGTCACATTAATTTCTTAAAAAAAAAAAAAAAAACACTATTTTGTCCCTTGACTAAAGTCTAAATGATCAGATTTGCCAATATACCAAAGTCTCAGTATTAACTCAAACATTTCTCATCAAATGATCTGAGCTACTATGCACTTTCATTTTATAGCTCTGTACATATGTACTCTAATAACAATGCTAAATGCAAAAATAAAATGTAACAAAAGCATATTGTGATGGCCGAGGCCGCACATAAGTTTATTTATTTTGATTTAAATGTAATAACTGTTTAAGTTGTGATATGTGGGGTTGGTGTATTGTATTGTTTGTATGTTTTGTGTGATTTGTCTAAATATGTATGCTTTGGTTAGGAAGTTAAGTTGTCGTCTTTATGCGCGCTAAAGGAGGGCAGTAGCTCCTAATAATTCTTTCCATACCAGAGTGCACGCTGGTGAATGGAAGGTATAACAACGAGCAAAGACAAAGATTGTTGTTTTGTTTATGATTTGTGTTGGTGTATATTAATACGGGTTTTGATTTGTATTGGTTTTGATTTGTTGTGATGTGAATTTGTTTAATTTAGATAATTAAGTTATGTAAATGTATTTTGTTGGGATGACCCCTCTGTCATTAATGGTATGGTCCTGGGAATATAAGGACCAGGTGTATTCATTTAGGGTGGGTTTTTTTTGGGGAAGGGGATCCCAGCCGAAACATCTGTGCCCCAGAAATCCGAAGTTTTTCTTTATTTGTGTTTTTTTTTTTTTGGTTTTTCTTGTGTTTGGCCATGTGTTTTAATAATAAAATGCGTAACCGTTAAAGAACGTTAGTTGATGCCTCCTGCATTTATTGGACGAATCCTGACACATATATTTATGTTTATAAGCAGGGGTGCTCATACACTTTTCAGTCTGGTTCTCATAAGAGCACCTATAGATTTGGTTTAGTCCTCACATTGCACATATGTGACCCATTAAATGTGACTATAAAAAAAAGAAATTAATAATAGTGATAATAATATTATTGCACCTTTTTTCTTTCTTTTTTTTAATAAAATAATAGAGTGTTTTGCGATGCACCATCAATTGGCCATATTAGCGGCACTGAACGTAAACAATGCCACTGAACCGACCAAAACTCACATATTTTGCCAATTATTGCTGCTGAAAATGATCAATTATTGTCATGTTTTGGGCTGTACTAATCGGTCAGACCAGAAAAAAACAAAAAACAGAGTACTATAGACTGCCAAACGTTAAAACAAATCGAGGAGAAGACTCCAAAAAACTGTCTGAGGAACAAAAGGCATTTGTGGTTGGCAGACTGAACCTGGATTTCCAGGGCAAGAATCTTGACAGTGTTTGTTCTTATAATTTCCGGTCAGTTAGGTGAAATATTAGGCTAATATCTTAATTTGTACTGCTCGTACAGTACATCCTTCAAGTCCTTCTCTATATGATTTAGCAGCTTCCACACATTTTTTTCCATGGTTTAGACAGCATAAATTAGCAGAACAACGTATAGTAGTACATTAACTGTGCAATCCATGCTATTGTTTACATCTGAGTATCGCCAGAATGGCCGTGCATCCAGGTAACTGATCAAACGTGATGTAAATGCAAACTTAGAATCGGCAAACTTTTACTTTGGCAGGTTGCCTAATTGAAGTGCGTTGATTAAAGAGCGTCAGTAAATGAAATGATTATGCTCTGAAAATGGCAGCGGATAGTCTACATTTATGATTTTAGTTTGAATAGAAATCTTATACAGTATTACAGTTTGTCAATCTAAAATGGTAGCTGTGCATTAACAGCTGTCAACAATGTCAGTACTATGCAAATGAGCGGTCTGAACTTACTTACACAGCGCATTTTTTATTTTTGGTCACGTATGCACATGTGAACCCTGGTTTATAAATTTATCACCTTTTTAAAACTTAATGCAACTTAATTCAACAGGATGCAAGAAATGATCTATGCATATTTCTTTCCTAATTCAGGCAAAATTACTTGTTCACTGGAGAAAGTAATATTATGGATAGAGGACCTGTATTTTACCCAGAAGCAGCAGTTTGTAGTTAAAAATGTCATTTATGTGACTGTTTTACCAAAAAATCAAACAAAAAAACATCTTCGCTTGACAAGATGTTAATTGATAGACTGAAGTCATGTGGATTACTTGTGGATTATTGTGATGTTTTTATCAGACTCTCATTTTGACAGCACCCATTCACTGCAGAGGATTCATTGGTGAGCAAGTGATGTAATGCTTCATTTCTCCAAATCTGATGAAGAAACAAACTTGGATGGCCTGAGGGTGAGTATACCTTTTCAGCATGCTCTTATTTGGGTGAACTATTCCTTTAAAGACATTTTTGTTTGCTTTTATACGATAAACAATTCTGAAACTGCGTCCTGAAACCAATCCAGCTGAAAACCACAGATCTATATAGTTTTAGATACAGGATCATTTTAAATCCTCCCTCGGGCTAAGGTTTAAACTATGCGTCCTGAAACAAATCCAGTCGAGAACCAATGATCTATACAGTTATAAATACAAGATAATTTCAAACCCTCCTTCAGGCTATGGTTTAGAGACACACACAGTGATTGATAGAACCGGCTTGGATCAGACTGTTGACAAATCACTGTGAAGTTTGCCTTGGGCCTATATCCTGTAGTCCAAAGAAATTCACAGGAATGATTAGGGTAAATGTTGTTTTGATGTGTCTTTACATACGAGTTGTTAATGCTTGCAAAAGCCATACGTATATATGCACACTGTCTTTTGAATGCATGCATGTATTTGAGTGTGCATTGTATTGTATGTGCGTATAGATTGCAGCAGTATGAGCATTTATACAGGCTGATTTTGCATTCCAGCCAAATTGTAACGTCAAACTGTGCTAGAACATGTTCAGTGATTTGCATTTTGGAACTGAACTTACCTCTCTGTTTAACTCTCCTAAAATACTTCCTTAGTTGAGAGAATCAGTTCAAACCTCATAATTCCAGATTTTTAATTCATGTAACTATAAATTGTTTCTACAGATCTCACTTATCTCCTGGCACATTCCTGCAGATATTATGTAACGTTCGAGTTGAACTCGTGCCAGGATTTTGGAGACCCTCTTTCCGCTGGACTAAAGCCATCACTCCAAACCACACTGATGGCCCAGAAGATAACACACTGTGCCACATGGCAAAAAAACATCTTTGAGGTTTCTTCATTTCTTTTTTCTCAGAATGCAAGTGTGCAATTAAAGACGGCCGTTCATGTTTTGAAGCACATTTGAAACAATGCACTGTCAGCTAGTCATTCGATATACAAATAAATCGAATAGCTGTTATACAGAAGAGAAAAAAGCGGATGCCCTGTTGAATTACATATTTTGTGTGTGTGCGTTTGTTTGTGGTCTGGTGAGATTCTCACATCGCTGTTCACTGATGCTGGCACATTTAGTAGTGTCTTGCTTTTCATAATTGCATACCTGTGGTCGTCTGGTTGCCATCTCTGATCCTGCGACAGCAGGAAAAACAGACACAAACAAAGTAATGCCATTTATGGCTACATTTTAAGTGCACTACATACAAAAAAGTATTTGCATGCTTAAATATATAATTCAGAAACTATTTATGAACTTATTTATTAAAAAAAATATTTAATGTGCATTTTTATTAAAAGAAGTTTATGCATTTTAAAATGTATGGTCATAGAAGAAAAAATGTGAACAGTTATATAATGTGCATTGTTTTTTCCCCATTTACTGTAGATAAAGTAATTGTACAGTATATATTTAAACAAACAGATTTTGATTACCTCAAAATATGTTGTTTTATCACATTTGTTTTTACATTTTTTGCCTATTTTTTCATCCTTGCTAAAAACACTTTTGAATATTATATTATATTATATTGCCAATATAACATATAATATATAATAAAACATTATTAACACTATTTGATCCACTTCAAATGTTGACTACTGTATATTTAAATAAAAAATATACCTCCTTTTTGTTTTGCAGAATCTGTTGTTTTCCATTTATTTTTAATTGTTTTATCAATATATTCATCCTTGCTAAAAAAAAAAAAATTGAATATTATATTATATTATATTATATTATATTATTATTTAGTTTAAAAATATATATTAAATAACTAATTATAAATATAAAAAAATAATGCATAATCCAATTTAATGCATAGTTTAAAAGTGCATTTCCAGTCAAAGAAGTTTTATTTAAATATTAAAAAAACTCTAAACTCTAAAACTTTGCCAGGATATAATGTGCATTGTGTTTCTTTCAATTTACATTAGATCAAGTCCTTTTATATATTTAAAATAATAATTATAATAATAGTTTTAATTACCTCCCGTCTCTTCTGCAGAATCTAATAAATCCCACATTTGTCTTTAAGCCAGTTGTTTTTGTGTCTTTCTCTTTTAAATGTCTTATTATTTTATGATTAATGATTGTTATCAATGCATCCAATGTATGCAAGTCATAGAAATTCTATGTGAATATTTCTAGACAAAATATATTAACACTTAAATGTTGCAGTTACATAATGTGCATTGTGTTTTAAAAATATAATTTTAATTACAACAAGGGTGATTTACCTTGACAGATGTCTGCAAGGGAATTCAACAACTTCTTAAGAAAATATGAGAGCTTGGTGGTTACCATTACAGTGGCAGGTGTCGTGGTGCAAATAATCAGATAAAAACCATCTGTATCCAATATGAGAAGAATTGTTAATTTTAGCTGGTATAATGAACATTAATACTGATGGTGAACTGTAAACGGGTGTCAACAAACAGTTGTAGAAGCAACACTGCAAGTTCTGAGTGCTGCTCTTAAGGTTAGTAAGCAGAGGTGAAATGTTTCAAGCCCTCATGATAATAAGAGATGAAAAAGTCCCCTGACATCCGTGGTGGAGCTTGGTTTCGGCGGATGATAATGGGTTGGAAAACATCCTCTCCTCACTTTAGCTAACACTGTGTATGGTAAGTCATGAGGGACGTGTTTCTACAGCCATGCAGTAAACATGCTGGTAGAAATCTGACCTCAACATTCCACCTGTTTGTTTATTTATTCTCACTTGGTTTATGCCTTGACATTTCAAGAATTTCAGTTTGCCACAATCTGCTATAATATTCCTTGTTTTCATTTATCTATAAAGCAGCTGCTCTGAAACAGCAGTTCCATTTAAGTCCTTATTTTAGGTGCACTAAACAAAAAAATTAGCAAGCTTAATAACGAATTATACACTTTTATTATACACTTTTAGGAAACAGGAAGTGACATCATTGGCCTCCAGAGGAGCCATGTTGAAAAGCTGGTAAGATTTACTCTACTCTTATTTAAAATTTGTGGTGTTTTTCATGCTTTACAAGATTTCCAAAGCCTATATCTTCATCTCATAACATAATATAATCTACTCTGTTTATAGACAGTCATACTGTTTTAACTCTTGCTAATGCTAGGAGGCTAAACACTTAATAACAGGGAGAGCAGTAGCCATTTTTGTTTTAAATTTCTCACCTGCTGTAAATCGACTTGTGGGTGGTGGAGTATGTGATAGTGTGGTATGTGTGATGTTTACAAGGTACAAACAGCACCCAAGATTGATACATAACAACTATGCAGCATCTTGCTTCAGAATTGCTGTCAAGCTTAGTTAGTTAGTTATTTACCAGTGAGAAGGAGATTGTATGTAATGGGAGAATGAAAATAATAGTTAAGGCGGATTCATATCATTCTTTATAATTAATTTAGTTTTTAGTTTATAATTAATTTATTAAATTTGTCTTTACAAGGCAATGTGCTTTAATGTTATTCAGTTAGTTTGCATATAGTCTGTGATGACGGGGTAAAGAAAAAGTATGGTGGTTGTATACACTGCTGTGCAAAAGTTTGGGATCAGTAAGATTTTTAAGATTCTTAAGGTTTTTTTTTTTTTTAAGTCTCTTATGCTCATATTTGTTTGATCAAAAGTACAGCAAAAATGTAATATTATGAAATAGCATTGTAATTTAAAACAACAGTTTTCTGTTTTAATATACTTTAAAATACAATTTATTTCCATGATGCAAAGCTACATTTTCATCATCCATTACTCCAGTCTTCAGTGCCTGTTTGTTCAGTTTTGTTTGCACAAGAAGTCTGACAACAGCCAGTGCTCCACACAGAGATCTGATCTCATCATCATCCAGTGTGTCTGGAATGACATGAAGAAACAGAACAAACTGAGAGAGACTAAATCCAGTAGAATTGTGTTAACGTCTCCAAGATGCTTCAAGAAACCTACCTGCAAATCTACAGTACTGTTAAAAGTTTTAGGCAGTTGTGAAAAATGCTGTAAAATGAGGATGCTCTCAAAAAAAATGTCATAAATAGATTTTTTTAACTAAATTAAATCAACATTTGGTGTGACAGCCTTTGCGTTTATAGCACCTTTTGCCCTAGGTGCACTTTTTCAGGTAGCTTTGTAGGTACTGTAGATCTCTTGAAGCATCTTGGAGACGTTGCCACAATTATTCTGTATTTAGTCTGTTTCCGTTTGTTCTGTTTCTTTATGTCATTCCAGACAGACTGAATGATGATGAGATCAGATGTCTGTGTGGAGCACTGGCTATTGTCAGACTCCTTGTGCAAACAAAAATCTTGCTGGATTATTACAATTAATGGCAAAATGAAGGTTTGGAAATGTAAACTAATATTTCCTACTGACACTAATATCGGTATCAGCCAGTACCAAACCCTATGTATCGGAGGCGAAAAAGGCGGATTGGGGCATACCTAAAAACAGCATACACTCTTAAATATAAAGGTGCTTCAAAAGGTTCTTCAAGCGATGCCATAGAAGAACCATTCTGGTTCCACAAAGAAGCATTCAGTCAAATGTTCTTTAAATAACAATTTCTTGCTTACCTTTTATAATCTGAAGAACCTTATTTGCCACAAAGAACCTTTTGTGAAACAGAAAGGTTCTTCAGATGTTAAAGCAGGGGTCACCGGTCCTGGAGGGCCGGAGTCCCTGCAGAGTTTAGCTCCGACCCTAATCAAACACACCTGAACCAGCTAATCAAGGTCTTACTAGGTATACTTGAAACTTCCAGGCAGGTGCGTTGAGGAAAGTTGGAGGTAAACTCTGCAGGATACCGGCCCTCCAGGAACAAGTTTGGTGACCCCTGTGTTAAAGGTTCTTTATGGAACCATTTAGACAAAAAGGTTCTACTATGGTACCATGAAGCACCTTCATTTTTAAGATTGTAGCAATGTTTGCATATGAGATGTGAAAACAGCGGAATATACACACACAGACATGTCTACTCTATGTTGAATGTATGACGTGTAGAGGATAGAAAATTAACCTAAAGTATCAATCTCATCAGGCTAGTATCGATCCAATACAATTACCAACGTTGGTATCCATACTATCGATATTAGGATCGATCCGCCAACCCCTACTAGAAATAACTCACTTAAAACCATTTTTAGCTGGTGAAAATACTAGTGTTCTAATAATTTTGGCCACCACTGGAATCATATGCATGACACAAAATCAGTATTATTTAAAAAATTATAGTGGATTTGGGCGTCCGCCTTGACAATCACTGTGAGAAATACCACAAGCGGAGTGATACAAACGATGATATCCGATAGTTCTAATATCACTAGAATAATCAGCCAAACAGATTCGAGGACCAGAAAGAACTGTTGTATGAAATGTATGAATGAATAAAAATATTAATTATAAAAATAAAATTCACATATGAAATTTAAACATGCCAACATTCATTCTTATTTCTTTCTTCTGCACTTTTGCTTTGTGCATTTCACTTTTCTTCATCCCGCATGAACCGTGTGAGCAGATTTGTGAATGTGAGTTGCATTTCATGTGCACCCTGATTGATTCGTTTGCCCTGTCCAATGTGACATGATTGGCAGCTCTCATACTGTAATCCCATATGGGTGTTCGTGACTTCACACTTTGTAAGCGCGGTCCCGCATACAGGCGAAAGTCATGCATGCGGCACACTGTGCAATAACTGTGAATTCTGCAGCACGCTGTCTTTGACGCATCCCGTCTCAATGGCGTGAGTCCAGGAATGAAGCGTGCAAAGAGATTGGCTTCCCTAATCCCCTATGCAACCAGACATGGGCTCAGCAAATATTTATACACCCCCGGGTCTAAAATGCAAAATGTAACCTCTACCTCAGTTTCTGCCAAAAACGCGAAGTGACGTGCTCGTCTACGGTGTTACAGGAGAGTGTAAAATATGAAGATGTTTCTCTAGGCATCTGGGCTCCCATTCAAAACCACTTTGCCACCCACTTCCAGTCAGCACTGTTTGCGTCATCGTAACATGGAAACGAAGGGCACGTTATTCGCATGAATGTGCTGTCATAGGTCATCCAGATTGACATGGATCTGGTTTTTGGTACCTGGCTCTGTTTTGTTGGTCCTCTGACTGGTGTGTGTTCAGCATACCGGGCTTGTTTTTATAGATGCCATTGCCTCTACATGCCTTTTCACAGAATCAAAGCCTTAGAGAAACATTATGCAAGATCTCTCTGACCTCCTATTTCACTCTGACATTAGCTACATTGAATATTTACCAACAGCACCATTTCATCATTTACTAGTTGGTGAGTTGGAATGAATAGTTGGTCTTAAAGAAGTTTTGTATAATTAGACAACTTAACTGGCATGTGCGTCACTCTTAGATGGTGATGTTTTTAAGAGTTTAACTTACTCATTTAAGGTGGTAAATTTATTGCACAAGCAGTGTTTTTAACTCTGATGCACATCACACTCTTAGCTTAAAGGAATAGTTCACTCAAAAATGAAAATGTGACCCCGGGCCACAAAACCAGTCATAAGTAGCAAGGGTATATTTGTAGCAATAGCTAAAATACACTGTATGGGTTAAAATGATCAATTTTTCTTTTATGCCAAAAATCATTGATATTAACTAAAGATCATGATCCATGAAGATATTTTGTAAATGGCCTAATGTAAATATATCAAAACTTAACTTTTGATTAGTAATATGCATTTCTAAGAACTTCATTTGGACAACTTTAGAAGTGATTTTTCTCAATAGTTTGATTTGTTTGCACCCTTGGAATCCAGATTTTCAAATAGTTGGTTATCTCGGCCAAATATTGTCCTATCCTAACAAACCATACATTAATGGAAAGTTTATTTATTCAGCTTTCAGATTATGTTTAAATCTCAATTTCAAAAATAGACCCTTATAACTGGTTTTGTGGTCCAGTGTCACAAATTTGCTAAAACTTGCTCATCCTCATGATGTTTTTCCATCAGAACAGCTTTTTAAGAAATTTACCGTTACATCACTCGCTCCCCAGTGAATGGGTGCTGTCAGAATGAGCATCCAAACAGCTGATAAAAACATCACAATAATCCACAAGTAATCCACATGACTCCAGTCGTTCAATTAACATCTTGTGAAGTAAAATAGTGCACGTTTGTAAGAAACAAATCCATTTGTTTAGATCTGCAAACAGTACTTTATTTGTGCATATTTATCTTCTTATTCAGACAAGACAACTCACAGAAGAAAGCAATATTATAAGTAGAGGACTGTGTGCTTAGCTGGAATCAATGGTTTGAGGTTAAAAACCAGTATGCAGTTTTTCACTTCACAAAACATTAATTGATCAGCTGGAGTCATGTTATGGTAGGGTTGCCAGGTTTTCATAACAAAACTCGCCCAATTGCTACTCAAAACTAGCCCAGTAGCGTTTCGAGGGGTCCCCCGTTAAAAACCATGTTCCGGGGGATAAAATACAAGTTTTTTTTGTTGGGGTTCCCCTGGTAAATTCACATTTCAGGGGCTAAATATGACAGACTTGGCAACACTGTGTTATGGTATTGCAATGTTTTAATCAGCTGTTTGAGCTCTCATTCTAACAGCACCCATTCACTGCAGAGCATCCATTTGTGAGCAAAAGATTTCTCCAAATGAAGAAACAAATTCATCTACATCCTGGATGGCCCGAGGGTGAATACATTTCCAGCAAATTTCCATTTTTGAGAGATCTATGCATCCCTTTAAAAAACACCACTGAAATAAATTGCTTTAATTTGGCATACTCGAAGATCTTGAAGATTTAAACCTGATCTGTTTGTTTTTATGGGTCAAATACAGTAGGCCTTATGTAATGAGGATGATCTCCTCAATTTTTGAAACAATTAAAACAGAAATGGCAGAAATCACAAGAATGCACTTTAGGTCGCAGTATGCATGCAGATGTTAGACATGCAGCAATCTCTAGCTGTCATGAGTAGACTGTAAATGAGCTGTGGTTTGTCTGGGATCAGTCGAGTAGACAGCTGATCCATTTGAACTTGTATCGGCCTGTTTGGGAATATACTTAACATTCACAGAACATTGCAATCACAGTCTGTTCTTTCTCCTATTACAGGAAAAAACTGTCCTCAGCAACATAACATCCCAAAACTACACCCCAGATGAAGCCGGCAGAGCTGACACAAGCATCGAAGATGGAGTGAGTTGCTTTCCTGGGCAAATGTGGATCACACAAACAGCCAAGAACAGAAAGGCAAACATGGGCGTCAGGCAAGGGCATTGTTATTCTTTCGGAGGAGAACACGGTGTTAGTTTGGTCCAACCCTTTGGTTTTCCCGCATTTAGGCATAAATTCAGCACGGCCACTAATCTGAAGGGTGATTTCCTGTTATTTGTCATGCTGTGCTCCAGTAAATTTAGAAGAGTTTCATGGCTTTGGTTCTACAGGCGTAACACTTAAGATGTACCACGTGTGTTGACAACAGAGTTCTTTCTAGATAGATAGATGGATAGAATTTATTAAACTTAATTTTGGGTTGTTTTGTGCATTTTACTGAGCCGTCAACCCTGTCTAAAAATTCCTATTCCAGCGAAACTGTCAGTTCAACCACTCCTTAATGTTCTTTTTCGAATATGCTTGCTAACATGTGAAAAGAAGGGCGGACAGAGACTGTAGATACAGAGGTGGACAAGAATTGTCCAAACTCACTCAAACAAGCCCTGCCCCACCCCTACAGGCACTGGCTCTCCATTGACCCTAATACCTGGCTTCTGTACTGGCACGCGCCCAACGCCTCAAGACAGGACGGTTTCTTGTGTGTCTGCATTTGTAGTGATTAATCTATAGTTGTGATGAGGGCAAGGCTGTGCACTCAGAGAGGCAGGTCTGGGCAATGGTGCGGTTGTGTTTACACCAGGCACATTACAGAAGCCCCATTAGCAGGTTAACATCTTGATGAGACAGTGTGTTGCCATAGCTTAGGCTGGTCATGATGAGGGAACTAAGAAAAAACACTTATGTAAGACTTAGTTCCCAAGATTTGACCCTTTGGTCTCTTTTCCCATTCCGATCATAATAACTGATAACGATTATTTTGACTTTCCAAATATTTGCTACAGTTTCCGTAACATTTAATTTTGGCCCGCCAGCGTATCAAATCAATGCGTGCTTCTAGGAAAACTACTGGATTTACCTTAATTTTGGAAAATACTGTTCATTGTTATGTATAGGGCCATGAAAACTGGCACATTTGCTTAAAGAGACAGTGCTATCACTTTAACTTCTCTATGTGTTGCTCAGAATTGTAATGAGTGCATTTGTGCCAGCCCACTTTTTTTGTTACATAAGTGTTTTTGTTTTTCTATTCATTTTTTCCATAGGGATTTAAAAAAAAAAAAAAAGTTGTTTGTGACTCTGATCTGTGAATTTTTTCATACAGAATCATGGGTAATGAATGCTGTGAATTCTGCTGGTAAACATGATCATTTTAAAAATTGCTGAATATGTACTTATCCTCAAGACATCCAAGATATAAATTAGTTTGTTTGTTCGTCATAACAGTTTTGAAGAAATTTAGCATTACATCATTTGCTCACCAATGGATCCTCTGCAGTGAATGGGTGCCATCAGAATAAGAGTCCAAACAGCTGATAAAAAAAATCACAGTAATCCACAAGCAATCCACACGATCCACACATCAACTAATATCTTATAAAGCAAAAAGATGCGTATTTGTAAAAAAAAAAAAAGTTTTACCTTTAAATCATCACATCTAGTCCATAATCCATAATAATGCTTCTTCAGTGCAAAAAGTCCATCTTCTGTTGTCCTCTCACATCAAAATCCACCAACATATTTGTTTAGAACTGTTTTGGACTGTTTTTGCTTGTAAACAGTGCTTGATCTGTGCATATTTTTCTCCTGATTCAGACAAGATAAGTTTTATGGAAAAAGAAGTAATAGTATGTATACTAAGTCCTTGTATTTTAGCCGTAAGCAAGGGTTTGAAATTATAAATGTCTTAATGATGGTTTGATTTCTTTTTTAAATATGCAGATTTTTCTCTTAAGAGTATTTCACAGACTGGAGTTGTCTGGATTAAAGTTTTTATCAGCTGTTTAGACTCTTATTCTGATGGCACCCATTCACTGCAGAGCATCCGAGGAGCTCACAAAATGTTCATCTTTAAAGCTTTACAAGTTATCGTTAAAAATCATTTTCTGTATTGCGACTGTTGCATTCTATTTAAGTGATGTGGTTTGTGTTGCATCATGACATAATCAAGTAGTAACTTCACACTGTTTTAAAAGCCACTTAAATTCCATAAGACAATTAGTTTAACAAGCCTGACTATAAATCAACATGCCAGGCTGTATTGATGGTGCTCATGCTATCTGAAACATCTTTTGTTGTTTTTTGGGAATTATGAGTTTTCACATGGTTGAACAGACATAACAGACTCTGAGTACACTGTGAAGTGTTTCTTAAATGAGTTTTCCATTACACTGGAAACTACCAGCACTCGCCCGGGCTTTTGTGTGGTTTCTCGGCTTGTCAAAAGAAACACATTTCATCTGACACGTCCTTATAGTTAATGGCATTCCAGAGTCAGTTAAAGGTGTGCTGGGATGGTTGTTATGGGCTTGTTTGTATCACTTTCCATCAGTTCTCCACCTTTTATTTGAAGTCAGGTTGTGTTTGTTTTATTACCTGCATCTTTGGCATTCCAGTCACTATTCTGTTGTTATCATTACAGTAACGGTGCGTTCTGGGCTTCATTCAGCACGGCTCTTATCTGCACCGCTGCAGAGGCCGGTTAGTGGTTCCTGTTATTGCGATTTCATGTCACGGAGGCCGAGCTGTGCACCCAGCTTGGCTGCGCAGCGATCCACCGGCTTTTTCACCATCAAACAATTCAGATTGTGTGCTGTGCTGTAGCAAAGAATTTCGATTGTTTATTACAATGCCAGCCTGTGGTAGGCCCAGCGCACGTTGTTTTGACGTTCGAGAACAATCAGCGTTTGCAATAAAAGGAGACCCTGCACTCCCCATGCGCGCGCTGCGATGGTTTTCCCGGATTGCTGGAAAGCTTGAACCGGGTCCAGTGTGTTATTCCTGTAGCTGGAGAATTTATATTGTGTTGTGAGGCAAGACAATATGGCCCATATGCTGCTGATATTAATAGTCGAGGGTTTGATTAGAAACTAATCTCTGCGGTTTAGAAGAATATGTGACATAACAAGTTAATTGTTTTTAAATGGCTAGTTTCCGAGGCTGTTGTGTTTGAGGAATTTTGTTTTTGACATCAAAAATTCACAACAATGCACATGGCGTTTTTTGTGGAAAGAACTGGGCGAATTGAACAAAAACATATCCTGGTTACATTTCATCCCAAAAGAAATACAATCTTGTGTAATGAAAAATTTGACAATTTTGGAACCACTGAGATAATAATTAAGCAGATATTCCAAAACTGCTTTTCTATTGGAATGCAAAAAATGAATTAACATAGATCATAGAACATAGATCAGAGCAATCGTTGATGGGTAATTTAAAAAGAGCAAAACAGGAAGTTTCCCCCCTTGTGTTAGTCAGAGGGTCACAAGTGTTGAGAATTCCGCTTTTGTGAATCCATGTTATCCTATGACTGCGCTTAGGTCAAACTGCACTCACAGATCACAGTATTTGGCATTCCTTCATCGGTCGAGACATGATGAACATTATCCCACTGATGTTGTTTCTGTCAGAGGGCTGAACAGACTAAATAAGGGTCCCTCGGTCGAGCCTGCAGCCTTTGCTAATGTCACCCACATTACTGGGTCAGGTTTCAGGTCAGCGCAGTAAAGCAGGTTTCTTTCCCTCATTTCAGATGAACTTAATCTGAACAAATGGTTATCAGCCTGGTTCTGGATCAGGACGTTTGCTTGTTGACTTAAAAACGGAGTGCATTCTTGAGACAAGGATGTGTCTTATCATCTGCGACACGCACAAACTAGTGATACGATTTGTTGAAACTTGTGAAATGTTTTCCATTACTTGGTATGGCAAATTTTATCGCTTTATAACTTTTTACTGCGTTTGGTCTTCCTGGTCCCCTTCTTTAAATATTTTCAAATATATATAATTATTTTTATTTTATTTTATTTTATTTTAAATAGATTTCAGTGATTGATTATAGCAGCATTTGTAGTTTCCTGTCTCCGCGTTTAGAAACCTAATTGATGAATTTAGTAGACTGTTAACGTTTATGTGAAATATTATAGTATTATTTTTTTAGTTTAATTTTGTACAATAAACAAAGGAAACAGAACTAGTTTACAGTCACTGATTGAAATAGCTCTTCTCATCTGGCCTGTTCATGTGAACACAGGCCCTATAATTAAACCTCGGCCATTGACATTTAACAGCCCTTTTTTATTTCTGGCTCCTTATCAAGTCTCATTGTTGCAGGAGATGCACAGCACGATATTAATGCATTTTAATGTTTCCTATCATTGTGTGAGGAACTCCATTTGTTGAAGCAACTGCAGTAGTTTCAAGGACACCAGAAGGAAATGTGGCTCATTTGAATTTGTCATTAATAAGTGATCGTGAGTTCATTGTGAACTCATTTTTCTTCAGCATGTGTTTCAGGCTTTGTGACATGTGACATATGGTTATTTATTTATTTATTTATTTATTTATTTATTTAAAAAAAAAAAAAAAAGTTTATCTTTACTGTGCTTGCAACTGTAATTTTAAATTTTCCCCTTTTTTAAGTTTAAAATTTTAAGTTTAGTCAACTTAAAGTTGACTAATTTGAATTTGAATATGAATTTGAACTTGAATTTGAGTTGACTAAAGAAAAAGAAAAACTGAATTTAAAAAAGCAGAATAAATATTTATTTTTTAAAATGTAAAAGTATTTTTTTTACATAAAATGATTGTGATTAAGTGATTTTATATTAGTATATGACAATTTAATATATAATATAACTAATAATAATATGAATAAATAAATACATTTATTTTATTACAGTATAACTGTAAAATTAATTCTAAAATTAGCATTTGGAGTGGATCTGTTATTTATTTATAAGTTATTAAAAGTTGAATATAAAGAGTATAAAGCTTAAAATTTTAACTTTAGTTAACTTAAAGTTGATTTGATTTTGAATTTGAATATGAATTTGAACTTGAATTTGAGTTGACTAAAAGTAAGAAAAAAAATGAATTTGAAAAAGCAGTATAAATTTAATTTTCTTTAAATGTAAAAGTAAATTTTTTACATAAAAAAATGTGGTTTAGTGATTTTTATATTAGTATATGACATAAATAAATAAATAAATACATTTATTTTAGTACAGTATAAATGTAAAATTACAACAGTCGTATTTCCCTAGTAAATATTTAGTAAATATAATGTGCAATTTCAGTTTATTGTAGTTAATCATGCAGCCATGTTATTTACTTACACATCCTCCTTCATTTGCTTTTGTTATATGAAAAAAGCAGCATGAACTTTCTGTGCTCCACAGTAGAAATAAAGTCACATGGAAGGACATGAGGGCAAGGAAATGGACACGGAACTCATTTTTACCTTTAATGAACAATGTTGAGTTCATTTTGGCAGGCTATCTAAACAACAGCCTTGAGGCTAAATCTCAGTGTCTCTTTTTAATCCACAGACTGATGTCAGTATGTTTATGTGTAGATGTTGTCACTCATGTTCAATAGATTTGACCTCCGACCTCTGAGAAGTACTTCCAGGTGGCGGCTCTCCAGCGTGGCTCTTCCTGTCAGGGCATTGAGACCCCCTGCGGTCAGCCAACACATCTCAATCTATAAATATCACATTACGCTCCTCGCCCAAATATCCTCTGTGATCCTTCATACGGCCCAGATTCCTCAAAGAAGTATACACAAACACCAGATATGAGCGCTTTGAGTGATGCACGCTATCTGTTACTCCAGAACAGAACAAGATGTGTAATGAGAGGATCTACTCTTGTTCTTGTGCTGTCGTTCTGTGGTTGAAAAACTCTAATAGACTAGCAAGTTTGATTGTTGCATAGTCTGTAATGCAATATTTTTATATTGTATTCCGAAATACATTATACAATTGTATATATTTGACAGTAAAAAATAATATAATGCATAATTTATTTGATTTAAATCAGCATCAATTTAAATGAGCATAAAAAAATACTAGCATGATGATTTTTAACTTTTTTTTTTGTATTGCAGTAATACCGTGTTGTTGGACTGTCTTAATTGTTTATTGTCAAATGTTAAAAACATCTAGGTTTAAATTGAATTTATCCTGGGTAATAATAAACTCTCGATTTTTATGTTTTCTAAAAAGAAAAAAAGGTGTTGCATGGTCAAACAATTACTGTGGTGCAGTGTTTTTATATTATTAATATGTAAACATATGTAAAATAATGTAAAATATACCATTATATGTTAAAAGAATATAATGCATAAATTTTTTTATGGTAAATAGCATCAGTTTAAGTGAGTGAAACAAATACTAGCAAAAAACAATAATTTTCTAATTTTTTTTTATGAGTTTGAGTTGTTTTTTGTTGGGTATTACAGTAATATAGTCTTAATTTCTTTATTTTCAAATGTAAAAAAGTCCATTTTTATTTATTTTTTCAGAGAAACACTAATAGACTTGGTATTTATTTATTTATTTATTTTTTAATAAATAAATTATGCAGTATTTTTGCAATATGACTATAAAATGTATGATAGATAAATACAGTAATATTTAAAAATATATATTTATTTTGTTTATATTTTATATATATATATTTTGTTTTATATATATATAATATATTTTGTTTAAATCACCAAGCATTGATTTTTATTCATTTTTTATTTTTGGTGTTACAGTAATATATTGTTGTTAGGTTGTCTTAATTTCTTCATTTTCAAATGTGTTAAACAAAAAGGTTTTATTTTTCAGAGAACCAGTAATTGACATTTTATGAATAAATAAATAAAACCATGCATGATTTTTCAGAGAACCACTAATAGACATTTTATGCAGAAATGGGGATATATATATATATATATATGCATTATTTCTTTCAATTAAATTAGCATCCATTTAAGTGAGTACAACAAATACAAGGATAAAGTAATACTTTCCAACTTTTTTAATGAGTTTGAGTTCATTTTTTTTGAGGCTTTTATTATTATTATTATTATTATTATTATTATTATTATTATGGTATTACAATAATATAGTTTTGTTTGGCTGTCTTCATTGCTTCATTTTCAAATGTAAAAACACTACGTTTTTATTTTATTTTTTTCAGAGAATCACTAATAGACTTGGTAAATAAATAAATGATGTCGTAATTTTGCTATATTATTATTATAAAATATCACATGATAGATAAATGTTATATCATTTAAAATTAATATTTAAATGTATTTTGTTTAAATCACCTTTCATTTAATGCATTCATTTTTTTCATTTTTTTTTTATTTTATTCTGTATTACAGTAATATAGTGTTGTTTTCTTAATTTCTTCATTTTCCAGTGCTAAAACATCAAGTTTTTATTTTAATTTTCAGAGATTTTATTTACATTTTCTGAAAAAAGAAAAAAAGAATAAATAAATATATTTTTAAATAATATAACTCATGATTTATTTTAATTAAATCACCATCAGTTTAAATGAGTACAACAAACTAGCATGAAATAAAATACTTTTCACAAATAAGTATTTTTCAGTTTTTTTATTATTATTTTTTTTTATAGAAATATAGTCATACAGTGATGTTTGCCCATGCAAAATTTATGCCATATGCCATAATGCATCAGTTTTCTAGGTGAAGGTTTTTGTGTTTGTGTGTTTGTATGTGTGTGTGTGTGTGTGTGTGTGTGTGTGTGTGTGTGTGCACCTGGTATTCATCACGTTATGGGGACCAAATGTCCCCACAAGGATAGTAATACCAGTAAATTTTGACCTTGTGGGGACATTTGTGAGGTCCCCATGAGGAAACAGGCTTATAAATCATGCAGAATGAGTTTTTTTGAGAAAGTAAAAGTGTGCACAGTCTCCTGTGAGGGCTAGGTTTAGGTGTAGGGTAGGTGTAGGGTGATAGAAAATACGGTTTGTACAGTATAAAAACCATTACGCCTATGGAATGTCCCCATAAAACATGTAAACCCAACATGTGTGTGTGTGTGTGTGTGTGTGTGCGCGCACCAATATTTTCAAACTCACTAATTCTTGAATTTCATACGTGAATTCATTGACTCTCTGTAGTTTGTTGCATTACCTTGCACAATGTTTTCCCACAAAATCATATTAGATTTGCACATTGCACTCATTTGAGATCGCATTGCAGCAGTATGATATCTGAAGCTTCACATGTGGTTCTGGAATGTGCTCTGATTCTCCACCTTAGTACCCTTGGAATGTTCCTGTGTGAACTGTGAGGTCACTGTGCATGAATGGAATGTTTCTCGCCTGAAAATTCTTTGCAGGTGCCCCACGGCACCCAGACTGTACTTGCAATGCTCCCTGCGGGCTCTGCACGGTCTCATTTTCCACACAATTTGGAATTAGTGTGCGTTTGAACTTTGAAGCATTCTCCTCTTTGTACACACATAAGCCATTCCTTTCTATTCCTTTCTTTCTTTCTTTTTGGTCATTTTCTTTCTTTCATTCTTGAAAACAAAGTTTCTAGTTACAGTCTAATGTCATTGGAAACATTAGATACCAAACACAACTTTTTGTTCTTTAGTTCTGTGTCCTGAATCTATAATGAAATATGAACAGCTTTATTAATCTCACATGTGAGTTTTGTGTTAACGGCTTCTTGATGATAAGAGGGTTCTTTGCTGAAACTAAAGTGTTGCAAAGAAGCACTGAGGAACCTTTTTTATTTAAGAGTGCTGTGTCTGTTCTCTCATCATTACTCATGCTGAGTTTGTCTCTATCACTCCTTCATACTCCATTTTTCTCTCGATGTTTTCCACACGTGTCAAGCACATGTTTTTTGATGGCTTCCATTCCATCACTGTACACAGATTCCAAACTTTACATTCCGAATGTGAACTTCACATTCCTATTTTAAGGAGAGTCATTCGTCATCCTGTCTTGATGTCTTGCTCTACCGCACACTTACCAGAGTAAAAATGTGTTAAAAATGTATTGCCATTGACGTCAATCACCAAGAGTTGTTTCAAGCACTTAAACTGACGTGTGAAATACGTGTGAAATGCCTGTGAGGTCTTGATTATTAATTGCTGACAGCATGGATTCATCCAAGATACCCCTGATGGTCAGGTGCACTGCATGTCCCTGTGCCAAGGCCTTATAAAAACATTTTATGCATTGCAGCTGCAGAACTTTTGAACGGAATGAGGATGTGTACATTTTTCTTATTTTGCCTAAATATCATAGTTTTTCATTTAGTACTGCCCTCCAGAAGCTACAGAAGATACTTACATGTTTCCTAGAAGACAAAATGAGTTACATTTATCCTGATCTTCAAATTCAAAAAATGTCACCCCTGGTTCTTAATGCATTGTGTTTCCTTCTGAAGCATCAGTGAGTGTTTGAACCTTCTGTAATAGTTGCATACGAGTCCCTCAGTTGTCCTCAGTGTGAAAAGATGGATCTCAAAATCATACAGTCGTTGTTGGAAAGGGTTCAAATACACAAAAATGCTGAAAAACCAAAGAATTTGTGGGACCTGAAGTAATTTTCTGAAGAACAGGAGTCAGTTCAGGACAAACAGGGGACTTATGAACAACTATCACTTAATATATATTAAAAAAAAAAACAACAACAACAACAAAAGAACAGCTGTGGATCATTCAGGTAACAACACAGTATTAAAGGGGTCCTACTACGCTCTTTTACAAAGTCTTTTTGTTTTGGGGATGTACTAGAACATGCTTTCATGCTTGGTGGTTCAAGAAACACATTATTTTTAACATAATTTACATGACTACAATACATTTCTCCCAGCCTGGCACATAAGGCTTGTTGTCGTTGGTTTGCTGTCCCACTGCTTTGCAATTGGCAAACAGCTTAGACAGTGTTTCAGTACTGCCGCACCCCTTGTCAAAGAAGCAAGTTCCCTGTACAACTGTTAGCGCAAGCTAGATTAAAGTGATTCTTACGTTTTAAATATGGATATTTATCTTACGAAAATGCATTGATTCACTACAGGAGGCATTTATAAACCCCCCGGAGCCGTGTGAGGCACTTTTTATTATGGATGGATGCATAATATTGGACTTGTTTTGGTCTGATGAGAAGAAACACCCGTCTATGCCATTCTAAAGTTTGGGAGTGCCAGGATAAATTTTAATATAACTCTGGTTGCATTCGTCTGAAAGAAGGAAGTCATATACACCTAGGATACATGGAGGGTGAGTAAATAATACGCTACAGTAGTGTTTACAGTAGTATCATCAGCCTCCGAGATCGCCAATACATTAAATTATCATGCTTATGTATTTAATTATTTACATACTTAGTTTCATTGCCCAAAACCAGCTCCAGCATAAGGCTAAAAGCAGCATAACATCATCAAAACAACATCATCACTGATCAGCCTAGCCTGTTCTAGTGCAAGTTTATGCATTTAAAAAAAACACTCGTGTTATAAGTGAAGCTATCTACACTGTATGATAAATAAATCTTTTACCACACCCTGCAAACGTCTGCGGCACGTTATAGCTCTTATGTGCCAACCGGAGTAGATCGCGGCTTCGGCATGTGTTTCGCCCCCTGTACTGCACACGTCTGTGGCGCGTTACAGCGCTGAAGCGGGCACTCTAGTCAGTGCTTGCGTTGATACCCTCTGTGCTACGGCTCGTTGAAGCAGTTCTCTGTGCTGCTTTGCTAAAGTTAGGCTAATCCCCTACCCTTCGTCCCTACCCTTCCTCCAACAATTTTAATTTCTGTGGGCGGGATTTCATTTAATGATATTCTAATGGACCGTGTTGTGACATCATTACATGTGGAAAACAAACGTTGTAGTCCAAAGGAGCCGCTTATTGTAGTACTTGAAAAGGGGAAAAAAAAAAAACGAAATATCTCCTTCTGGAGTAGACTTTGAGATTTGTAACTTTTAGATCTTTCTTTTTTATGCCGAAAGATACAAACCACGCACTGACTACAGTTCAAAAAGTGAAAAAGCATAATATCACCCCTTTAAGAATCAAGTGTATGTAAAGAATCAAGTGTATTTTGTATGATCCCTCTTATTTTGGTAAAATAATGAACATTTTAGGGAGAGTTGTGCTGTTGCTTTACTAAGTGATTTAATCTCGGATAAACATCTCTTTGCACAAGAAAGAACTACTCATACTTTCTCTAGAATATGTAAAAGTGAACTTTAACCACACATGAATTATGCTCATACAAAACTAAGTTCTGTATCACTAAGTTGATACAGTAAGATGTTTTTCTAGCTGGAACTCTGGTGCTGTGCAGGCCCAGTGTGTGTCATGTCCCTGTGGTGCTAATGGATGTATATATTAAAGGTTGTTGGGGGTCAGTCAAGCAGAGTGACATCAGCTCACACCCTCCAAGTCCAGAGGTCCCAGACGCCTGCCGCGTCGCTCTCTCATCCTCCCATCAGTCTGCAGATTAGCCAGCTAAAAGAGCCGCCTGTCAGCGTGTGTGTGTGTGTGTGTGTGAGAGCAGTTAAGCGTGTTTGGGGTTCCTCCCTGATATGTGTTAGCGTGCTCTCCATGTGTCACGGGAGACTGCTTAGCATGAGATGAAACTTGAAGCCCTGTGCTCAGAACCAATGCGGTTTCATACCAGCAAAAAGAGCAGTTTATTGGAATTTAAAGCACATGAGTCCTCTGGGGTTTGGAGTGTGACATAACAGGCCGTGCACTGGAGCCTAATACTCTCATGACATCGGAGACGCACTAAATACTTGGCTCTTTTATTTTCTACACAGAGAGAAAATACGTTTTTAATCCCCCAAATGAAAGTTTTCTCTTAACAAGTCTCATTTTATTGCAATTTTATTGAATTGTTACTGTAATTTAAAATTACTGTTTTCTATTTAAATATATTTTAAACTGTAATTTATTCCTGTAATTGTAAAGCTGAATTTTCAGCAGCCATTTCTCCAGTCACATGTCACATGATCTGATGTTTCAAGATTTAAATGAGTTTGTTTCTTCATCAGAACAAATTTGGAGAAATTTAGCATAACTTTATCACCAATGAATCCTCTGCAGTGAATGGGTGCCGTCAGAATAAGAGTCCAAACAGCAGATAAAAACTTTACAATAATCCACAAGTAATCCTCACCACTCCAGTTCATCAGTTAACATCTTGTTCAAGCAAAAAGCCGCATGTTTGTAAGAAACAAATCCATCATTAAGACACTTTAACTTCAAACCTTGTCAAAAAAGTCTATAGGCCATGATAAAAGTTCCTACAGTGAAAAATCCATCTCGTCTTGTCCACTCACATCAAAATCCACAAACATATTTGTTAAGAACTGTATTTGCTTGTAAACTGTGCTTGATCTGTGCATATTTTTCACTTGGAGAAACCAATATTATTGATAAAGAAATCATGTTTTAGCTGGAAGCAGAGGTTTGAAGTTTAAAACGTCTTGATGCGTTTGTTTCTTATAAACATGCAGCTTTTCATTTTACAAGATGTTAATTGATGGACCGGATTCATGTACTTGTGGATTATTGTGATGTTTTTATCAGCTGTTTGGACTCTCATTCTGACGGCACCCATTCACTGCAGAGGATCCATTGGTGAGCAAGTGATGCTAAATTTCTCCAAATAGAAACAAGCTCATCTACATCTTGCATGGCCTGAGGGTCATCATATCTTCAATTCTGGCAGAACTATTCCTTTGAATTGAAAAATGACTACTATAGAAACTAGTCAAAATATTACTCCACCCCAAGATATGAGGAAAGTGATTTCATATTACTCAAGCATGCATTTGTTCCTCTGAAATGAGTTCCTCCGATGCACTGGGTGTTCAGTTGGTTGTGAGTAGGTGTTATCCTGGACACACATCAGTTATCATAACAGAAAGAGATAAACCAGTGTGTGATTTATTTGGATAATGCAGATAAGGTTGTTTTTGACTTTGAGGACATTCACCCTTATTATCCAGCCAATGAGGGTCAGTGGTACAAGATTGCAATATTATGTACAGCTTTTTCAGCATGATTCCACAGAATAAACAACTGATATACTTGGTGCTCAAGAATGTATGAAGGTTTAGTAGTAAACACTTCTGAAAAAGATCATAATCTAGGTCGTTTACAGTAATCACTTCTCCGATAATGTGCGTGATTCATCAGGTATGCGATTAGTGCAGCTAGCAGCGAAAGTTTTCTATGGTATCTACAAACAAAGAGTGTCAACACAGCGGTTGGCAACGCATGCCCACAGATGGTGTTCAGTGCAATGGCAGGTGAATTCAATAAAGCCACACCTTGGTGAAAAGAAAGAAACTGAATATGTGAGACTGATTCATTGTAGAGTAGATACACGCCTGAAAATATTTGCTCTTTGGAGGCGGCTAAAAATACTACAGTGCTTGTACAAGCTGAATTAATGTCTGTGAGGAAACTTTGTGCAGAAATTGAAAGTGCAAAAGGCCTCAGTGGCAAAACAAGTGAGTCAATGCTTTGGAAATGTTACATTTGAGCCACTATCATTTTGTTTTTATTTGTTTTTTTATGACTGTCTGTCTCATAAAAATGAATAATAAATAAGATAAATAGGTTTTTATAAATAGGCTTTTTTCAGGATTGAGAAATCAATTTTAGAATTCAAATTTGAATTTAAGAAAAAAAAAAATACCTGTACAATGTTGTATTTAATTAATGTTTTTTTTCATTTGTTTTTTATTACATGCACTTGCATAGTTGTAATTTAATATATTGTATAGTCAAAACTATCAATTCAAACTTTAATGTAAATATTAAAGAAGTAGTTTACCCAAAAATTAAAATTATCTGATGATTTATTCACCCTCAAGCCATGTGTATATGACTTTATTCTTTCAGATGAATACAAACACAGTTATGTTTAAAAATGCAATGATTCTTTCAAAGTTTATAATGGCAGTGAATGGCTGTTGAGATTTTGAAGCCCATGTGTCCATCCATCATAAAAAATGCTTCACATAGCTCTGAGGAGTTAATAAAGGACTTCTGAAGCGAGCTGATGCATTTGTGTGAGAAACATATCCATATTTAAAACTTCATAAACCATAATCTCTAGCTTCACAGGAGAGTGGTCTTCCAGTGAATGATGTACATTTGAGGTCAAAAGTTTACATGCACTTTGCAGAATGTGCACAATGTTAATTATTTTACCAAAATAAGAGGGATCATACAAAGTGCATGTAATTTTTTTTTAGTACTGACCTGAATAAGATAATTAACATAAAAGATGTTTACATGTAGTCCACAAGACAAATTAATAGTTGAATTTATAAAAATGACCCTGTTCAAATGTTTACATATGCTTGATTCTTAATACTGTGTTGTTACCTGAATGTTCCACAGGTGTGTTTTTTGTTTGTTTGTTTTTTGTTTTGTTGTGTTTTGTTTAATGATAGTTCTTCAGTAATCCCTTTGTTTGTCCTGAACACTTAAACTGCCCGCTGTTCTTTAGAAAAATCCTCCAGGATGCACAAATTCTTAGTTTTTTGTTTGTTTGTTTTTGTTTGTTTGTTTGTTTGTTTTTTAGCATTTCAAAAAGTTTTCACCCTTGTCACTTAATGCATCATGTTTCCTTAATGCATCCAGCATTTGAACCTTCTGTAATAGTTACATATGAGTCCCTCAGCTGTCCTCAGGGTGAAAAGATGGATCACTAATTGTTGCAAAGGGTTCAAATACACAAAAATGCTAAACAACCAAGGAATTTGTGTGACCTGAAGGATTTTTCTGAAGAACAGCAGACAGTTTAACTGTTCAGGACAAACAAGGGACTCATGAATTAAAAAAAAAATAAAATAAAAAAATAACACACAGCTGTGGATCATTCAGGTAACAACACAGTATTAAGAATTTTACTTAAACAAACACATTGATTCACTTTAGAAGGCCTTTATTAACCACCCAGAGCCATGTGGAGCTTTTTTGGACTTTAAAATCTCAACACCCATTCACTGCCATTATAAAGCTTAGAATAGCCAGGACATTTTTTAACCCTTTGAGCGGTACGGTCCCACATATGGGATTCTATTTTCTGTGCCCCTGGGAGTACGGTCCCACATATGGGATTTAGAACGTTCGGTGACGTCACGCAACTGCCAAATTCAAACTGTGTTTTCGCGCGTTGGCTGGCGCTGAGCCAGAGAGAGACGCTTGCTGCGCTTGTCATATAATCACAATTGAGCAGAGTTTTCAACGACTTAACGTTTATTTTAGGTTTCAGGAATTTAAATACACATAATTACTAGTAAAACAATACATTTAGAGTTTGTAAAATACACACGGATGTCTATGGAAGCAGCAATAACAATCCATTCAAGTATAATTTGCCGACGTGTTTAATTGATATCAGATACACATAATGTAAGTAATGATATAATTCACTCCAGTCCTTTCCCACTTCACCAGCTACTTACTTGCATGTATTTCGGGAGAAACTGGTGAATTTAAGTGCTGTAAATCCGGCTGACAGGACTCTCTGAACGGCAGCGCGAACAAACATGGCGGCGCCCATCTCACGTTATAGATCACGATCCAGATCGTTTATAAAGATTTTAAAATGGCAAAATACACTCACTTACACGTATTCGTGAATCGGAATATCAGATAGTTGAAAACATGGTAAGCAAGTGTGTGAATATTTTGAATAAAAAAGGAAAAACGAAATAAAAGCGATACGTCTGTCCTACAGCGCTATAGTGTCTGCGGTGTCAATCATGATGCGTCGCCATGGAAACAGTAAAGTGAACGTTCTAAAATAACGGTCGCGTAAAAAAAACTCACTCTGGGGGGTCCGATAGAATATTTTAAACTCACCAGTGAAAGGGTTAATATAACTCAGATTGTATTTGTCTGAAAGAAGAAAGTCATATACACCCTGGGCAAATCATGGGTTAAGTTTCATTTTTTGTTTGAGCAATTTAATGTTTTTACTTTGCAAGGGATGCATTAAATTGATATTGTGGCATTAGAGACATTTGTAACTTTAGGAAGGATAAATTAATTTTGTTCTTTTTAACTTTCTATTCAAAAGAAAATTGCCCCAAACTGTTTGGCAAAATTAAAAACTAATTTTTGAAAGTCAAGTCACCTTTATTTATATAGCGCTTTTAACAATACAGATTGTGACAAAGCGGCTGTACAGAATTAAATAGGAAATAGTACATCATTCATGCAAAAGGGCAACAGTAAACACTCAATTTTCAGTTAAAGGCGGTTCATCATTTAATTCAATGATGTCATCATCCAGCTCAGTTCAGTTCAAATAGTATATGATAACACTTGAAAATTAAGTGTCCCCAACTGAGCAAGCCAATGGTGACAGTGGCAAGGAACCAAAACTCCATCGGTCACAAATGGAGAAAAAAACCTTGGGAGAAACCAGGCTCAGTCGGGGGGGGGCAGTTCTCCTCTGACCAGACACAGAGGACTCATCTGGTTCCCGTGGTCTTGTGCCGATGGCCGTCTAGATGATGAGGTCTTCACTGGGGATCCGTCTCTGGGGCTCATCTAATTGACGTGGTCTCCGTTAAAATTCAGGGCTATAGAGGTCGTCTCTAGGTGCTGATCCACCGTCTGGGCTGGGTACGGACTGGATCCAGGGGACTGCAGTGACCATCTGATCTAGATACAAACTGGATCTGGTAGCTACGGTGACCTTGAAATAAGAAAGAAACAGACTAATATTAGCGTAGATGCCATTCTTCTTACGATGCAATGAGTACACAGGGTGTTATGGGAAGTGTTCCCGGTTCCGGTTGACCTAATTAATGCAGCCTAACAATCCTTTAACAGATTTGAATTATAGAAATGTGTTAATGTGTTATGTGTAAGCCAGGTTAAGGAGTTGGGTCTTTAATCTAGATTTAATCTGACAGAGTGTGTCTGCATCCCGAACAGTGTTTGGTTCCAGAGGGCGCTAAATAGAAAATGATCTGCCGCCCGCATGTTGATTTTTAATATTCTTGGTATTATCAAATTGCCAGGTGTTTTGAGAACGCAGCGGACGTGAGGGACTATAATGTGATATGAGCTTGCTCAAGTACTGAGGAGCTAAACCATTTAGGACTTTATAAGTAATTAGCAAGATTTTAAAATCTATACAATGTTTAATAGGGAGCCAGTGCAGTGTTGACAGAACTGGGCTAATATAGTCATACTTTCTGGTTCTAGTAAGAACTCTAGCTGCTGCATTTTGGACCACCCAATAAAGCATTACAATAATCTAACCTTGAGGTCATAAACGCTTGCATTCACGGCATTTGACATTGAGAGCATAGGTCGTAATTTAGATGTATTTTTGAGATAGAAAATTTGGTTTTGCAAATGCTAGAGATGTGGCTTTCGAAGGAGAGATTGCTATCAAATAGCACACCTAGGTTCCTAACTGATGACGAAGAATTGACAGAAACAGCCATTAAGTGTTAGATAGTGTTTTAGGCTATTACACTCAGCGGTTTTAGGTCCAATAATTAACACCTCTGTTTTTTTTTTTTGTTTTGTTTTGTTTTTTGTTTTTTTGTTTTTCAAAATTTAGCAGTAAGAAGTTACTCGTCATCCAGTTTTTTTATCTCAACTACACAATCGTTTTTCAAATTGGTATGTTTCGCCGGCCCGCGATGAAATATAGAGCTAAGTATCAGCATAACAGTGAAAGCTAACACTATGTTTCCTGATGATATCGCCCAAAGGTAACATGTAAAGCGTAAAAAGTAATGGCCCTAGTACTGAGCCTTGTGGTACCTCCATACTGCACTTATGATCGATATGATACCTCTTCATTCACTGCCACGAATTGTTGGCGGTCAGATAAGTATGATTTGAACCACTAATGCCAACATATTTTTCAAGTCTGTTCATAAGAATGTTGTGGTCAACAGTGTCAAACGCAGCACTAAGATCCAGTAGCAATAACAGAGAGATACAACCACGATCAGATGATAAGAGCAGATAATTTGTAACTCTAATAGTCTCAGTACTATGGCACAGTCTAAAACCTGACTGGAAATCCTCACAGATACAATTTTTCTGTAGGAAGGAACATAATTGTGAGGATACTACCTTTTTTAATATCTTTGATAGAAAAGGGAGATTCGAGATTGGTCTGTAATTAGTTAAATCGTTGGGGTCAAGTTGTGTTGAAAGTGTAAATTGTTTTGACAGTATTGAACATACACTCCTAGTCAAAAGTTTTTGAACAGTAAGATTTTTAATGTTTTTTAAAGAAGCCTCTTTTGCTCACCAAGCCTGCATTTATTTGATCCAAAGTACAGCAAAAACAGTAAAATTTTGAAATATTTTTACTATTTTAAACAACTGTTTTAAAATGTTTAAAATGTAATATATTCCTGTGTTTTAAAAGCTGAATTTTAGTATCATTACGTCAGTCACGTGATGCTTTAGAAATGTTGAAAACAGCTGAGTAGAATTCTTTCAGGTTTCTTTGATGAATAGAATGTTCATAAGAACAGCATTTATCTGAAGTAGAAAACTTTTGTAACATTATAAATGTTTTATAATCACTTTTAAAGTATCCTTGCTTTGAATCCTGAAAATAATGTACTTAATTGTTTTAAATAATAATAATAATAATAATAATAATAATAATAATAATATAAGTTTCTTGAACAGTAATCAGCATATTGGAATGATTTCTGAAGGATCATATGACACTAAAGACTGGAGTGATGATGCTGAAAATTTAGATTTGATCACAGGAATAAATAATATATTCAAATAGAAAACGTCTAGGTTACGTACGTAACCCTCGTTCCCTGAAGGAGGGAACGGAGACGTTACATATGGGAACTCGCCTGAGTGACCAATCACCTCTGAGCTTTACAGAAAAGGCCAATGAAATTGGCGAGTGGAGTTTGCGTGCAACGCCACTCCCCCGTACATACGGGTATATAAGATGGCGGCGCGCATCCACTCATTCAGGTTTTTGCTGAGGAGCCGAGCCGCAGCCCGGCGTCAGCGCAGCCTAGGGTTGTGGCAGGGGATGTAACGTCTCCGTTCCCTCCTTCAGGGAACGAGGGTTACGTACGTAACCTAGACGTTCCCCTTCAGTCGTTTCACTACGACGTTACATATGGGAACAGACCCATGGAAAAGGCCACAACCCTGAGGCTGCGTTACGCAAGACACCAAGTGCCGACAGGCGGACGTGTCGGAAAGTGGAGTCACTACGTAACCTTCCCAACGCCCTAGGGACCAGTAGAGGGGCCCCATAGGGGTGCCAGATGTACTGAAGCATGGGTTGGGGGGGCGGAGCACATGTGGTTTAGGCATGTGGAATAAAGAAATTGAATACATCTAATCTGTTATAGATGTATGAGGGAAAACACAGCCTTCTGGCTGACTGTGGAGAAATACTGAGACATGTTGCCACAACCTTCTGGGCGAAGGAGACCCAGTCGGAGCACAGTCGCGGACTACTCCGCATCTAGTCCTGACTGCGGGGCATGGAGGACCCAGGTTCGCCGGAGGGAACATACTGGGAGATAGCGCACGGATCCCGTGGGAATGGCGCAGCAAGCCGACACCTGCCGGCCTCCCGCAAATTACCTGATGTTACCTTAACACACGGGAGGACACGGGCTCGACGCGGAGATTATAGAATCTCGCGAAGGTGTTAGGTGTCGCCCAGCCCGCAGCTCTGCAGATGTCTGCTAGCGAGGCGCCGTGCGCCAGCGCATAGGAGGAGGCAACACTACGAGTGGAGTGAGCTCGAACTCCTAGGGGGCACGGCTCCCCCTGGCTTTCGTAGGCCAGGGAGATGGCATCTACCACCCAATGGGCCAACCTCTGCTTGGAGACAGCATTTCCCTTCTGCTGTCCTCCGAAGCAAACAAAGAGCTGCTCGGAGCGTCTGAAGCTCCGGGTGCGGTCCACGTAAACCCGTAAGGCACGAACGGGACACAGCAACGCTAAGGCCGGGTCTGCCTCCTCCGGGGGCAGAGCTTGCAGGTTCACCACCTGATCCCGGAAGGGTGTGGTGGGAACCTTGGGCACGTAACCTCAGGATAACGTGAGAATCAGCCGGCCCGAACTCCAGGCACGCTTCGTTGACAGAGAAGGCTTGTAGGTCCCTGACCCTCTTGATGGAGGCGAGCGCGGTCAGGAGCGCTGTCTTAAGCGACAGGAATTTAAGCTCGACTGAAACCAGTGGCTCGAAGGGAGGTCCCCGCAGGCCCCGAAGGGCGACGGAGAGATCCCAAGAGGGTACAAGGTGCGGTCTAGGGGGATTAACCCTTCTCGCACCTCTGAGGAACCTCACGACCAGTTGATGCTTCCCGATGGATGTTCCATCGACTGCATCGTGATATGCCGCGATGGCCGCGACATACACTTTGAGAGTTGAAGGAGACAGCCTACGCTCCAACTTCTCTTGCAGGAAGGAAAGCACTACTGCGATCGGACATCTCTGTGGGTCCTCCCCACGGGAGGCACACCAGTCAACAAAGAGACCCCACCTCAGTGCGTAGGCCTGCCTCGTGGAGGGGGCTCTAGACTGAGTGATAGTTTCTATCACGGCCTGTGGAAGGCCGGCGAGGTCTACCGTGTCCCGTCCAGAAGCCACACGTGCAGGTTCCATAGATCGGGACGCGGGTGCCAAATCGTGCCCATCCCCTGAGAAAGAAGGTCCTTCCTCAGGGGAATCTTCCAGGGAGGGGCTGTCGCGAGGAGCGTGAGGTCGACGAACCAGGTCCGGGTGGGCCAGTATGGCGCAACCAGCAGAACCTGCTCCCCGTCCTCCCTGATCTTGCACAGGGTCTGTGCAAGGAGGCTCACTGGGGGAAAGGCGTACTTGGGCCCCGGAGGCCAGCTGTGTGCCAGTGCGTCCCTGCCGAGGGGAGCCTCGCTGAGGGAGTAGTAGAGCTGGCAGTGGGAGGATTCCGGGGAGGCAAACAGATCTATCTGGGCCTTGCCGAATCGACTCCAAATCAGCTGGACTGTCTGGGGGTGGAGTCGCCATTCTCCAGGGTGGGTGGGCTGCCGTGAGAGCTGGTCGGCTGCACGGTTGAGCTCCCCTGGTATATGAACGGCGCGCAGCGATTTCAGCCGCGTCTGACTCCACAGGAGCAGATGGCGGGCGAGTTGCGACATACGACGGGAGCGTAGACCACCCTGGCGGTTGATGTACGCTACGGTCGCAGTGTTGTCCGTGCGGACAAGCACGTGCTTGTGGCGGAGCATCGGAAGAAACCGACGCAGCGCGAGAAGCACTGCTAGCAACTCCAGGCAGTTGATGTGCCAAAGCAGTCGAGGTCCTGTCCAGGAGCCCGAGGCTGCTTGCCCGTTGCATACAGCACCCCAACCCGTGGTGGAGGCATCTGTGTAAACCACAACATGCCTGGAGACCTGTCCTAAGGGGACTCCGGCCCGTAGGAAGGCAGGGTCTGACCACGGGCTGAATAGGCGGCGACACTGCGGGGAAACGCCAATCCGGAGTGTGCCACGGTGCCATGCCCATCTCGGGACTCGATCGTGTAGCCAGCGCTGAAGCGGTCTCATATGAAGCAAGCCCAGCGGCGTTACCGCGGCTGCAGCTGCCATATGCCCCAGGAGCCTCTGAAATGTTTTGAGAGGGACCGCTGTTTTGTGCCTGAATGATTTCAGGCAGTTCAGCACTGACTGCGTGCGCTCGTTGGTGAGGCAGGCTGTCATATTGACCGAGTCCAGCTCCATACCGAGAAAAGAGATCCTCTGCACTGGGGAGAGTTTGCTCTTCTCTCGGTTGACCCGAAGGCCCAGATGGCTGAGGTGCTGAAGCACCAGGTCCCTGTGTTCGCACAACAGATCTCGCGAGTGAGCCATGATGAGCCAGTCGTCGAGATAGTTGAGGATGCGAACGCCCTTCCGCCATAGCGGAGTCAGGGCACCCTCGGCGACCTTCGTAAAGACGCGGGGGGACAGGGACAGGCCAAATGGGAGCACCTTGTACTGATACGCTCGACCCTCGAAAGCAAACCGTAGAAAGGGTCTGTGTCGAGGCAAAATCGAGACGTGAAAGTACGCGTCCTTCAGGTCTATGGCCGCAAACCAATCCTGGTGTCGAACGCACGAAAGGATACGCCTCGAAGTGAGCATTTTGAACGGCAGCCTGAGAAGGGACCGATTCAAAACTCGAAGATCCAGGATTGGTCGTAACCCACCGCTCTTCTTGGGCACGATGAAGTAAGGGCTGTAGAACCCCGACCTCATCTCGGCTGGAGGGACAGGCTCGATTGCGTCTTTCGCCAGTAAGACAGCAATCTCCGCACGCAGGACAGAGGCATCCGTGTCAGAGTGGACAGAGGTGAAAAGGACGCCTCTGAATTTGGGCGGGCGCCTGGCGAACTGAATCGCGTAGCCGAGACGTACCGTCCGGATCAACCACCGGGACGGGCTGGGCAGCTCTAGCCAGGCTGCGAGCCTGGTCACCAGTGGGATCAGCGGAGCGTTGACCGACGTGACCGCGGTGGGGCGGCCTGCGGGAAGGGGAAGGGGACTGGTCCCAGAAGGATGAACGTCCTGGAGAGCAGTCTGGCCGCTCTGAGCAGCACTTACCTTCCTCCCAGGTTCCCGCGCTGGCGAATGTTGGCTCCGAGTCCGAACCCGAGGAGACATCTTGTCTGACAGGAACAGAACTCGGGGCACTTGGCCCAGAGATGTGGAAAATTGCTCTTTCTGTGAGTGGGTGGGTACCGCCGACCCGTAGGTCGACGGCAGCTGAGCGCACAGACGGTCCCGGCCCTCCACCGGGGGCGGGGGGGCAGATGTTGTCGTCCCCCGAAGAGCAGCTTCCATCATCTCCAGGCTGCCCGTGTCAGGAGCGCCGCGCAGACCTGCGGGTCTTAGGTGTATGAGGGGGCTCCTGAGCGGCGGGCGGCGCCGCTCCCCTGCGGCGGCCACGACGTCTGGCGGCGAGGCGCGCATCATGGGCCTCAGCCGGAGACGGAGCAGGTAGGTCTTGCTTCTTGGGGGCCGCAGGGGGGCGCCCTCGGCGACGAGCAGGCTGAGGCTGGGCACCCGGGGACTTCGTGGGAGTCGCACGCCGGGGCAAGATGTGACTGATCGCCTCAGTCTGCTTCTGGACTGCCGAGAACTGCTGGGCAAAGTCCTCGACAGTGTCGCCGAAGAGGCCGGCCTGGGAGACAGGAGCGTCGAGAAAGCGTGCTTTGTCGACATCTGCCATCTGCGCCAGGTTCAGCCAGAGGTGGCGTTCCTGGACCACGAGTGTGGACATCACCTGACCAAGGGACCGCGCCGTGACTTTAGTCGCCCGGAGGGCGAAGTCGGTCGCCGCACGCAGCTCCTGCAAAACCGCTTGGTCAGGACTACCCTTGTGCAGTTCTTTTAACGCCTTGGCCTGATAGACCTGCAGGGTGGCCATGGCGTGCAGGGCGGTGGCGGCCTGGGCCGCAGCACTGTAGGCTTTGCCGGTCAGAGCCGACGAAAGCCTACAGGCTTTGGACGGGAGGCGCGGAGAGCCCCGCCAGGTGGCGGCGTCTTGCGGGCATAAATGCACCGCAACCGCACGCTCAACCTGAGGCACCCCCTCGTACCCCCTGGCCGCCCCGCCATCAAGGGTAGCGAGGGCTGAGGAGGTAAGGCGTGAACGAGCCGAATGAGGGGCCCGCCACGCCTTAACCAGCTCATCGTGCACCTCCGGGAAGAAAGGGACTGGGGGCGAGCGCGGCGGCGCCGCAGACCTCGTCCCCAGAAACCAATCATCCAGCCTCGAAGGATCGGGAGGAGGCACCTTCGGGACCTCCAGCCCGATCCCCTTGGCGGCCCGGAGGAGCATGGCCGACAGTTCGGCGTCCGCCTCAGACGGAGCAGCGACCGCAGAGGGGCGCTGCTCCGCCGAAGTGCCCGCCTCATCTGCCGACCGTTCACCCTCTGATGCTGAGATAGACATCTCTTCCTCCGGGGGAGCACCAAAAGAGACGCTGGGCCCGCTTTTAGACGGGGGAGCGGTCTGTTTGGGCATCACCACGGGACCACGCGGTGGAGCGGAAGCCCGCGGGGTATCAGCCGGCGGGACATTCTGCACCGTCACCTGGAGGTCCCCCAAGCGCCTCGCCGAAGCAGCCGTAAAGCCTTTACGGCTCGCCGAACTACCTCGGGAAGACGACGAGGGGAGCCGTCTCGCGAACGAGAGGCGGGACCTCAACGTGGCCATGGACATGCGTTCGCAATGAACGCACGAACCATCCACAAACGCTGCCTCTACGTGCTCTCGGCCCAGGCACGTGAGACAGCGATCATGACCGTCAACGGAGGTGAGGAAACTACCGCACCCAGAAACGCACGGTCGGAAAGCCATACCGGGACAATGGCTCTCGACGACCGTAAGGAAATTGCTCTCTTAGATCCCGGTTCGCCCAGGGAGGACGCGGCACAACCGTGCGCTCAGACTCGCTGGAATGCGAGAAGCCGGCTCGTCCGATCTCTTCTCTTAGGCGGCCGGCTCGCAGGATCTGACACGGCACTTTTTTCTTTTGATGCAGGTGTCGGAGAGGCTTCTTGAACAGCTCGCAGGCGGTGAGGCTCTGAAGCGAAAATCTGAATGAGTGGATGCGCGCCGCCATCTTATATACCCGTATGTACGGGGGAGTGGCGTTGCACGCAAACTCCACTCGCCAATTTCATTGGCCTTTTCTGTAAAGCTCAGAGGTGATTGGTCACTCAGGCGAGTTCCCATATGTAACGTCGTAGTGAAACGACTGAAGGGGAACAGGTATTTTAAATAGTAAGAATATTTTAAAAAATTACTGTTTTTGCTATACTTTAGATCAAATAAATGCAGGCTTGGTGAGCAGAAGAGACATTACAAAAACATTAAAAATCTTACTGTTCAAAAACTTTTGACTGGTAGTGTATATCTAAGAAAAAATGCTGATATAAGCAAGAAAATGTTTGGTTTTGACATCTTACTGTCAACTCCTGTGATCCCAGTTCTAATTAAACTTTACATTCACATTCATTAAAAGTAAGGGAGCCAAAAAAAGAGTTGGACAAAAGCTTGGCACTCACAATCATTTCTAACGGAAACACGCTGCTAATGCTTAATGAAAGGGAAAGAAAGAGAAGAGAGAGGTAGGAAGTGAAGAACACGGGGCAGGTGAAGTGGAACGGCAGGTAAAGAGCCGAACGCCTTTGAAGCACGGCCGTAACTCAATCCTAAGGTTTTGACTGGAGCATAATGGCCGTCTATAGTCCATTCAGCACATGGAGTGAGTCCAGGCCCACCGGCGGATCCTCTTTAAACCACGGCGCCTCCTTAGAGTAACTTATCACCTTTAGCCTCTCACTGAAAGGGCCCTCTCTCTCTCTGCACCCTTTTGTCTTTGTTGTCTAGTCTTTCTTTTCCTCTCAGAGTAACATACATTTTTCTGGTTCATTGCTTTTCAGGGAAGCCGGGGTGAAATTGGCGCTCGGGCGCAGACATGGTCGAGGAACGATGGAAGTCTTTGTTTAGTCAGGTTATTTTTCTTTTTTCTTTAGGCTCATCACCCTGCTGACCTTTGACCTCATCATAAACTCAATCAAAGCTGGTGAAGGATTTTTCACCAGCTTCTGTTGAACTTCAAATCCCGGTTGATGACAGTAATTATGTTGAAATATATTAGTAAAGGTGGTGAATGTGGCTTTGATGGCTGTAGCGGTGATTAGCAGAGTAGCAGTGTGCTGACAGACCGTCTCAAACCCTCTCTGAAAAATGTTGTCTCTGAATTCAACCCCTTTAAAGCAAAGCTGCTAGAAATGTTGAAACTAACAACAAACTAAGAAAAGAGGTCTAGATGGAATATTTGTTCAGCAGATATTGAATTAATAGACAACTAACCTAACTAACAATTACTAGTCATAAAGTTGAGAACAACTAGTCAATGAGTTTAAACCTGCAAAAGTGCAAAAGTTTTTATTTGTTTCTGTCACTTATATTTTCTTCTATTTTAAATTATAGAATTATTATATTATATAATTAAGAATTATAGAATATTATATTATATAATTAAGAAAGACCTAAACCTCAATACAGATAAATTAAGAGACTGGGATAGTTTTGCACTTTTATTTTATATTTTCTCCAAGTTTTTTTTTTCCCCCTTTTATTAGTCATCCTAAAGCTCCAATAAATATAAATTAAGAGGTCTTGCATATTTTTAGCATTTTTATTTTATATTTCCTTCAAATATTTGTTTTTATCTTTTTTTTCTGTCTCTTATTAGTCATCCCAAACCTCAAATAGAAATACATTAAGTGGCTTTAATATTTTTAGCATTTTTGTTTTATTTTTGCACCTTCATATAATATTTTCTCCAAGTATTCTTTTAATGTTTTTTCTGTCTCTTATAAGTCACCCTAAATCTCCAATACAGATAATTAAAATAACATTAATATTTTTTATCATTTTTATTTTATTTTAGCAATTTGATTACCTGTTTGCTCTAAGTAATTTCTATTTTTTTCTGTCTTTTATTTTTCATACCAAATATCCAGTACTGATAAAGCACAAGGCTTCAATATTTTCTTTATTTGTTTTTCCAATCCACGTTAACATAAATTCGCCAAAATTTTAAGAACAATGACCGCACCTAAATTAAATTTCACACTTAGTCTTGCAACAAAAACAGTCATAGTTTTTCATTACCGTTTTTTTTTTTTTTTTCTTTTTGACCCTTTGTATAGTCATAGTTTGTTTTTGATACTACACCTGAGATTTATATGTAATTGACCTCTGTCTTATGGTTCTTACATAAGCAGGTAGTTGGAAGAGCTGTAAAATGAGAGGCCTTAATGGCATAACTCTTAAAATAAGGTCAGTTGTAGGGAAAGTTATAGTTATTTCAATTAACTATTATAAAGAATTGTTCTTCAGAATGACATGCATCAATAAAGCCCAGAAATGATTTTTCACGTTGACTTGAAGCTCTGTAGTGTATCTCTGTGTTAATACTTTTGTGCAAATTGTGATACTTTCTTTTTAAACATTTGATTTGAAATAGAATTTCTATTTTTCTGTTGCTGCTGCTGCAGTGTTTTGTGTCTGGGTGTGTGTTTTAGTGGATCTGTATGTGTGAGAGCTGTGGACATGTTTGTGTACGCAGAAGCTTGTGTGAATAGGTGAGCTGACCCCGAACTAACACCAGCAGCCACCCGCTTCCCCACTAGTCACCTAATGAGAGCGCCAGCGTCCATCGCTCATGAGCGCCCATCCCTGATCCCAAAAGAGCCTCTGAAAGCTGTTTGTTTTGATTCTTGTAGAATCTCTGCTCATGACAAAAGGACAAGAATTCTGACATGAAACATCAAGGCTAAAATAACAAACAAAGCACCAAGATAAACTGAGAGGGTGAGGGCAGACTGTTTCATGCATCTATCTTTTCATCCCTCATTCATTGCAATCCATCGTTATCTCAGCAATGTGCAAGATAACTAGGGGGAAAAAAAGCAGTTACCTGAAATTCTGTCATCATATAATCACCTTCATGTTGTTCCAAAACAATGACTTTTTAAAAAAAAAAATGTTGTGGAATGCAAAAGCACAATTTGGAGAAAAACTAAGGGCGAGTAAATAATTGATGTTTTGGTGAACTGTCCCTTTAAGTGCGTAAACAGCCTGCTAGAGAATGCAGTTATCTCATTTCAAACTTAGATATACCTTGCCATGTCCAATCCACTTTCCCTCTGAAACGGAAATTCTGCACTGTCTTGTAGCGTGCAGATGTTTGAACTTCAGCCAGCATTTGGCGTGTTTGAGGTGGGTGATAAGTGTACGATACGGGCCAGACTGCAGTCTGCTTCGGATGCAGAGGTCTGAAAACCAGAGCAACACTTTTCAGACAGGATGCAGTTGTCACTTGAGCAAACAGCAGTGGACGGCACGATAAACGTGTTCGTGCTGCTGTGTCCCCTGCTTCCAGACAGGACCTTTTGGCCCTATTAGTTTAGAACTGCATTCCAGTTTAATCTCTAAAGCGCTTCTGGGAGGAAAAAATATGGAATAGAGAAAATGTGTCAATAAAACAACCAGAATGTGTTTTTTTTTTTATTATTATTTTAAAGCCACCTTGCTGATAAAATATTCTAAAATAATGCCCATTTTATACAGTTGGCATTTTACTCTTAAATTTGATGAAATCATTTGATAAACTCATTAAAATCATTTTATAATAAAAGTGTATTTTTATTTATTTATTTATTTATTTAAATTAAATTTTAATTTAAAACCAACTGGATAATAAAAGATTCTTAAAAAAAAAAAAAGTAAAAAAAGTTTTGTAAATCCTTTGTGTTATTTGAATTATTTCTTGCAAGGGAATAGTCAAATTATTTATTTTATTTTATTTTATTTTATTTTATTTTATTTTATTTTATTTTAAGCCACTTGGCTGATAAAACATTCTAAAATAATGCCCATTTTATACAGTTGGCATTTTACTCTTAAATTTGATGAAATTATTTGATAAACTCATTAAATCATTTTATAATAGAAATAGAATAGAATATAATAGAAATAGAATAGAATAGAAATTTTTATTTATTTATTTAAACTAAATTTCAATTTAAAACCAACTGGATAATAAAATATTCTAAAAAAAAAAAAAAGAAAGAAAGAAAAAAAAGTTTTGTAAATATACACCCATTTAATTGCATTGCATTGCAGGTGGTGTTTACCCATGCGAGGAAAGCAGGTGCAAATTGCCTTTTGTGCATGTTTGCACCGTTGGCATGCCTAATTTGCATAAATATTTCAGCCATTAAGGTGCTAAAATGTGTTCTTTTATTATAAGCTCTATTTATGGCTAAGCTAAACCACAACGTTTATGCAAGGTTGTAATGCACTAGAAAATAGTCCTGTGGGAGTCACTGTACAGTTTTTATTCATGCAAAAGGTAAATCTGCTTCTCTACATTAGGTGGAAGTATCTAGTCCTCTAAATATGCATATTATGAATGTTCATATGGTAGGAGAACAAACAATTTCATTTCATTTCATAGAATCATATGGTAACATTATTTGAATTATAGACTTTATATTCATTGTACAGTTATTGTTTAAAAACATGTGTTGCACCGTTTTGTTTATATCTGCTAGTGCCTTTTTAATGTGCTAATGTGTTTTTATAGGTAGAGACTGTGAGTGTCTGTGGCTTTGAATGGCATCATTATTCCTGGCACTTGACAATATGCAAATACGTCATGGTTATTAATTTGTGCCTTGGAATTCCAGTAGCATAAGATACCATGTACAGTCACGCCTCCTATGAGCTACTGTACCGCATTGTAAAAATTCCTTTGACGAACCTGATGATGGTGATCGTGTTGAAAAAGGCCCTTAAACAATTGTGGCACAGACACAAACAATTGTGGACAGCAGACGACAGGATGTTAGCGCAGACACTGGCAGCATGCTTCCTCAGACAACACATGCATGCAGATATACAGACACTGACTGACAAAAAACACAGAGGTGAAGAATTGGGCAATCTGAAAGTTAAAAGTTCTAAAAATTTTATTTTATTTAATTTTGTTTTGTTTTGTTTTGTTTTGTTTTGTTTTATTTATTTTTTTTACCACCTGGCTGACAAAAGATTCTAATAAAACTCTTTATTTTTTATTATTTTATCTTATTATAGTGTATCTTTATCTTATCTTTATTTTTAATCTTATTTATTTTATCTATTAGATTATTTAAATATTTAGATATTTTAAATATATATTTTAAATATTTATCAAATTAAAATATTTAAATGATATTTTTGTAACATTATTATTATTATTATTATTATTATTATTATTATTATTGCTGTTGTTGTTATTTCTTTTGGTGCTGTTGCCATTTTACCCTAAAAATTTTAATCTTAGTCAAATTAAATTAATGAACTAATTTTAGCCTTTCTACCTCATAAAAGATTTGATTAAAACTGTATCTTTATTGTATTTTGGTTGTATTTATTTATTTAATTATTTATTTATTTTCTGCACTTATTGGCATTTTACCCTTCAGTTGAATTATTTAATTTGAACATTATGAAGTTTGATTATTTAACTACATTATAATTTAAAACCAACTGGATGAACTCGGGAAAAAAGTTTTGTAAATATATACCCTTTGTGCACTTAAATTATTTCTCACAAGTAAATATTTATTTTATTTAATCTTTTTATTTTATTTTATTTTATTTTATTTTAATTAGGTGCTGTTGGAATTTTACCCCGTTTTTACACTCTTTTTTTACACCATTTAACACACTTTGGGCACTTATTATTATTTATTGCAAGTAAATATTTATTTTATTTTATTTTATTTTATTTTATTTTATTTTATTTTATTTTATTTTATTTTATTAATTTGGTGCTGTTGGTATTTTACCCTTAAATTAGATTCAATTATTTAATATTGTTATTTATTATTAAATTTAAAATAATATGTTATTAAACCAATTATTTAATATTATTATAAATTATTTAACTAAATTATTATTTTAAACCACCTGGCTTATAAGACTGTATAGTAAATAAACACCTGAATGTTTCCAGGTGTGTTGGACACATCATAAAGAAAATCCCTCACACTGCCGTAGCTTGCTAGAAATCTAATATTTATTGGCACAGCAAAAAAATTTGGTTATGCAGCCTTCTTGAGGTATTTCACATTGTAAGTCGCGTGAATGAAACTTTTTTTTCCCATATTGGATTTCTTGCAAGTTACAACAGGGTCACTCACATTTTCTACAACTTTAAACCTAGTTTGTCTTATTCAAACCTTGAATGCACAGTATGGTCAAGGTCTGTGGCGTGAATCATTGCTGTGTGGTGACCTCTGTGGCTCCTGCCACCCAGATATCCATGGCAGGGCATCGGGCACAGGCCGCGGAGGTCTGCTTTGTATCCGGACGCAGGGAATTCCCACTGCTGACTGTCTGTATGGAGAGACAAAGACACCCACAGCTACAGCAACCACAAAAACACTCCGGGCGTCCCCTTCTTAGGCCTGATATCAGACAAACAGAGGTTGTATGGACAGATGGAAAACAACCACATCAAATTTATGCATGTAATGTAAAGATAATGTTTCTTTTCAACATCACTGAGAGCAGATGTGCTGTTCTTGCAATACTTACAATAATACGTTTTTGAATAGTGAATCACCATGTTTGTATTTTGCGGCAAGCTTTACTGCAACAGTTAGCGTTCATATTCATTATATTGCTGCTGTTGACCTTGAATAATAATATTTTATTCAGTAAGGACACATTATATGGATCAAAAGTTTAAGTAAAAACATTTATAATGTTACAAAAGACTTCTATTTCAAATAAATGCTGTTTTTTGTACTTTTTGTTCATCAAAGAACCCAAAGAAATAAAAAATAATACATGAGAAGAAATGTTTAATCAGCATATTGATTTTGGAAGGATTGTGACACTCAAGAATGACAAAGGTTTATTATATTATTATTATTATTATTATTATATTTTTTTGCCACCCAGCTGAAAAAAAAACAAATTGTTTCCTATTGTTTATTATTATTATTATTATTATTATTTTGCATTTTACTCTCAAATTAGATCATTTTATTTATTTATTTATTTATTTAACTAAACCATAATTTTTATTATTATTTTTATTATTTATTTTATTTTTTATTTTTTTTTATTTTTTCTTACTTTATACCACCTGGCTGACAAAAATAAAATAATAAAACTGTTTCTTTTTTTTAATTATTATTATTATTTTATTTTATCCAATTTTATTTTTAAACTCTTAAATTAGATTATTTAATTTAAATTTTTATCAAATTAAAATATTTAACTAAACCATCATTTAAAATGATAATTTTATTTATTTTCTCCTATTTTATGTTTAAACTGTTGGAAATTTACTCTTAAATTATATTATTTAATTTAAATATTTATCAAATTAAAATATTTAACTAAACCATAATTTTAAACAATATATATTTTTTTATTTTATGGTATTTTATTTGAATAAGATTAAATTATTTAATTTAAATATTAATTTGATTTAATTGATTTAGATTTTTTTCTAGTTAAAAAAAGATTACAATAAAACTTTACTATATATATATATATATATATATATGTATATACGTATATATGTATGTATACATATATATATATATGTATATATATATATATATATATATATATATATGTGTGTGTATATACACTACCGTTCAAAAGTTTGGGGTCAGTACATTTTTATTGTTTCTTTTTTTTTTTTTTTAAGAAATTAATACTTTTATTCACCAAGGATGTATTAAGTTAATAATTAAAAGTTTATTAAAAGTTAATAATAAATAATTTACATTGTTATAAAATATTTATATTTTGAATAAACACTGTACTTTTTAAACTTGTTATTCATGAAAGAATCCTGAAAAAAAAAAAAATCACAGGTTCCAAAAAATATTTGGCAGCACAACTGTTGATATTATCCAACATTGATCATTCTAATAATAAATCCGCATATTAGAATGATTTCTGAAGGATCATGTGACACTTAAGACTGGAGTAACAGCTGATAAAAATTCAGCTTTTCATCACAGAATAAATTCTATTTTAAAGTATGTTAAAATAAAAAACATTATTTTATATTGTAAAAACATTTTGCAATATTACTGTTTTTTTTTTTCTATATTTTTAATCAAATAAATGCAGCCTTGATGAGCATAAGAGACTTCTTTAAAGACTATTACAAGTCTTACTGACCCCAAACTTTTGAACGATAGTGTATATGTATATATATATATATATATATATATATATATATATATATATATATATATAATTTTTTTTTTTGTTTTTTGTTTTGTTTTTTTTGTACTGATACTGAAAATTCAGATTTGCATCAAAGGAATAAATATTTGAAATTATGTTCATTTAGAAAACAGTTATTTTAAATTGTAATAATATTTCACAATTTTACTGTTTTTGACCAAATAAATACAGCCTTGGTGAGCACAAGAAACTTTTTTCAAATACATGCAATTGTACCAACCCCAAACTTTTAATTCCTTCATTTTCCAAAGCAGTTTGTTAGCCGATCATTTGAACTCATTAGGTTTTACACTGTGCTGTAATTCATGCCTTCAATGCAATAACAGCTGGGAATGTGAGCTATTTCTCTCTGAAAACGAGTGTGACATAACTGACAGACAGGTATTTTGGATGTTTTCCATCCTCTTGGCCCCTGCTTTGACCTGTTTCATGCCGCGAGACACACGTCCGACGGAGAGACGGATTCAGGGCAGTGACATCAGTGTCTGTATGAAAACATCCCAGTGTGAGTCCAGACAGCCTGCTTTCCTTCACTGCACACTATCAAAAACACTTCACACACTGATTTGTTGTTAACTTTAGCAGCAGTCAAACTGAAGTTCAATTAAAAAAATCCGTTCTTTTTGCGATTTTTGTGTTGTGACCCATTTCTTTTATAATCTTGCAAAAAGTCTCAGTTTGTGGCAGTCGCACTTTTGTTTTAAAACTATATTTAAGCACAGCTCTTTTTTTTTTTAGAATTGTTGTTTTGTCATTCTCCTTCATCATCGTTTGGGCAAATGTCATTGTTGCATTTTAAATATTATGGAACAAGCTGCTGTGTTTGTCCTATGATCACGTTTAACTTTATTTTGGATCCCGAGGTCGTTCAAGGAGCTGATGGTTGTCTTAGTAATGAGTGATGTCATGTGTTCTTAATTCATTACGCCTGCTTTCCAGTAAAGTGTTTAGTCTTCCAAATTACCACAGTGTTGTGACTAACACTATTTTTGTAAGAATGAATGGGTTCACATGCTTTGTTTACCAGTGGTTATTTTATTTTATTTTATTGTGCCCATTTTATTTTATTTTGTTTTATTTTTATTTTATTTGGTTATTTTTTTTTTATTTTGCTTTATATTATTTTATTATTTTAAAATATTATATTATTTTATTTTGATACAGTTGCCATTTTACTCTTAAATTAGATTCAGTTATTTTAAACATTAATTAAACTAAATTATTATTATTTTAAACCACAATTTTATTTTATGTTATTTTATTTTGATACAGTTGCTATTTTACCCTCAAATTAGATTCAGTTATTTTAAACATTAATTAAACTAAATTATTATTATTTTAATCCACAATTTTATTAAATTTAAATTTTGATACAGTTGACATTTTACTCCTAAATAAGATTATTTAATTTAAATGTTAATTTTAATTTAAACAACTATTTATTTATTTATTTATGCTGACGGTGTTTTACCCTTAAATTTGATTCTTTTTTTTTTCTTTTCTTTTTTTATTGAAATATCAGTTTAATTGTTAAACGAAATAATTATTTTAAACCACATGACTGATAAAAGATTCTAATAAATCTTTTTAATAAATAAACACTCTTTGCACACCTGAATAGTTGCAGGTGTGTTGGACATATTACAAAGAAAATCCATCGCACTGCCGCAGCTTGCTAGAAATCTAATCTTCATTGGCACAGCAATATTTATTTTGCTCATGCGGGCTTCATGAGGCATTGTGTCAGTGTCTGACAAAGTCACGTTTCTTTTTCAATATTGCGTTTCTTGCAAGTTGTGACAGTGTGCTGAAATATTCCACAACTAGATTTTCATTATACCTTGTTTGTCTTTTTTAAACCCGTGTAATTGATTATATATTAAGTATAAAAGATTTCACTGGACAGAGGTCTATCCGAATGACATTCAGGCAGTTCACACATTAACTACTGATTGTATTTCTCAAAGCACTTGCAGGGTTTCATATAGAAGCGGCTTTAAATGTTTCACATTTTCACAAGGGCACTCTGAATAGCTTGAAAACCCTCTGAATTGCCCCAATAAAAGCTGGTGTTTAGTGTTTTGACATAAATCAGGTTGAGTGCATGAGAAGCCAAAGGGGACGAGGTCAAGTCATTAGGCCTTAATGTCACAAAAATAGCAGGTGGCTCTTTTTCCCATTGAATCTCTTCTGAAACACTGTGGAAGTACATTTCTGACAAAATCATTTCCGGCAACATTATGCATTTATTTGTGTTTTTATTCTGTAACTTCGCCAGAACGTTCTGTGGTGTGATGCTGATGTTTTGGTGTCATGAGATAATAGCAGTAAGATAATAGCTCTGTTCTTTCGTTCTGTCCTCTTATGTAGGAAAGTTGAGCACAACGGAAGCAGAGCCAGATCACCGGCTGTCCATATTGTGTCTGAAATGACATGTTGATGGGTTATGCTGACATAGAAACCCTATTCACAAAAACTGGCACCTCAGGATGTGAGATTGGCACAGTGGTATGAATTTAAACCCTTGTGCTTAAAAGTTTGGGTCATGTTTTTGGAAGAAGTCTCTAATGCTCACCAAGGCTGCATTTATTTGATCAAAAAATACAGTAAAAACTGTAAAATTGTGAAATATTATTACAATTTAAAATAGCTGTTTTCTATTTGAATGTATTTTAAAATATGATTTATTTCCGTGATGCAATGCTGAATTTTCAGTGGCATTACTCCAGTCTTCAGTGTCACATGAAGTCACATGAAAACCATACTAATATGCAGATTTTGATGTTGTTCTTCAAAGTGCCTTACCAAGACTGAAATAAGATGTGTCTAATTGGAATACAGTATTCACTGCAATTTTGTTGAAAATGAGGCCAGTGAATTTCAGCATAGAGGATGAACCCCTCCCCCAGGATTGTGTTTCCCATCTTATTTGTTTTTGTTCAGTCTGTTAGTGTGGTATGCAATGTCAAGTAGGCTTCAGTTACAGTAGATGAGAGTGACAGGAGTATGAAAAAAAATTGTTGTTTTGGAAAAAAAAAAAATCCATGAAAGAATGTGTGTCCTCAGCTTACCAGAACCCTGTTAGTGCTGTCAGGAGCCTCCAACACAGAAACAGTGTCTTGTTTTTTGGCATTAATGTGGTATTCCAGGTGGGAAAATCTTTGGATCTTTTTTCCAACAGAGTATTTTCTGTCTGGATTGTTTCAAACTGTTAATGAGACGACTTCTATCAAACTTCCAGCTGTTGGATGAGTTTTATGCATCAAGTGTACTTAAACATATAAACAAAGCCATGTATTAAACCTAGATGTAAGGTCAAAGGTCATATTTTAGGGCATATCAAAGGGCATTGGTAAGATTATTTAAATGTTTTTGAAAGAAGTAAAACAAAAAATACAGTAAAAACTGCAATGTGAAGTAATACATAATGTATTTAAAAATGTAATTTATTCTTGTGATGCAAAATTGAATTTTCAGCAGCATTACTACAGTCTTCAGTGTCACATGGTCCTTCAGAAATCACACTAATATGAAACATTTTATTATTTTTATCAATCTTGAACACAGGTAATATTTTTGTGGGGGAAAAAAAACTAGTAATTTGTTCAGGATTCTTTGCTAAATTAAAAGTTTAAAAGAACAGCATTTATTTAAAAAACAAAAATGTTTCGTAAAATTAAAATAATGCCTTTTGATTAAGTTAATGTGTCTTTGCTGAATAAAAGCAGTAATTTCTTAAAATATATATTCACATACGTATGTATGTGTTTATATATATATATATATGTACATATATATATATATATATATGTATATATATATATGTACATATATATACATATGTATATTTTTTTTTTCTGGATTTTGATCAAGTAAATGCAGCCTTGAGCAAAAGAGAATGTATATATATATATATATATGTATATGTATACCCCAAACTTTTAAATGGTAGTTTATAATGTTACACACACACACACACACACACACATATATATATATATATATATATATACACATACATATACATACATATATATATATATATATATATATATATATCTGTGTGTGTGTGTGTGTGTGTGTGTGTATATGTATATATGTGTGTGTGCACCTGGTATTCATCACGTTATGGGGACCAAATGTCCCCACAAGGATAGTAATACCAGTAAATTTTGACCTTGTGGGGACATTTGTGAGGTCCCCATGAGGAAACAGGCTTATAAATCATGCAGAATGAGTTTTTTTGAGAAAGTAAAAGTGTGCACAGTCTCCTGTGAGGGCTAGGTTTAGGTGTAGGGTAGGTGTAGGGTGATAGAAAATACGGTTTGTACAGTATAAAAACCATTACGCCTATGGAATGTCCCCATAAAACATGTAAACCCAACATGTGTGTGTGTGTGTGTGTGTGTGTGTGTGTGTGTATATATATACATACATACATACATAAAATATCACAGGTTCCAACAAAATATTACAAAATATTAACATTGATAAGTCAGAATATTAGAATGATTTCTGAAGAATCATGTGACAATGAAGACTGATAAAAGACAACGATGCTGTGATTTTAAAATATATTCACATAGAAAACAGTTATTTTATATTGTTTTATACTGAAATTATATATATATATATATATATAAACAGCAGATTATTAGCACATTTTATTAGCATATTGTGGCATAAAACTGATTTTTCCTGTCTGCATTTGAACAGGAATCACAACCAGAAAGGTATCCTTCTAATGAAGAAAAGGTTTGGAATCAGACATTAGCAACCTAAACAGAGATGGTTCAGCCAAAGGAGACATTTCTACTCACCTGGAAAAAGGTAAAAGGCGTTGTCTGGCATGTGGTGGCAGGGGACCCTAGATTACCCAGAGGCCTCTGTGTTTCGTGCCAGGATGCTTTGATGATGCTTTGATGATGCAGCATGCTGGAATGCACTCGGAGCACTTTTCTATTTTCAGTATGTCGTTAGCATGTGGGTTTTGCCTGCAGCACCTATATATGGTGTTTTATCTTTTGGGTGGTTAAATGTCAAGTGCAAGGGAATACAATATTATCTGAAAGACTAGATGAGTTCATGACCACAGTCCATTCGCACGCACCTTTTTTTGTATTGCATAATATTACTCGAAACAATCCTGTTACATTTTCTTTTACAAGATTTTCTCTATTTATTTTTTTTTAATAAGAACTTATCTTCAGTTGTATTTCAGATTTAACTAAAACTTGTAAGTTTATACCGGTTTTCTTTTAGAAATTATTTTAGGATGTTGATTTGGTGCAATATATATATATATATATATATATATTGCAACATTATAAATGTGGCTCCGTTGTTTTCTCCACCTGCCCTTCTATTTACAAGTTCATCAAACAACAGTGGTGAGTTGGAATTGTTCTACAATCACGGTGAGTAATGGCTTCTTCTCCTACTATTGTTATCTGCACCACTTGCTACATGTATAACTTATCGATCTCTGTCGGCAGTGAGAGATTTACATGTGATAAATGCAGGGAAATAGTTAGGCTGACAGAGAAGATTTCATAACTAGAGACACGCATCTAAACTTTAATAGAGGATAGTAAGAATGTGAGGGCCTTAGATACGGCTTTGGATGCGACTAGCCCAGGAAGTCCTGTACATTGTTCGGTTCCGGTAACTTTGCCTTTGCAGCAGGGCAACTGTGAGACGGTATAGTCGCGGGTCAAAACACCGCTCTTCCGTTCCGATCAGAACATCAAACAGGTTCTCCCCACTCAGTGATGCACCCACTGAGAAACCTAATAAAATTGCTCTAGTTACTGGCGACTCTACTGCACAGAACGTGAAAATAGAGACACCAGCCACCATAGTCCAATGTTTATCGAGAGCTAGAGTGCCTGACATCTTGGCAAATTTAAAAGTACTGGCTAATGCTAAACGTAAATTCAGTAAGGTTGTTATTCATGTCAGCACTAATGATGTTCGACTTCGCCAGTCGGAGATCACTAAAAATATTGTTAAAGAGGTGTGTGAACTTGCAAGTATGATGTCAGACTGTATACAGGCCATCAGGGCACCATACAGACTTTATTAAAGAATTTGCTGATTTTCTAAGTTAGTGTTGGCTACAGATAAAGTCTTAATAGTGGGTGACTTTAACATCCATACTGATACTGAAAACAATGCACTGGGATCAGCTCTTATAGACATTTTGAGCTCTACTGGGGTTAGACAACACATGTCAGGACCTACTCATTGTCAAAATCATATTCTAGATTTAATACTGTCACATGGAATTGATGTTAATGGAGTTGAAAAGCGATGATATCTTAGATCATTATCTAAAACTGTAAATTCAACTCCTTATTACAAGTATGGTAGAACCATTACTTACCGCTCCTTTGTGCTTAAGGAAGATTAAGGATAACAGTCCAACCCCGTGGTATAACGAGCACACTCACACCCTAAAGAGAGCAGCCCAAAAAATGGAGCGCAGCTGGATGAAAACAAAACTATAGGTTTTTCGTACCCCCTGGCGTGAATGTACCCTTATAGAAGGGTACATTCTTATAGAAAAGCGTAGATCTGATTACTTTTCGTCTCTTTTAGAAGAAAACAAACATAACCCTAGATATTTATTCAATACAGTGGCTAAATTAACAAAAAATAAAGAACCAACAGGCGTTGACTTTCCCCATCAGCATAGCAGCAATGACTTTATGAACTACTTTACTTCCAAGATCGATACTATTAGAGATAAAATTGTCACCATGCAGCCGTCAGTTACAGTATCGCATCAGACAGTGCGCTATAAATCTCCTGAGGAACAATTCCACTCATTTTCTACTATAGGAGAGGAAGAATTGTATAAACTTGTTAAATAATCTAAACCAACAACATGTATGTTAGACCCTATTCCATCTAAGCTACTAAAGGAGGTGCTTCCATATGTCATAGGTCCTCTTCCGAATATTATTAATTCGTCATTGTCTTTAGGATATGTCCCCAAAACTTTCAAACTGGCTGTAATTAAGCCTCTTAAAAACCACAACCTGACCCCAACGAATGAATTAATTACAGACCAATCTCGAATCTCCCTTTTCTGTCAGAGATACTAGAAAAGATAGTATCCTCACAATTATGTTCCTTCCTACAGAAAAATAGTATCTGTGAGGATTTCCAGTCAGGTTTTAGACCGTATCATAGTACTGAGACTGCTCTTATTAGAGTTACAAATGATCTGCTCTTATCATCCAATCGTGGTTGTATCTCTCTGTTATTGCTACTGGATCTTAGTGCTGCGTTTGACACTGTTGACCACAACATTCTTTTAAACAGACTTGAAAAATATGTTGGCATTAGTGGTAGTGCATTGGCACCATGTTTCCCCATATCATCAGGAAACATCGTGTTAGCTTTCACTGTTATGCTGATGATACTCAGCTCTATATTTCATCGCGGCCCGGCAAAACATGCCAATTTGAAAAACTAACGGATTGTGTAGTTGAGATAAAAAACTGGATGACAAGTCATTTCTTACCGCTAAATTCTGAAAAAAACAGAGGTGTTAATTATTGGACCTAAAACCTCTGCGTATAACGACCTAAAACACTGTCTACTTGATGGATGTTCTGTCAATTCTTCGTCATCAGTTAGGAACCTAGGTGTGCTATTTCCTTCGAAAGCCACACTCTAGCATTTGCAAAACTGCATTTTTCCATCTCAAAAATATAACTAAATTACGACCTATGCTCTCAATGTCAAATGCTGAAACGTTGATTCATGCATTTATGACCTAAAGGTTAGATTATTGTACTGATTTATTGGGTGGTTGTTCTGCTTGCTTAATAAACAAACTGCAGCTGGTCCAAAATGCAGCAGCTAGACTCATTTCTATAAGCCAAATCCATTAAAGGATTGTTAGGCTGCATTAATTAGGTCAACCGGAACCGGGAACACTTCCCATAACACCTGATGTACTCGTTGCGTCATAAGAAGAATGGCATCTACGCTAATATTAGTCTGTTTCTTCCTTATTCCGAGGTCACCATAGCCACCAGATCCAGTCAGTATCCAGATCAGAGGGTCACTGCAGTCCCCCGGATCCAGTCCATACCCAGCAAAGATGGTGGATCAGAACCTAGAGATGACCTCTACATCCCTCAATGTCAGCGGGGACCATGTCAACTAGATGAGCCCCAGAGACAGACCATCAATGAGGAACTTATTAGCTAGACGGCCGTCGGTGCAAGACCACGGGAACCAGATGAGTCCTCTGCAGTCTGACTTTGCAGCAACATGGAACTTTTGCATTATTGACACACTATTGTCCTATTTAAAACTGTAAAGTTGCTTTGACACAACCTGTTTTGTTAAAAAGCACTCTATAAATAAATGTGATTGATTGATTGATAAATGTCTTTACTGTCGATTCACTTCATTGTCTTTATTTTTATGCCAGTTTTTGTGAACTGAAAGCTGTATAAGGTTTATACTTGTTTTTCAACATCTGCAAGTGAAATATGAAACGTACACTATTTTATTCTGGTAAAATAGGTGGTGTAACTTTCACTTTTGCTGCTGGGTGCAAACACATAGTGTTCTCCTATCTGGCACTGTCATCAGATTCTGTAAGACAGGATCTGATCTGAAAATCACAGTGTTATCATGCATGTTATATCATGTCTCTGTTATATAAGTGTATCTCTGTTATGGATATAATAATACTACTTAGTAGTTAAGTGAATTAGAGTCATGTTGAATTAGTCTGAAAGAAGCTTGTAATGGAAATATGTGAGTCAAAATGACAACTTTGCTATTTAGTAATTTGTTTAAAAAACAAAACAAAAACAAACACAAACAAACACAACAACAAAAACAAACAAAACTAATTTGTACAATATGATTATTCTCTAATGTCTGATGTGACTGTGTAAAAAATGTTGTCTCTTCATCTCTTAGTATTTTTTACAGTTTTGTGAGAACTGCACATGGACAGTATTGTTTCAAAGTTTGCAGACTGCTCAAGCAGTTAATATTGTCAGTGTTTTTCTAAAACTTTGATGGAGAAAAAGACATTATGTACTGTAAATAGTCAATAGTCTAGTTTGTGGTACTACACTCTAAAAACTGCTGGGTTGAATACAAACAAACAACCCAGCGCTGGGTAAAAGATGGACAAACTACAAAATATGGTTGTTTTGAACCAGCGGTTGGGTTAAACATTTTATCCAACCGTTGGGTCAAAACAAAACCGAATCGCTGGGTTTGTCCATATTTTACCCAGCGCTAGGTTGTTTTTAACCCAGCAGTTTTTAGTGTGTACATCTAAATTTAGATGGCTTGAAAGTTCTAAAGTTCAATTTTGATATGACAAGCACAGTAAGCAAAGTGCGTACATATGAGCTCATTAAACACTTGCAAATTGCTGACTGTCAAAAAAGAATTCAAAGAATGTTTTGGGGATCTTCCATAATAGCTTTCAGACTTTGTTTTGTCGCTGATGGCGATGACTGGAGGCGTAGAGGTGTGTGTGTGTGTGTGTGTGTCTTTGCGTTGTGTATTTACCACAGAAAATGCTGGATTATGATGAAAAGACAGTGTGCTGAATGAAGCCTGTGCTGATTCTTGTAAATGGCCTTGTGAAATGAAAGCTGTTTCAAAGCCTGAAAATTCTGGGGGCAGTTAATACATTCAAATGAATGCTGTTCTTTTGAAGTATTCTATTTAAAAAGAAAAAAAAAAAAAAAGATTATATAGATATAGATACAAGCACTACCAGTCAAAAGTTTTTGAACAGTACGATTTGTAATGTTTTTCTTTTTTTAAAGAAGTCTCTTCTGCTAACCAAGCCTGCATTTATTTGATCCAAAGTACAGCAAAAACAGTACAAATTAGAAACATTTTTCACTATTTAAAATAACTGTGTTCTATTTGAATATTTCACAATTTCAAAGCTGAATTTTTAGCATCATTACTTCAGTCACATGATCACAAAAACAGCCTAGTAGAATTTTTTCATATTTCTTTTAATAGAACGTTCAGAAGAACATTTATCTGAAATAAAAATGTTTTGTAACATTATAAATGTCTTTATCATCACCTTTGATCCATTTAAAGCATCTTTGCTAAATAAAAGTATTAATTTCTATCATTTTTTTCCAAAAAAAAAAATAAAAATTATACTGACTATACTGACTATTTCAGATAAATTCTTATCTTTGAATCATCTATTCATCAAATAATCTTGAAAAAATTGTACTCAACTGCTTTAAATATTGATAATAATAATAATAAAGTTTCTTGAACAAAAAATCATCATACTAGAATGACTTCTGAGGATCATGTGACACTGAAAAATAGAGTACTTATACAGAAAAGAAGTTGGCTTTGATCACAGGAATAATTGACATTTTAAAATATATTCAAATAGAAAACATTTATTTTAAATAGTAAAAATATTTCAAAATATTACTGTTTTTGATGTACTTTGGATCAAATAAATGCAGGCTTGGTGATCTTCTTTAAAAATACATAAAAAAATCTTACTGTTCAAAAACCTTTGACTGATAGTGTATATATACAATATTAAACGGCACAACTGTTTTCAACATTGATGATGGGAAAAAATGCAACAGCATATTAGAACAATTTCTGAAGGATCATGTGAAACTGAAAACTGTAGTAATGGCTACTGTAAAATCTGTATTGTGGAAAATAATTAGATTTTGACTTTTTACTTCAGTACTGAATGAAACTCATTTCTATCACCTCTCCTGCCATTTTAAACCTGAAATTTGCTCACTTAGTTTATTGCACTGCATTCTGGGAATGTTAAAATCATGTAGAACCCATGCAAATCTGCCTTAAAATTGGACCTCAAAAAGCGTAGCAGGGTACAATTCCCTTTTGTACCAAGTTAACATGCATATGCTGCCAACAGCGGTATTGCTACAGAGCCAATGTGTCATCACTCTCCACCAGGTGCACAGACGACTACAGACTAGTGAGTCAACTCACCTGTAAAAGTTCACTTTGCACTCCCATGACACATTTATTTATCGGGGAGGATCTCTGACCCATCTAAAGAATAATTAGAACTTTTACAAGTGTAAAAGACAGCCTAGATCGTTTAAAACACTGATCAGCACCCATTCAGCAAGTGCTCATCCCATCAATCAACTCTTATAACAACTACCTCGTTCTGGGATGATGATTGAAGGGTTTGAGCTGGAACAGCCATCAGCCTTCACTAACTCAAAATCACAGTCCCGGGATGTCCGTGGAATTTAGTCCACGTCTATGTTTTGTGTTGTTATATGACATAGTGTGTGTGTGTAAGGTGGATGCATTGTTTGCATGTTTGTGTGTGTGTGAAGGTAACTGAGGGCGGTGACCCCGGCAGCACGCGGAGACGTCAGAAGCCCGAGGCGTGTCCGCCCCTCCCTGAGTATCTTCCATTGTTTGCTCAATGCCTGTCGGTTCGAGGAGATTCCTTGTGCCATAATGGGCTATTATTTGTGCTCAAGCTCTATTCAAGCCCTAATGACTTACGCCAGCTTTCCAGGCCCCTGGAGACCCGCATGCGTAAAGTGCACAGCTCGGAAGGAGAGACGGCCTTTGTGCAGGACTTTTACAGGCTGATCAAAGAATATTTCTTTCTCCCTCTTTCTTCTCTCTTATACACATATGGACAAAGACAAGCTAAAATTCACCAATCAAAAGGCTCTATTGGAAATTCCCTGCAGGGTGTATTTTCTTGCGTCTTTTCTAAAGCTCCTGTAATGCAGGAATGTAGTGTGGGTGGAGTCTTATGAATTCTAATAAATCGTAAGGGATATAATAAACTTTTTGGATTTTTGGACATTTGTACGTGCAAATTTAAACCAATTTAATTAACTGCATGTAAGGTAACTTTAGAGCATATAACACTTGTTTGGTGGTCAGACTGAAATATCCAAGACGCAAAACTGCCAAGACCTCTCACGTGAATCCAGACAAAGATATTTTGGTCCAAGGACAAAGCTGTCAATGTCTAATGTTTCACCTTATTTTCGATGCTTCCATTGTTTCCGTACATATTTTTTGGCAGCGGCTACTTGCACTAAGTGTAAATAGCGATAGAGGCTATTTACACTAAGTGAAAATAACAATAGATGCTATTTACACTAAGTGCAAACAGCAATAAAATCTATTTCCACTAGGTGAAAATAGCAGTTTTTTTTTTTTTTTGCGATTATGCTATTTACACTAAGTGCAAATAGCTATATTTACACTGTTAAAATAGCAGGATTTTCTGCAATTTATACTGCTTATTCCAAATAGTGGCACCTTATTGGGACAATAAAGCCCTCCCTACACCTACCCTAACCCTACCCAATACTTTATTTTCAACTTGTTGATTATTTCTTTCATTTTAATTTAAAATAAATGCCTTTCCGATGTGATATGAGATTTGTAAAGAAAAAAAAGTTTTGCAACCTTGGTTAGAACCTGGGTCGATCACGTCAAAAACAGACATGCGCTTTACTATCTACGCCACTGGAGCCAGTGTTTGATGATCGTCTTTAGTGATGTTCACTAGCCAAATCACGCATTGGTGGCCGGAGCTAAGTATAAATAGCCTCTGCCAACAAGGCGGGCTATTTGCTATTTTACTTAGTGTAAATAGACACTGTATTTTTTTTTTCATAAGTGTTGATTTAAAGTTTAAAGAATTTGAAAACTGCCAAATAAAACAGAAAACACTTCATCTGCTGAATGTAAAAACAGTTCTAAGAAATATTTTATGTACAATGTTGTAACTTTGTTTAAAGTTTATATATATAAAGATTATTAGTGCATTTTACAAATTAATTCAGCCTAAATACAAATTTCATGTTTACTTTCAAATTAAATCCTAAACCTTTTTTTTTTCAGTCTATGTAAGATTAAAATTTGAAGGTCTAATCTTTTGCTGTGTAGAATTGTTACATACACTACTAGTCAAAAGATTTTTAATGTTTTTTTTTTAAACAAGTTGATCAAAAGTGATGATAAAGACATTTATAATGTTACAAAAGATTTCTATTTCATATAAATGCTGTTCTTCTGAACTTCCTATTCATCAAAGAAACCTGAAAAAAACTACTAAACTGTTTTCAACATAATAATAATAATAATAGTAATAAAAGTTTTTTGAGCAACAAATCAGAATATTGCAATGATTTCTGAAGGATCATATGACTGAAGTAATGAGGCTAAAAATGCAGCTTGGAAATTGCAGGAATAAGTTACATTTTAAAATATATACAGAAACAGTTATTTTAAATAGTATTTTAAAAATTACTTTATTACCGTTACCGTTTTTGCTGTTAAAAATCTTACTGTTCAAAAATGTTTGACTGGTAGTGTAGGTATCATTTTCTGGTTTTGATTTGTAGTATGGTTCACTGTCCCCTTATGATTACACTTGGTTCATAACTGTTTAATGGATGAAGACTTGGTTGCCATATCCAATTTGCTTCACCTTTCATCTCTCATATGCCCATTTCAGCACACATATAAACCATGACCTGTGTTCATTGAAAGCTTGCTTTCTGCACCTGGTTAAACGCTATTGTAGGTAGTAAGGCTTTCAGTGATGTACATCTTTCTAGAGCTTAAAGACCTCGTTAAAATGAATGCATGGATGTTTGTCAACTGACTAATCCCTGTAATGTCTCTGAATGTTACCTGCTACTTTTGTGTTCCACTCATGCATGATAGTTTGTGTTTGAAATGGCTTGTTTATGATTTGTGAAACTTCCTCTTATTATAGTCAACATTTAATAAAAATGTATATTTTTGTTAGATATACTGTAGGTAGGGCACATTATTACATTCTGTTAACTGTTAATACTGTTTGAGCAAATTAAATGATGCATTCCAGTGGGATGTAAAATTAAAAAACAAATTCAGAAGCAAGTTAGGTTGTTTAAATAATGCAAAATATTTATTAATACCTAACAATGTTTACCACATAAATGGCAATTAAATGTTGTAATTTCATAGAAATAACATTAGGAAAAATATTATTAGCCAATATGGCTTAATTAAAGAAATATTTAACATAAATGTGAAAAATAGCATTTCCAGTTGATGCACTGACGCAGTCGCAGAGCTTCATTGCTTTACAGTGAATAAAGTGAATGAGTCCAGTAACATTATCCAAGAACTAGAGTCTATGGCTTGTAGTGGCTAGATGTTCAGTATCCTCTGATGGGCGTCACACATCGCTTTGGGTTTCTGGAGTCCCTGATTCCACAGTTTCATTTAGTTACAGCATATTCCTCCTGTGCAACAAACATCTTCAATGCATAGCCTTTATTTGCAATCAGTTTAATTTAAACGTCCCACTTGGCTTCTAGTTATCCCATGCACCGAAAGGTCTAGTTTAGAAATGAGTTGATAGAGGTTAGTGTTTATAATTTGAGGTTTGGTTTGTTTCAGTCAACATCTTCCTTGGTTTTTCATCCCATTGAGATCCATACTGATGCCGGGCTTGCCTCTAGGGTGGAGCCCACATGACAAACACCACAATCCAAGATGCTTGCATCTGCAGGTAATCCAACACACCTGATGACACCCAATGGCATGAACACACAAGACGTGTATGATGAATGAGCAGAGAGGAGCTTCTTATTCAGCTAAATCCTGTGGTGGATCAGCAAAGGGCAAAAGCTGAGCTTGTTTTTCTACGAGGCGGCGTTTTTGGACGTCCACGCTCGTGCCCTGTGGTGCCGCCTCACTCGCCAGTTCTCCAGGAGAAGATGGATCCTCTTGATGCCCCGCTTCCTGGAGAGGACGTCACCGGTGTGTTTTGTGTTTTTCACCCTATAGAAAAACAAATCAATAAGGTTAATTTCACGGCAAACACAGGTAGAACTAGCACTAGTTATGTATTTTAAATATATGTAATAGCCAAAAATACATTGTATGGGTCAAAATGATCGATTTTTCTTTTATGCGGAAAATAAATCATTAGAATGTTAAGTAAAGTTCCAAGAATGTTCCAAGAAGATATTTTATAAATTTCCTACTGTAAATATATCAAAATGTAATTTTTGATTAGCAATATGCATTGTTAAGAACTTCATTTGTGCAACTTTAAAGGCGATTTTCTCAATATTATGATTTTTTTGCACCCTCAGATTCCAGATTTTCTTATTCATGGTTTTAAAAACATAAAAACTCAAATCAAATCAAATCTTATTTATACTGTATCCATAAGCTGAAAATCACTTTATACTCCAGTCTCTAAAAACCTATTGACTTTTCAAGTTAATATGCTGTCTGTCAGGAACATTAATAATAGGTAATTTGTCACAGCCCAAGAGACATTAATCTTACAGAGGCTTGTAATTAAAGCACCCAATTATTTCTTAAATGTGTGCGAGAATGCAAATGTACTGCTTTATTTTTTTTTAAGGTATGTGGTTTGTCTTACCGTTTAATCTTTGCCTGTTTGGCTGCCAGTTTGTGTTTGCATTGCTTCTCGGCACAATCTTGGCCCTGGGCGGCATGGATTGCCTTGTCTGATGCTGCTTTGTGCCTAAAAAAGAAAGTTCACATGAGACATGAGCAGTCAGTTTGATAAAAGTCCACAAATAGAACTAAAACCTGTTTCTGCAAGTTCGTCAAGTCATGCAGTGACAGCTATTATGCCTGTAGATTATTACTGAGGTTCCCACACACAGCCTGTGCTCAGAAAAACAAGCGTGTCCCAAATATTTTTTTTAACCAGTAAGTCCCGTGACCTTGAAATTGGTCTTAAGATTAAAACTATCTGGTTTTGAACTGTGATGACTTTTCTGTCATGTACTTACCGTAACGCATTGTTCGGCTGACAGAATGAAGAGCATGTTTTGTCTTGGCTATCTGCACATTTGCAGCGTGACTTGGGCACAACAGGTTCTGTTACTGAGCGCTTCTTACGTGGAGCGTTTCCAAGTCCATATGACACTGTTCGCCTGGGGGGAAGAAAAAATAATTAGAAGACATGTTAGTCATGCCATCGTGCAATTTATTTGTACGTTTAAAATCATTCAATGTAATGTTTGTTATGACTTACTCTGGAGTGTTGACCCATATTATGTCCAGGTGGCAAAAGTAGACACACTCTTTATCCATAAAACTTGCGCAGGAACATCTCTTAGTCCTGGAGTGGTGAGCAGAGATTGATATGCCTTGTGCTGTGCCATGACCCAAAGATGCTGGAGCAGCTAGAATCATAAAATTATATTGACTTAATAAGGTTTTACTACATAAAGAAGCCTACCTACAAACACACACTGTGATTTTCACATTCTTAAGTTGCAAAACTGTTTGATGGACTGGAAAAGCTGGAATTGGTCACGCTCAATTAAAAAAGACAGTGACACTCAGATAGTTTACAAGAATAAAACTTTCTCTTGCATGTATGTATAGGTTGCTTAAGCAACGTTATAAAGTACAACACTTGTAGTTAATTATACTTGCACTTTTAGGTTTGTATTTTGACACATTATAGATGTTTAATACTCATGTAAACTTTTAAAAAACTTTTTAACAAAAATGAAGTACTCAAATAATCTTCAACACAAATATTGGATATAAAGATACTTGACGGCAAAAATTGGATATAAATACATACCCAAGTCAAAAATTCCAGATGACAGCATGGACAACACTGGGAAAATAATCCTCAAATCCATTTTATTTATTTATCTTCTGCAAGTCCTTGATGTGGCACAAATTGTGATAATCCAATAAATTCTCAAACAGCTAAAAAGTATTATTAAGCTGCAGTCTTCTCAATGCACTCTTGCATCTTTCTGTATTCTCGAGAACACTCTTGTACAAGAGCGCTTATATACGCCCGTTCTCCGCCTCCCGCCCGCTCGCTCACGCGAACACAATGCTGTTTGTTAATAGTCACCGACAAGCAACGTGTGGAGCGAGATAAGAACTTTGTATTCCTGAGATTCCAGCGGGATGGAGACGCCGGGCGGCCGTTTGGTGCCAAGTTTTTTTATGGTAAGTAAGGTGTCTTAAATGACTACAGTTTTCATACAGGGCAGTAGAGGGCGCGCAAGTACAGAACACTCCATACGAGGTTCTCCTCAGGAAAACTGTAATACAGGTTTTGTTAATTTAAGTAATATATTTTACAGTTTCTGTCTGTTATATGTTTCTATAGCCTAGTGCATAGTAAACTTTCACAGTGTAGGTAAATCGAAATGGTATTTTGTTTGTACAGACGCGAAAAACTTTAAAGTTTTAGCGACGAAAAAACTATTAAACATATTCGTCCATATTGGCCAGAAGAAAATACACACTGAACACTGGAGCACTCAGTATGCGGTAAGTTGTCACAGATGCACATTTTAAGTGGACCAAAATATAGTTGTCCTAAAATGTTCAGGATCAGTAAGATTTTTAATGTTTTCTTTTTTTCTTTTTTTTAAAGAAGTTTCTTCTGCTCATTAAGGCTGCATTTATTTGATCAAAAACACAGGAAAAGGTCCTATTGTGAAATATTATTTAAATGTAAAATAACTGTTTTCTGTGTGAATATATTTTAAAATTAAATTTATTCCTGTGATGCAAAGATGAATTGTCAGCTTCTTTACTCCGGTCTTCAGTGTCACATGATCCTTCAGAAATCATTTCAATATGCTGATTTATTATCAACTGTTTTTTTCATGATTCTTAAATAGCTCAAAAGAACAGCATTTATTTAAAAATAGAAATCCTTTCTAAAAATATAAACTACCCTTTAAAAGTAAAATACATTTTTTATTCTTTTCTTTTTTTTTTTAAGAAATGTAATACTTTTATTCACCAAGGATGTGTTAAATTGATAAAAAGTAAAAGCAAAGACTTATATTGTTGGAAAATATTTCTATTTTAAATAAACACTGTTCTTTTTAACTTTTTTTCAGCAAAGAATGCTGAAAAAAACAATCACAGATTCCAAAAAAATATTAAGCAGCACAACCGTTTCCAAAATTGATAATAAAAGTAATATATTATTACATATTAAAATTATTTCTGAAGGATCATATGACACTGAGTAAAGGCTGATGAAAATTCAGCTTTGAATCACAGGAATAAAATATATTTTAAAATATATTAAAATAGATAACCATTTTTTTTAAATAATATTGCAATAATATTTGACAATATTACACTTTTTTTTCTGTATTTTTGATTAAGTAAATGCAGCCTTGATGAATGTAAGACAATTCTTTAAGAAAACATTAAAAATCTTACTGATCCAAAACTTTTGAAAGACACTGTGTGTGTACAAATAAACAAACAAATAAATATATATTCAGTTTATAATTGTAATTGAACTGATATCTTAACAACTTAATTTACAATTTAAAATCATTTTGGTTTCTGTGATTCATTGCAGATTGAAGTGATACTAGCAGTTTAGAAACTTCAGCCTCTAGCTCTGTCCCTGCCCAATGGAAAACCCTGTTAATGGAAACTCAGGCCAGTTTACGCTCACAATTGGCTACTCTCCACCCGCTCCAAAAATGTGTTAAATATTACAGCGTGAAGATTCCATACATGTAGCCTGTTCGTGCTTGCTCAATGTAAGACAGAGAATTAGGACAACAATAAAAGCAATCTATTAAGATCAGGTGAATATGGATGCTGCATTAAGAACAATTATGGAAATATGCAGTTCTGCTTTTCAATGTAGCTCTCCTCAGGCAAGGGTGGCATAACTGCATTAATTTTTTTTTTTTCCAAATATTCTGACATCGTACTAGTAGACAAGGCTAAGCCTCACCTGTACATACAGGTCCTAACAGTGAAACTGATTCATTTTTTTTTTCCATTTGCCAATGACAGAAAAAGGATTTTCTTAGAATGAGGTGGAAAGTTTGAAAATCAAATCTAGGAATGTTGTATTCATTTCATGCAGAACAGTTTAGAGTTCACTAGTGATTTTTTAATGTAACTTTCACTTTGACTAAATTCACCTGGTTTGGATGGACTGAATGTTCAGAGCTGTTTCCAGAGAGTCTCACCCACTCTCATGTTCTTCTGTGGGCTGGGTAACTAAGCAACATCCTCCCCCACCCCACCTTCCTGCATGATGTGCCCTGTACTCCTCGGCTCTGCGTGCAATAACACGACCCGTCCAGCAGGTGGCGATATTGAGTCACAGTCATGGTAGACTACAGCAGCAGGCAGCAAATACTGTCAGCTGAATGAGTCATTCTTGGGCTGTAATGAGAGCTTTTGCTCCAAGCCTCTTGAGACAAGGACAGTGTCGCAGTCAATAAAACCTCGTAAGGGAGCTGATTGGTGACGTCATCTGCTGGCCTCTCCAAGCTCCTCATTAGTGATTTGAACTGCTGAATAATTCTAGTGTCTTGGAGAGCCCCGGGAATAACCCTTTCTACAGGGTTGATTAAAGGAGGGAAAAAAAAGACAAAGCAGATAGCTAATTACACCACTTAAAAAAAGGAGACTTCAGAGGCATTTCTGCACTTGTAAACAAGGTTTTACTGATACTGTCGATAGTATAGATACAGCAAATGTAAAGCCACCATTTTACTCATACCTATGGACTTATGGAGCTCAAAATGGGCACCAGGTGGAATATAATAAATACTTGACCACAACATCTGTGCACAAGAACACTGCCCCCCAAAAGCCATAGAAATGTTTATATATCAGTACAACATTAATTTCCCCATCAATTTACGATAGACATAGAACTTTTCAAAAAGAAAACATTTGAAAATAAAACAAATTTCCTCCATTCTTCTTTAACTTCCATATCAACTTAACTTCCAAATAGGTAACTACTAGATTTATAAGATATTATATACAGGTTTCTAAACGAGAAACTCCAAAAGGCACAATTGTCTATACAACATGTACAAAAAGAAAAGAAAAACTCTGGTGCTGACAAAAAAGTATAAAATAAAATAATTGGTCATCATTTATGATTGCACATACAATATGACTGTCAGAAAATGTGCTTTTAGAGAAGGTTCGCAGAGCTGCAAGCCTCCTGAAGTGTTTCAGTTTTACAAAGTGACAAAGTTTTACAAAAAAGGAGAGGAGAAAGAGGTGGAAAGAGAAAGAGAAATTCATAGGCAGAAAAGAAAGAGCTTTTATTGGGACTCTCAGGTAGCTATGACAAGTCTATCCTCATCATCACTGGAGGCTTCATTGTAGTCATCAGTCACTGGTTGTCTAGAGTCCGGTTGCTGTGGTTTCACTTCACTAGCCCCACCTGCTGTTGCCTTGTGTGCAACATCGCATCCTCTCTCATTAGCGGATGAGGGGGAGGAGGGCGAAGGAGGTTGTGGTGGTGTTTTGGGTTTGTCCACCATGGCTGTAGTCTTCTCTGCACCCCCTGTGTCCTTAGATCCAGCGCTAGGGCTGTTTTGAGAGACCTGCTTTGGCTCTGTGGATGGCTTTGCATTTGTAGGAACATCTCCTGGATTGGCTGTTGGAGGACTGGCTGAAGAAATAGGTGCTGGTGGTGATTCTGCAACCTGTGCTGATGGAGGTACAGATGCTACACCCTCAGGGCTACGTGGCTTGTCCTGGGCTGCAGGAAGTGGGCTGAGCGCTGAAAGGGGGCTGAGGGACGGTATAAGGGCTGGCAGGGCAATGTTGAGGATCTGCAGGCCAGGGATTTGTGCTGGGGAAGCAGTGCTGCACTGAGGGGCGGGGCTAGCTGCCAACACTTGTACGCCTAGGGTGGCATTTAATGGCAGACTCTGTTGAGGCACCAGCTGGGTGGAGTTGGCTAAGCCCACCATGCTCAAGGTCTCCAAACCCATAGGTTGCAGAGCAGTTTGGGGAGGACCAAGTGTCTGAAGCCCTGCCACTTGGCCCAGAGGGAAACAAGGCAGTACACTGCTGACTGGTTCCTGAACTACCAGCGGCTGGGTTGGGGAACCCTCTGGCCGGGGCGAGGTGTTGGGGGCTGGGAGGGGGCTTCCGGTCTGCCTGTGGATCACACTGAGCGCAGGGATGGTTAGCTGGACTGGCCCGGCCTGAATGGGTACAAATGTGGAGTAAGCAGCCAAACCGGCGGGAACAAGTTGGATGCCACCCACAGGTACCATGCTATAGGGGGAACGAGGGGGCTGTTGGGAGTGCAATGGCAGGTGGCTGAAGAGATGAGTAGTGGCTTCCACTCTGGGCTCGTGGATCAGATCTGCATTTGGAAAGTGCAAAGGTCCTTGAAGAGGGTCAGAAGAGGTCTGAGTACCACGGTCGACGTTGGCATTGCACTCACTTGCAGGCTGGGATATGACGCTTGACACTCCTTCCTGTTAAAGAACAATGTCATGAATACTTTTGTCGACACTGCCAAACAACATATAAATAGCAGTCAGTGACTACATTAAAAGTCTATTCACCTTTTCATGCATTCAAAGCAGTTTTGCTGACGTGCCAGGCATGCGAGACTCAAGACATTTGAATGCATATGGGGTCGGGTACTGGTATGGGGTGAGGTGTACATGTAGAGAGGGAGGGATGCATGACGGGAAAGACAATGACTGCGAGGACACGGGTCTCACCTGGCCGAGCTTGCCACCCTTGCCTGGCACTGGGGGACTAGGGGGAACATCAAAGTCAGGGTAGTCGATGGACATCTGCCTGCAAGGTGACACTGGGCTCATCATGTGTACAGAGTCAGTATCAGAGGTGTGGGATTCTGAGGTAGGGGCGGGGTGGGATGTGAAAGAGGTGGGACTTGGGCCAGGGCTGGAGCAGGACGCAGAAATTGACATCTGTCTGACCAACGAAACTGGACTTGTCATAGCCACAGACTCTGTGTCTGAGGTCTGGGAGTCTGAAGCTTGAGGAGGCTGAGGCTGAGTTTGGGGAGCTGGGGTTCGATTCGGGCTGATGGACATCTTTGCCAGCAGAGAGCTAGGAGCCATATCAGCCTGGTTAGCAGGAAGATGCTGTGGGCTTGCAGAAACAGATGGTGTTGCAGAGAGGCCAGACTCCGCCTGGCTATCCTCCTCGTCTTCTTCTTCCCCGTCGTTATCTTCGTCGTCTGGGCCATCAGAGTCATCACCATCTGAGTCCTGTCTGTCAGCACTTCCTGCTCTTCCTCGATCACCTTTGGGGGAAAAACAACTTAATGAACAAAAGAGAAAAAAGCTACAAAGTTCTACTTTGAAAAATCTCCCAAGAACTCTGCACACAATCCTAGTGTGACCTAAATAGTGTGACCTAAAGATGCCAGATTTAAACTCAATCTTTAAGTAATGTTCTGGGTTTAAAGCTTCTACATCTATTGCATAGCAAAAAAAAGGGATGATAGGTCTAGAAGCACCCATCACATTATATAGGGAAGACATTAACACCTCAGACCACAAATGTAGGCTGCGCTTGACAGCTTGTGTGGAACTGTGTGAGAGGAAAACAAATATGCTCTCAGTAACTGAGACCAGAGAAAGCTCACAGCTTCTCTCTCTCTCTTTCCTGCTAAAATTAGATGCAGCAATTTCCTTGCAGTAAACGCTGTGTATGCCGCCCACATGCACCAAGAGTTAACAAGGAAAAAGACTGCGTTTAGAATCTCTAATTAGACCATGGCACTGCCATTGATCATCACTGCAACAGAACATAGCCAGGGACAATCCACATTTAACAGACGGCGCTATTATTAGTAAGCCTATTAATGGTCAGGTTGATTCTGTTGTTAAAAAATGAATATGTAAGGGCGTAAACAAAACAATAGTTTCTGCTTTCTGAAGTTGGTTGGTTATGTGTTGGTCCCCATTAAATAAACTCCCCTATTCAATATTTCCGAAAACACATGAGAGACTTCTACCTGAGTCTTCTGTGTCCTGGTCCTCAATAATGCCCACAGCAACTCCCATTTCCATGCACTTCTTGCTGTGGGCTTTCGACTTCATGTGCTTGGTTAGGTTCCCTGTGTGGATAAAGGGAACAAAGAGGTCACTCAGGTGGGAGGCGGATGCAGGGCATGGGAGTGGTTTACATAAGCATGACATGTTCCCAAGCACTAGCTCCATGTAATGGGTGAGTAACTGATAAAGAAGTTCTTAAAGGAACGTGGGCTGGTCTGACACTGTGTGCTGTTCTGCAGTGCAGCGTGGGAAGTTCAACTGTGATGAATCATACTGGCTTTTTTAAGAGAACAGGCAGAGTCTTCAAAAAAAGCAGGTAAGAAAAAACATTTTGTACAGAAATAATTTTTAACCATCCCTAAGAATTATCTAAATTACCTAACTGTTCTCAAATCCTGACACATTTTATTTAGAAAATGAAAGCTTTCAAGTTAACATGTTTAGATTTGTCCTTACAGAAGTATATATTAGTTGTCCCTTTATAATGGAAGACAAGAACCAGACATGCCTTATTTGGATTAAATACATTTAGATTTGGATTGTCCTGTTTAATATTTGTAACATTTTATAAATTCTGTTCATTACTTGTAACAGTCCAATAGAACATTTCAATAATTACCAATCAAGGAACAAAACAAACTCTAAGCATCACAGCTTTCAACTCAGTGTCTCGGACTGAACCCACCTTTGGTCTTGAAAGAGAAGTTGCAGTGCGTGCAGTGAAATGGACGGATGTCTGAATGAGTACGGATGTGTTTCCGCAGCATGCTAGGTTTCTTGCAGCGGATTCCACATTCCTCACAGATGTATTTTCCTCTTCCACGGCCCCTGACGTACACATACTCCTCGTTCGACTTGTAACTGAAAATATATCACAGATAGCAAATCAGAACACAATTTCCTATCAAGTATTTGCGAAGTGGGGTAAGATAAATGTTGAGATTTACAAACCCTCCATCAAAGATCTTCACTCGTTGGGGTTCAGATTTGGAAGAGTCTCTGTCAGACTCTGTCTGATTAATTGGTTGAGTCTCTGGTTTTGTTTTTCCACTATTCTCAGTTGGCACAGATCTTTGCTGAATCAAAACCTGAAACAATACAAAATACAAAAAGGATTTGTTAATCATGCATGTACCAAATGCATTTAAATGTAAAACAGAAAACAGTATGTTAAAGCTAACAGTTAAAGCAGCACCAGTTGAGTGAAAATGCTCTTACTTTTGGTAAGATGTCCTTCAGCTTCCCAGAGTAGGTCAAGATGTCAGATTTCAAAGTTGTTGTTTTTGCTTGGGTGTAGTGTATTTTCTTGGATGTCTGTTTGGAGTCAAACAAGGACATGACCACTTTTGTGGGAAGCCCCAGTGGATTGGGATTGTTGGGGTTTACTACCCATGCAGAGTAGGCAGAGGTCCTCTGGTCTGACTGTTGAATGTGGAGGGGTTTCCTTTTCATGAGAAAACACCAGGTGAATGTTGTAGCTGTTTTCAGACTAGGGAAAGACAGGCGATGACTGTCTCTTGTGTTGACAACAGACACAGAAGAGGCTAACTTCACTTGTCCCTGAAATGTTGGAGGCCTCAGAGGAGATTTGGATGGAGACCAACGCTGCTCCTCAGGTTTCTCTTGTGGCTTCAGAGTGGAATTCTCTGGCATGGTATAGCTCTGAACTCTGGGTGAAGAACAAGTAGCAGGTGTCGTGGTAGGTGTTCTGCTCTCCATCTCCTGTTCACTGACCTCAGTTGTTGTCTGAGATACTGGTGTCTGGGTGTTGTTGTCAGCTTCTGAAGTCTCTGGCAGTTGTTCTGGGGCATCAGTCTCAATTGGGCTATCCACTGGCTCTGTGGTGCAGACCTGTCTAACCAGCATTAACTTCCTCTGCCTGGTCATTTCTGACATCTTTGAGTTCAAGTAGTTTAGAGATCTACCATCAGTGAGACATGCAGCTCCATGCTCATCTTTAGCCCGTTTCTGTGTCTTTTCCATAGCAATGTCTAGGCTGTTGGCAGGAGAGAGCATACGCTTGCTTGAAGCAGTAGATTCCTGGGGGCATAAATTTGCAGATGCCAGTTTTTGTGTACAATGCAGTGAGCCAAGGGACAGGATGCTTTGCCCAGTGGTTTGGTTTTGTTCAGTAGATTTCATGTTGTTTTTCATCTGTGTCGCAACAGATCCAGGTTGCCTGTGAGCTTGAATTTCTGGAACAGTCTTTGAATCATTGTTCACAACATGTACTGTAGGAAAGTTGACCTTAGAAACTGCAGAAGCAGGTGCTAGGGTGTGCTCATGAGTGATTAAAATCTGTGGTACAGGTGTAGATACTGGTGTTATATGAGATGCTGTTTCAACTTGCGGACCAGCAGGCAGAACAATTGGGGGCTTATTGATTACAGCCTGATAGCTTGGTTGTGCTACATAGACATTTTGCGTTCTATCATTTGACTGAGAGACTTTAATTTCATTAGCAATTGGTATAGTTATCACTGGCAAAGTGATCTGTGTGCCTTGTACACCTGCTAAAGAATATGTCTGCCCCGTTTTTAGTACAGGGCAATTCATTTGGTATTTAGGTACAAAGCTCTTCTTATTTTTTTCATCAGAGATCTTCTGAATGTCTGTCTGACCAGCCACCATTTGGACCAGAGGTTGCACATGGCATGCCACAACCCTTGAGGTCTGATGCCATGGATGTGGAAGACCATGAACTTGGGGTTGTTGGGTTTGGCTTCCAAGGTTGATGCTTTGAACAACTTGCTCATTTTTCAGTAGTGGGGCCTCTCCAGAATGTAGAACAAAAGGCTGAACATGTGTAGATGTGTTCAGATTTACTGGCCTAGGTTGGGACCCAGAGCATTCGTTTGTGAAGGGGACTCTTTGGATGGGGGGAATCTGTTTCACTGGCAGTTGAGGGTCTGGTGCAATCTTCAAGGACATTTGACGTACCAGAGGCCCCCTTCTTCTTTCAATGAGAGGCACCTGGGTAGTTGGAGGACACTGTGTAATTTTTGGCAGGGCAGTCTGCATTGGTGACAAAGGCCTGCTGGGTGACATGCTGCTGCAATCAAAGGATTTGCTACGGTAGTCACAAGAAATTTCCAACGATGACTGAGTGCAGCTGATTTGTTCTGAGGTAGCACGTCTCATCATGCCTGGCACTCCAAGAGTGTTGTTTGCTACAGGGATCCCTTGAGCTTCTGGTGGCTTCCCAACACTATCAGCCCTCAATGGGCTGTCAGATCTTGGTGGATCATCTCTGTCAAAAGAGGCTGAAATACTAGAGCACCTTGACAAGCTACTATCTCTACTGAGGCTACGAGAGAGACTTGACTCAAAGCTAGATTCACCAGAAGAGTGCTCCATTTGAGCAAGTCTTATGCGCTTTTTCTTTGGGGGGAGTTTTTCTGTTGGCAGTTTAGACAAGCTCTCACTCCTCTGAGGCCAGTTGAATGTTTCTGCAGGTTTCTCTGTTGATTCTACAACTGGAGTTTCGTGATCTCTGTCTGGTTCCTCTGTTACTAAGATTTCAGGGACTTGAATGTTGTTCTGCCGCACAAGCCGTGATTGCTGTACAGGTGTGCCATCACTAGCAATGGCAAAGGCTTGCTTACCATGAGGTTCCATTCCTTGGCTGGCACATTTGGGTGTAGACATTCTGTCATGGTAACTTTGTGAAGATAAACTTACTGCAGCCTCTGTTTGACCTTTTACAGAGCTCTTTACTTCCTTTTCCACAGTATCAACTGGAGATGACCTGTCGATGGACTCAGATGTTTCAAAAGAATTTGGTCGGCTGAGGGAATTGGTATGTCGAATGACTGAAGTTCCACTTCCTTGTCTCTGTAGGTCTCCTCTTTCTTTATTTGGTGTGCTGATCTGAGCCTCTCTTATCGGAGATAGTCTTGACTCCTGTGATTCTGCAGCTCTGCCAATGATTTGTATTTGTCCTAAAATAGCAGTGTTACTTAAGGACTGGGTATGTTGAGAATAAGGTCGCCCTATTGAACCCACAGAGGTCTGGCAGGAGTCAAAACTTCTTGAACATGGAGGAGTAGTCTCAGTTGGAGACTGGTCATCATCATCTCCAACACTTTTGATTTTCCTTCTTTTTCTTACCATGAGTGGTTGCTCTACAATGCCAGTAATTACTGCATTTCTGTTTAAAAGGGGCTGCTGAATTCCACGTCCGAAAACTTCTGTCTCAGTCTCTCTGGCATGCATAGGCTTGTTTTTTGGACCATGGAGTTCAGAACAATAAAACTTCTTGTGATTTTCAAAATTTTCCAGTTTTCTGTAACGGTTACGACAAGTCTCACATTCGTACATTGTCCCTTTGTTTTGCTGGGGTTTTCGGTTCCTTTCTGTTGCATGCTCAAAAGACTTACTTCGCAGTTCATGTGTAATACTTGGTCCATGATGGCTCTCATCCATGGAATGAACAGAGATAAGAACGTGACCATCATTTGTGGACAAATCCTCAACTGCTATCTGTCTCACTAGTGTGCGAGGATGTACAGCAGGATTGGGAGTAGAGGGAGCGGAAGAAAACACATCATCATTTAGCGAACTAATCTTTTCATCAAATGAATGACAGATCCTTAGTGGGTGAGGCTGAGGTGTTACATTGGGAAAGAGAGCTGACTGACCAGGTGTTGTAGGCATTGAATTACTTCTTGTGATTGGTAGACAGTCCATAGCTGGATACTGAGGTGGTACAGAAAGAAGAAATACTGGCTTGGATTTGTCTGTCGGAGTGAATGGAGATTTTGGTATGTCCGAGTTGGAACTAGATCTTCTTACTGGTGGTTTTAGATCAAACTGAAAAGAGTCTTTAAATATGTAGGATTTAGGGGAGTCAATGCTACCCCTTCGGGAAAGGGAAGTCCGCCTGGGTTTGACACTGTCTAGTTGTTTGTCATCCACAACAGCCTCATTGTCTGAGATCAGCTTTGAGATACGCTCCTCAAGAGATAGAGCTTTGGTTTCTAATGGAGGACGCATTTGTCCTGAAGGAACTCGAGGCTTCTCAACAGGTGCTACATGCATGACAGTTGCCACAACTGGGGAAGGGGGAACTTGTGGAGCTTTTGTAATGTCAGTTTCTGCTGGTGGAGTTATCTTAACAAAAGGACTTGGGGGACTCATAGCTTGGTCCGCACTCTCAGAACGCGAAAAGTAGCCAGAGTCAGTGCTTCCAAGGCTCCGAGGACTTAGCAGACATTTGCCTTGTGGCTGTTGAGAGTAATCAGTTGCTTGTTGCCTTTGTAGCTGGCCATGGCTGCCTCCTAGTGGTGATTTACAATGCTGATCCTCATCTTCACTGACTGAATCTTGTAGGGGACTTGTACAATCCACTTCTTTCAGTGAAGACAGAACCATTACATTGGACCGTATGTTTGCTGTCTGGAAATCCCTTTGCCTCTGGGCTGTGGCATGTTCAGGTGCCAAATCTGTAACTCTTGGGCTGTCTGCACGCAAAGGCGAAACATTTACAGGGTGGACAACCACTTTAGGGAGAGCAGCGGTGACCTTCGGCTCACAGCCTCTTTGAGTAGCCAGGGGTTTCAAAGTTTCAAACACCAGCGAATGCTCTGATTCTCCTTGGCTTCCTGGTGCCATGCCTGCACTCTGCAGACTGCTCTCAGACAATGCTGTTAGGCTGCTTTGTGAAGAATCCGGGTCTAAGTCAGCTGCACTACCTTCCTCATCACTCTCCCCGCTTTCCTCCACATCAGAATGTGTGGCCAGGCCTTTGTCTGACTCTTGAGAGAGGGATCCACCTCCAGAGTCTTTTACCAGACCCAGTTTGATAGCATGTGCATGAGACTTCTTATGCTTGTATAAGTTGCTCTTTGTCTTAAATGAAAAACCACATGTCACACATGGGTAAGGTCTCTCTCCTGTGTGGGACCGTATGTGTTTTAGAAGCACACTTGGCTTGGCACAAGCTCTTTTACAGTATTCACAGACATACTTCCCTTGCTTTTTTGGTTTTTGATCTTTTGCAGAGATATCAGATACCTGGCTTGCTCCGAAGTTGACCACAGTTGTCATCTGAACAGGGTTGAAACCTGGTGTGACAGGGACTTGAATTGAGTTGGGTACTGTGGCTGACAAAGACTGGCATGTTTGAACAACAGGAGGCTGGCTCTGAGGGAAGCCACCTGATCCAGATGGAACAGGTGCATGTGTCAAGGTAAGCGAAGGACCCACACTGTAGCTTTTCTGGAATCCTGGTTTGTCTTGTTGATGATTTCCTGACATGTTCACATACTGCTGTGCTGTGTGTTGCCCTGTAGATGCCACACTGCTGTAGAACTGTTTAGCTGCGTTGAATGGTGGCACAAATGAGGATTGTGACTGGACATTGAAATTTACAGCAGGCATAGTCACAGCAAAGTCTGAATAAGTGACAGGAATGGAAACTGACTTTCCAAGATGCCCTATTGGACTGCTGTTCTTCCTTTCTTTCAGTGTATTGAATTCTGGCTCCATAGCCTTGAGCAGTACCTCAAGGGGAGCACTTGTGTGAGAGGGAGATGCGTTTTTGTTGCTGCCGTTGCCACACCAGCCTTCTGCTGGCACAGGCCCTGCAGCACAAGGTTCCTCTGCAGGACTTTTGTGGCTGAGAGCCTGTGGCTCCAAGGTTGATAACTCCTTGTGCTCCACTTTTACTGCTGTAGATCCAGATGCATCCTGTGGTGCATCTTCAGCATCTTGAGGTTCAGGCAATCCATGTGATGGACTGCTTGAAAAAGAAGAGGAGGGTGTGGCTTCCTTGGATGAAGAAGAGATGCTTGAAGAAATTGATTTCTTGGTCTGTGATTGCTTTTTGACAGGAGATTTAGGTATTTTCTTTAGCTGGTTTTGTGCCACAACTTTTTTCCTCTTCAGTCCTTTGATGCCTTCAGAGTTTCTGCCAGTACTTTCATTTATGTCTGTAGGAGGGGGAAAAAAAAAGAAAAATTGTAATGAACAATTCAAAAAATGTGATTTTTCCCCAGACCAATAGCAATTCAATATTAAATAAAATGATTTAAATACATCAATTTTTATGACCAACTACAAGGCTACTCCTAAAAAAAAAATCCCATTAATTATTAAACCCTAAACATTCAAAAGATCTCTAGGGTTACACAATTCATCAGAATGATTTGTAAAGGTTAAATTATATACATTTTTTATGAATGTTTCAATTTTTTTTTTTTAATTTTCTTTGATCACAGTTTGTACAATTTCTAATATAACAAAAATGTTAACTGAACTAACTAATCAACTGACATCTGAACAATTGACATATTACAGTAATTATATGTTTTATTTTCAACAGTGCAATTCAGTGTAGTGCACAATAACATAGAATGTGTTTCTCAGACATAAAGGCACAGAAAAAGCCTACAAACCTAAAAATTAAACAAATCTCTATTAGTGTGCTTGACTACAGATTGTAGTCAATGTTTAAGTCATCTTTCAACACACTATTTGCCCATGCATTTTCCCAACAATCTTCCAAACAAACAAGTCTGTTATTTTCTGCTTTCATTTCCTCCCCCTTTAGCAGAATACCTTTCATCATGCAAAGTTTGTAAGCAAAACCAAATTAAACCATAGATTGCACTTTCTACAACACCAAAACATCAGCATAAATCTCTATGCTTAACAGCACAAATGACCAAAAATTCGGATATACAGACAAGTCAACATCAGCAAAAATCTTGCTAACATACCTAAGCAACGGGTTTTGATGAATTGGAATGTGGACGAAGCACTTCAATTTTCAGTGAAATTAAATAATCCTGTGTAGAAAACCTGGTTCTCTATAAGATGCACCAGTGCCTCTGACAGCTAGCACATAGACAAGACTGTTTTGGAATCTAGAAGATCTCCTGAGCTGCTACTGAGGCCCACGCATCATTATGTACAAAACCCACTCTCCGTTTCTCAACCCTCTGTCACCATCGTTCTCTCGCTCTCCCTCTCCAAACCCTCCCTAACTTGCTCATTCAACACTGCATTTGTGTTAGTTAGGATGAGCCTTACCTTGTTCTATTCTTTGACAAGCTCTCAGTCAATCGGCAGAGAAACACAATAACAAGTTGCATGTAGCTATTTATGTGGATGAATAAGCTTGTGTCAATTAATTAAATCTGTCCCTGGATTGAACGTGGTCCAGAAACTCTGGGCAATAAGACTTAAGCACCTAAGTCAACATCTGGCAAAAAAAAAAGTGTTCTTAATTTGGAAAAGGCAACATGGTGAAGTGCACACACAACTGAATCTTGTCCACAATTACTCATCGATGGGCAGAGTTTACCGCATTTGCTATGTTTAAACTCCCTGTGGTCTTAAAGTTATACTGAAGGCTCTTTGTGTGCCTGATGCCAAGTAGTTACAAAACACGTAACCAAGTCAGAACATCTGTGCCAACCCTGCACTTATTAGGGTTTCCCTTCTTTACTTTGCTTGGCATGGTTGCTGGAGAGAAGTGGTTAGTGTTAGACCTACAAAGTCATCATTTCCTGGATGCCTTAGGACTTCCCCAGAAATTCAAAAAGCCTGTTAGGATTTCACCAATACTTCAGTCTAACTTTCTAATTTTGTTTGTAACCGTATTAAGTCAGCGATCAACAAACTTCCTTACATGTTTCGAGTGAATGTAGAAAGAGGATGTGAGGACATCCGCGAGCTCTGAGCTAATTAACCGCCTTTAACGGATTCAGGATTAACATGGAGATGACTGGTGACATCACTGCCTGCTGTATTTTGAGAAGGGGTTTACGCATTCTTAAACCAGTTGCATTCTGATGTAACCTGTCCCAACATGAACACTAAGAAAAATAAGGCCACAATAAACTAAACATATGCAAAATGAATCTGTAATGCTACCAATGTAGATGATTATGCTCATATTATTGTATTATTTTAACAAGGGATTACATTTATTTACGTTGTACAAGATGCTTAAAAATTCCATAGCAGTACCATAGAGCTAAAGACTATAACTGCTTATTCACGTCAGAGGTTTTCTTTTTGCTTTTATATCATCTTTAACACGTGCCCATTCCATCCTATTATGCAACATCCATGCTGTTTTTCCATGTATGCTGGTGAAACGTGGCTTTAAAATGGCTGCCCCTGCATTTTTTGATTAAGCCAAAGATGTACATTGTGGCAGGTTCTTTTACAGAGTACAAGTGCAGCAGAGCTAAACGCAGTGCTTGCAGGTGAAGGCCAACAGAGGTGCTGAAGCTTCTGGAAACCCCAAGGACATCCAGAGAACCTGCTCACAGATACAGTCCAGTGCAAGCATATGGTGTTTGCTTTGGGAAGCCGAATGAAGGTATGTTTGAAACAATATGCTGGAATTTGCCATGGATTCAACACAGAAAAGGTTTTGCCTTGTAACGTGAGTGCTGTAATGAACAGAGTGATTCTACTGCTGCACAAAGAAACCTAGCTATTCCCCTTTAAAGCTACAGACATGCTCGTACCTCTTTGGTATTGAGGAGGAGGAGAGAAGCTTCCTGTTGATGTTGCATTTGAAAGGAATTTTAAATGATGAATCATACCTTTGTGTGCAGCTTTGGGGTCTTTCAGCTCCTTCTGTGCCTCCTCTATTTTATCTGAAACAGAAAAACAAAAAGAGATTTAATTTTATTTTCAGTTGAAGTGTGTCAAATATGGAAGAAGAAATTTTTAAAATCAATATATTATCAATACTAGAGATATTGGTTACCAAGGCGTAATTAAGGGCATAATATGTACGTTTTTGCCACTAGAGGGCGCATATTAAAAAAAAACAAGAAACAAAGGCGTAGTTCGATGACGCCGTGATTGAGTGTGGAATCGTGGGAGTTGCTGTTTTCATCCTCACAAGCCAGTGCAATACAACGGGACTCGGGCAAAAATCTTAATCACTGATGAGTTAATGTATTAAAGACTTATGAAGGTCACTGTAAGTATGAAGCAGGGTGGGGCTGAAAGTCGTGGAAGCGAAACGAGGCACAAGTCAACAAAAATATATAACACAAAATATATAACACTGTCAACAAAATATATAACACTGTTCTAGTGGTTTTTGGATATTTTAATTAAAAAATCTTACATATTGTGCCTTTAATATAATATAATTATAATAATGGCCTGCAAAAGACACTGGACCGTTCTTCTCCACATCTCACGGGTACAGCAGACATTTAAAATTTCATATCATCTGCTCTGTATGTGTGGGAGGGATATGCACACTGAGAATATACCCAATATTAGAATGCAATTACTGATTATTATATAAGAGCAGCCAGGAATGTGTGTGTGTTTTTATGTACTGTATGCATGTACATGTGCTCCAAGATGTGGGGAATGAGAAGCAATCATCTCCTTTCACTACCCTAAGTCTCACACACACCCCCACCCACCCACCACATAAACAAATACAAAAAAAGCATTGAAAAGCAGAAGAGATTGGTGTGGTGTGTTTCAACCACAAAACCCCATTACAAGGCATGAGCAAACACTAGCTTGCTTTGAAAACAACGCCTCACTGTGAACGAGAACCAAAGCAGTTTCGGAAAGAATCCTTGTTTGCTGTTTGGAAAAATGCCGTGGCCACTAAGAGACTCCCGGACACTGTAACGGGAAAGACTTAACTGCAAGCTGAAAAGGGTGGAGTTGCAAGGGGGTGCCCAGTGACCGAGGTCGAACCATGTTTTGTCACGATGAATGGGCTGAAGACACACCCTTGAAAAACTCCCCCATCCCTTTCCCTCTCTCTCTATAGGCGCAATTTGTTGTATAACCCAGTATATTTATAATAACCCAATCTTAGCAAATCTTTCCCTTCAACCCACATCCAGCATCATTAACCACACAATGCCTGGTGAAAACAAAAAGATTTTTGTCCATGTAACGCACAACAGTTAACTGTTACTGTATGTAAACATGCAAAAACTGCTTGAATTTCCAAGGTCAGCATGATTGGTGTGTCCGTGAGAGCCTGAACTTCCTCCATGCCTCTGGAGGGCCCATCTAAACCCTAAGAATGGAAACTCCACTCATTCCCACTCTAGTCTTCTTCCTCGTTCTCTTACCACTTAACTGCCTTAAACATCGCTGTATCTCATTCATCACCAATTATAACACAATCACATTCTGCACCATCATCTGGGGGATTTCTGGATGCTGAGTCACCACAGATGAGCTTGAACCGCTTGTTCTAACCACACATCCGGATTTACCGATCATACCCTCAATTGTTTGGTGCAATCAATGGATCTTATGGACACCAGAAGGATCATATAACAATGTTACTCAATAAACCACAAATAGGATCTCCTCCGTCCAACCCTATCCCAGAAATCTCAGAATGAGATGGTGTTCGAGAACTCCAGAGAACTCAAAGCCTTTGAATCAAAAATCATAATATTCTGGTTGAAGCAAAAGAGAGTGGTTGCAGGTGTTGCTTCCTTAACTGTGGACTAAGTGAATGCAAAGTGGCTTCTTTGCATATGGAAGGAAGATCATTAGAAAGATAATTACGCTTGGTTTTAACTTCTACATGTCACTGGAAAGTTTTCCTGGGTTGGACAATCACAAGTGTTTGGCCATTCACACTAAAAAAGTAAACGCTGCATGACACATCACAATCACAGCCAATAAGAATGTTTGTGGTGTTTAATATAAAGCAAAGTGGAGTGAGATTTTAGACCAATGAGATTCAGCTGTGGGTGGGGCTACTTAACACAATACCAAAATTGATACCAAGCAATGAATATAATTGTCAAACAAATACAGTCTGATGACCTGACAGGAAAGGAACCTCATGACAAAATTAAGAGTGAAAGAAGAAGAGAAACTGCAAAAAGTTGCTAGTCATGAACCCAATGCAAAGAATCTCCTCTAGAGATTTTCCCTTCCGCTTTTCAACTCTGATAGTGTTCTCAAATCATAGCTTATATGTAGATGTGGTGGATCTGCTGTAGTGTATTGTGAGGAACTCCCTGAACTGCTATTAAATGAAATGACGGCCAACTGTTATTGAATGGCATATGGCCAAACAACAGTAGATGGGCAACAGTTGGTCCACCTTCAGTGCTTCTCCAGATCTTTTTCTCTTCATCCATCACTTTCTCCCACACACAGAAGATTTTCTTTCCAAACCAGCAGCCACACCAACTCCAAACCTCAGATTCAGTGGAACACTTAGCGGTGAGATTTGGAAAACAGAGCTGCTGCACAAGGGTGGCAAATGAGGACAATAAAACAGGCTGAAATTTCCCCTGGTTAATGCTGCCATGACAACAAGGAATTCTGAAACGGCTTTCTTCCTCGAAGGAGCATGCATTGGTCATCTCGATTGGTCTTGGAGACTTCATTAGATGTTAGCGTATGTGCGCTAACGACATAGAGGCTAATAGAAATTTAATGTGATCAGGGCTCTGGTTTTAATGGCCGTGGCAGCACGAGCTATAAATATCAGTACGTGTGTGGGTAGCGCTTATTCACATAAACAAATTTAAATGGGAGCTGGACTGAATGTACCTGTCCTAAAGAGCAGGGTCATTAGAAAAATAGTTTCAGACTGTTCATTGGCCTTATGATGCATAATGCAACAGAAATGGCAAGAGCTGGCAAAACCTGCTAGTCCCAATCTGTTTAGGTGGCTTAAGGCAATTTGAATTTAATGAAAATAAAAACATATACATGAAAAAAGTCAATTTTATCTAATCTACAGTGGCAAAATAGACTCAACAGTTTGCAACATCCAAAATGTAAATCATCAGAGACAGCAGTGCTGCAGTGTAACACTGCTGTTAGTCTTCCACACCACGTGTTTTGACAAATAACAGAGTAGGTGTCAAAAGGTTAAAGTAATTTGCCTGATAGCGTAGGACTTGTTATGGCATACAGAGGTTGAGTGCCCGTAAACCAGCCTGGCTCACACACACACACCCACTAAGGAAAAAAAACGGCACACAATCTAATACTAGAGAATCTAATTTAGAGAACAATGGATCACTAAATCAGAGTGAAATGTCCAAACACTCAACAGAGTATTCGTACCTCTACCCCAGATCTGATTAAATCAGACAGCATCTTTGCTTTTATGTCACTCTGTGGCAATCACATGACTGAAGTATCTTATGCAACCTGTATGTCTCCTGTCATGCATGCAGTAACACTACCACATCCACAAAAACACAGACAGAACAAAAGAATCACGCCATTCAGGAGGAAATACTGCAAGAATGTAGTGAACTTAGCAGTTCCTTTGCACGTCTTTTATCTTGCCACTTCGCACACACATAAAAACTTCTTCTTTAGAAACTAACATCTGAGCATGCGCGTATTCGACACATACACACTATCATGGAATTTACTCCATGGATTCCCCCAAATCCAGCAATCCCACACTGTTCCTTCGGGAGGAATGGAGCCAAAAACCTCAGTTGATTGCTCAAGGATTTCCACACAAAACCACACTGGATCAGATTTGAGATTTACACCCTTGAATTTTGTAGCTGGAATAACATCCGCTTAGAACATTTAGAGTTATTTGTCACGTCAGAACTGTTTGTTTTAAAACCGCACCCGGAAAAGCCTTTTGATTACATGTACACTGACCTCTTGCTTCTCTTGCAACATTTAAAAAGATCATATCACATTTTTAAAAGCAAGGACGCATTACATTGATTAAAAGTGACAGAAAGCACATATACTATTCCAGTCAAACATTTTTGGACAGTAAGATCTTTTTAATCTCTTCTGCTTACCAAGCCTGCATTTATTTGATCCAAAAAAAAAAGTAATATTGTGAAATATTTTGACTATTTAAAATAACTGCTTTCTATTTGAATTTATTTTATATTGTAGTTTATTTCTGTGATTTCAAAGCTAAATTTTCAGCATCATTACTCCAGTCTTCAGTGTCACATGATCCTTCAGAAATCATTCTAATATGCTGATTTGCTGTTCAAGAAATATTTATGATTATTATTATCATCAATAATTCAAACAGTTGAGTACTTTTTTCAGGATTCTTTGATGAATAGAAAGATCCAAAGATCAGCATTTATCTGAAATAAAAAGCTTTTGTAACATTATACACTATACTAGTCAAAAGCTTGAAGTCAGTATAATTTTTGGGGGGAAAATCCATATTTTTTACTGAAATCAATACTTTTATTTAGCAAAGGATGCTTTAAATCAAAACATCAAAAATGATGATAAAGACATTTATATGGTTTCAAATGATTTCTATTTTTATATAAACGCTGTTCTTCTGAACTTTCTATTCATCAAAGAAACTTGAAAAAAATTCTACTCAGCTGTTTTCAACATAATAATAATAATAATAATAATAATAATAATAATAAGCTATTTTTTTAGCAGAAAAACAGAATATTAGAATGATTTCTGAAGGATCATGTGACTGAAGTAATGATGCTAAAAAATCAGCTTTGAAATCACAGGAATAAATCAAATTTTACAATATATTCAAATACAAATAAATGCAGGCTAGGTGAGCAGATAAGACTTCATTAAAAAAAAATATCTAAAAATCTTACTGTCCAAAAACTTGACTGGTAGTGTATAATGCTAAATTTGATTTCCAATAAATGTCGTTCTTATAAACCTTCTATTCATCATATTACGCAACAACTGTTTTCAACATTGATAATAATAAGAAATGTTTTTTGAGCATCCAAACAGCATATTAGAATGATTTCTGAAGGATCATGTGACAGTGAAGACTGAAATAATCACTGCTGAAAATTCAGCTTTGCATCACAGGAATAAATTACATTTTAAAGGGGTCATCGGATGCCCATTTTCCACAAGTTGATATGATTCTTTAGGGTCTTAATGAAAAGTCTCTAATATACTTTGATTAAAAATTCTCAATGGTTTTGTAAAACAACACCCTTTTTACCTTGCCAAAATCAGCTCTGCAAAAATCATCTCATTCTAAGGGTTGTTCCTTTAAATGCAAATGAGCTCTGTTCGCCCCGCCCCTCTCTTCTCTCTTTGAAAAGACGGTCTTGTTTACATTAGCCGCATTTAGCCGCGTTTAGCTGCTAAACTTCCTAACTACCACGTTATAAGGAACGGCGATCACAAAGATTCATAAAAAATGCTTATACTCACTTCTGCTGTAAGTGAAGCTGGATCATGAATGATTCACGCGAACATAGATGAATATATGTAGATCGGGAGGCGCATTCCATTCACAAACAAACGTTATCTACTGCATCTTCAGCGGCTCAGATGTCGGGAGTAAATGACGACCCCTATATTCATTATTACATCCAGCAACACAACACCTCAATCGCTCAGTTGGAGATATTCTTGTCTAACTTACATCCCTGCTCTGGCATCAAAACATGGAAAGTTACTGGACTGTGACAGCTGGTCTAACGTAAGAGCTCGTGTCAATCAACTATCGTGGGAGCGGCCTCTGTCGGTGTGACAGCACACCGACAGGCATCTGAGAACGGCTCGATTTTAAATAGGGGATATTATTTTTACAGATTAATTAAAAACCACTGCATGGATTTTTATCATTATAGGGTAGATTTGTACATACACTGCCAACACACATTAATGTTAAAACATGAAAAAGTGAACTTAGCATCCGATGACCCTTTAAGATATATTCAAATAGAAAACAGGTATTATAAATTGCAATAACATTTCACAATATTACTGTTTTTACTGTGTTTTCATTCGAATAAATGCAGCCTTGGTGAGCATAAAAAGACATAAAAATCTTGGTGATCACAAACTCTTGAACAGTAAGTATAATATTAGGCCATTTTTGTATAAAAATTCTCACGTTTTACTTTTAACTTTTTACTTTACCATGACTGGATGCGCCAAGTTTCCATCAACTGATGTTGAACTGATGAAAGTTTTGTGTTCTGAACGTTTTCATAGTACATCAAACTCTGATAATTACAATCAAACTGTCAAGGGAAATTTGATTTCTCATAATCTGACTCTTTTAAATCATGACCTGTTAGTGAATACAATGCAAAGTTTAGTTGCAGCCAAATGACCAGAGAGCACAATGAATACTGGAAAACGATACACAACACTGTTCAAGCAATAAAAAAAATGGCATATAAACCATCCTTTGCTGAAGAAAAGACCATCAACAAGAGTTCACAGGGTTCCCAAGGTTTCCTTACAGGAAACTCGGATGAGCCTGAAGCCACCAATCAGCATGCAGGAGACAAACAAGGGAGCTGCTTACCAGAAGCAGAGTCAGTAACCTTCCCCTCCTCATTACTGTCAGAGCCCACACACACCCCAACACAAACAAATATACATACACGCACAATTCACTGCAGGACTACAGCATCTCAAACTGCATTACGCAACACTCTGTCTTCATTAGCTGCATCATCACTTGCTGCCCAAACTTCCTCTTATCTTCCTCCTGAAATGAGTAATCTCTCCTTCTGTAATTCCCTGACTCCCCTGTTGAGAGCCGAGATAAGACAAGCATGAGCGCAAGACATACAACATCGGGTTCTGCAGTGCTCCGAATAGTTTCATCTACACAAAAGAATCAAGATCTCCTGAAAACTGGGAGAGCTCTAAAACCACTCCTTCAGGATTCGTCTTTCTATGTGTTTCTCGTCTGAGAACAGCAGCACTTTTAGTAAACGTCTGGAGAGTTTGTGTTAGATGTTTCTAGAGTCAGAGGCAGAGAACGGCGCATTACTGATAAGGCACACTACTGTGAGCCCGCGGCCGCTCTTAATAATGCATGAACATAAAAAGACGGCTGGAATCACAAAGAATGAGAGCGACGTGAAGAGAAACTCTTTCAAATGCAGAGCCGTACATGAGCTTCCTGCATTTTCTCAATAAATATTTTTTCAAAAATGGCATGCTTATAATCTAAGTATATGCGACAAGTATGGTTTAAAATCATATACAACACCATTTCAAAGTTTGGGATCAGCAACTGTCTTAACACTGGTAATAATACGTGTTCCTTGAGCAGGAAATCAGCATTTTAGAATGATTTCTGAAGGTTCATGTGACACTGAAAACTGGAGTAATGATGCTGAAACTTCAGCTTTACATCACAGGAATAAATTACATTTTATAATATATTCAAATAGAAAACAAGTATTTTAAATTGCAATAATATTTTACGATATTACTGTTTTTACTGTATTTTTATTCAAAATAAGCAGCCTCGGTGAGCATAAAAAGACTTCTTTCAAAAACGTTTAAAAATTCTGACCACAAACTGTTGAACAGTACTGTATAATGTCAGACCATTTTTGCATAAGTTCTCACTTTTACAAAAACAAAATGATTTCCTTTGATAATCTACATTGTCACAGATGCTGCACAGCGTAAGTTTCATTTAGTCTTTAGCTGAGTTCTGAAATAACCACTGTTTGCAGGTTTGACGGCACTACAGATGCAAACTACGATTAGTCTGTTCTCCTGAGATTTCACACCACACTCGTGGATCATGACCTCCACGTCCCACCCACACACGCCACACGCATCTGTCAATGATATCCTGTGCACTAACATCTCTGTGTGCATCAAATCACACGTCTTACCCGCCGAGAATGCTTACAAATCAGTACCATTTGTTGTCAGTTCCTTACATACACACACACACACACACACATACACGTGTGTGGCGAGACTGCCCCCGCAGGAAGTGGTGGGTGGATGCAGCAGTAGACGGAGCTGATAGTGAAGTCTGCGTGGGCACGCTGGTGAAAAATTGATTCAGTGCAGATCTTCAGTACAAACATACACCTCCTAGACTACAGATATATTTATATCTCATAATGCAAACACACAGAGAGAGCGTGAGACAACGGATTTTATCATATTCACCATATTTTTATGATTTTCTTAAAGAAAATAATATGAATTCATGGTTGAACCAGCAACTTTGGTTTTGTGGAATGAAGTAGGAGTGTTCCTGGAATGCCAAGAATTTGCCTCTGATGGCTGGCATTGCTATGTATTTCGCGGTGAATCTTCCAAGCGCAAATTGAGGATGTGATTGCCAGGGATTTCTAGGATGCTCGTCAGGCATTGCCCCGCAGTTTCGCTAGGGGTGCCCCAGTGCGGTTATCATGGAGCTGATTGCCAGGGTTGTTCCCAGGTGGCTGTGGGTGTTTGCTATGCAGTTCAAAAGTTCTGGATTGTTATTTCACGGGTGGATTCTATATCCAGGGTGTTCTGAATGGCTGCCGTGGTGTTGCGGCGTGGCTGCTGGATTGTTATCAGGATGATGTTATTAATTCCAGGGCATCTGTAGGTGGTTGTCAGGTGTTGCCATGCAGGTAATTCTAAGTGCGCTGGCTGTCAGGCCGATAAGTTTCATCCTGGGCTGCTCTAGGTGGTTATCAAGGTAAGCCGCGGCGTTCTGGCTTCCATCAGATGGATAAGTTATATCTAGGGTGTTCTAGGTGGTTGTCAATGCGTTGCTATGCAGTTGCTCAGGTGTTCTGGATTGTTAGCAGGGTGATGTCATATCTAAAGTGTTCTAAGTGGTTGTCAGGGTGTTGCTATGTGGTTACACGGCTGTTCTGGATTGTTATCAGGGTGATGTTATATCCAGCACCTATGCCGTCGGGGTGTTGCGCAGGTACCTGTGGTGTGCTGATCAATAGCGTCAGGTTCATGTTTATCCATTGCCCTGGTGGTTACTGGCGTTGCTGAGGTGTTTCTGGCTTGCTATCAGAGCGGATAAGCCTTTATCTGAAAGTGCCTTGATGGGTTGTCAGGGTGTTGCTATGTGGTTGCTCAGGTGTTCTGGATTGTTTTTAAAGTGATGTTTTAAAGGATGTTACTCTATGGTTACACAGGTGTGCTGGGTTGTTATAAGGGCGATGTTATATCCAGGGTGTTGTAGGTGGTTGTCAGGGTGTTACTATGCAGTTGTTTGGATGTACTGGATTGTTATCAGGGTGATGTTATATCTAGGGTGTTCTAGGTGGTTGTCAGAGTGTTGGTCTACTGTTCTGAATTGTTATCAGAGTGATGTTATATCTAGGGTGTTGCATGTGGTTGTCAGGGTGTTGCTATGCAGTTACTTGGGTGTTCTGGATTGTTGTCAGGGAGATGTTTTTCTAGGGTGTTCTGGAAGGTTGCCAGGGCATTGCTATGTGGTTGGTAGAATCTTGTGGAAAGTTGACATGGCATTGATATGTAATTGCTAGGGTTTTCTAGATGGTTGTCAGGGCATAGCTATGCAGTTGCTAGGGTGTTCAGGGTGGTTGTCATGGAGTTGATTGCTAGGTTGTTCTAGGTGGTTGTCAGGTTGTCATGTGGTTATACGGGTGTGTTGGATTGTTATCAGGGTGATGTTATATCTAAGGTCTTCTAGGTGGTTGTCAGGGCGTTGCTAAGGTGTTCTGGATTGTTATCACGGTGATGTTATATCTAGGGTGTTCTGGATGCTTACCAGGGTGTTGCTGTGTGGTTGCTCAGGTGTTCTGGATGGTTAATAATGGATAAATCTCTATTTTGTTAAGGGGACACTCGAGTTCCTCCAGCGGTTCAGATTTTTCACACCGACTCCCTTCATAAATTACTCTGCGTCTCTCAATGAAGGTTCCCGCTGGATCCAGCTGGGTGGGTGATTCATCTGCGTGGTCTCTTTCTCTCTCTCACACATACCTCATTCACAGCTTTAATTATTCATCAATGGCTGATCTACCTGAGACTACCACTTGTTGTGTTAAATAATTAATGAACACTAATGCTAAACAGACTAACAAAGAGAATCCACATAGTAGATGCGCTTCCCGTCACTGTTCACCTGCACTCGGAAGTGGAGTCACTTTTACGCATTGCACATCTTTACACACACACACACACACAGACAAATTATTAAATTGGCTCTGTTGTGCTGTGAATTCGCTCAAGAGCGAATGAGGATAAACGAAAATGTGCTGTATGTCTCGTATTGATGCTGCAATGTTCACAGCTGTTCTTGCCAAAGACATCACGCCACTGGAAACGGGAAGGCTCGGCGGTTGAATATGAGCCTTTGCGCAAAATAGAATGCTCCTGTTTTTACCTCCCATAAAGAGGAAATGAAAGAAGCCAAGTGCATTACAGCCTGACACCACAGCTCCCAACCAGAGCACTGTATTAAAATAAACAGTAGAGGAACAACACTGAACTTCTAGAAATGAAATGGGAAAAATAAAACAATTGTCAGAAATGGTATTGGCCACTCCATAACATTACCAACAAGAAGGTCATTTTCGATCATTCCAGTGTTGTAGTTTTCTAATCTGACTGCAAACATTTCACAGTTTAATAACATTACCATCACAGTTTAATCACATTAACCAAAGTTTCATATTTACATAAAGAAGTGGCATATGATCACAAAGTTATTAATGCTGAAAGTTATTAACTTACAGTGATCAAGATCAATTACTGTGTCTCAGAAAGAGACTTTAAAAAGACATATACCAATTTACAATTAAAAGGCTGCTAATTAATTAGGAAAGTGTGACTTTTTTCACATTTCAGATGTGGAAGTTAAAGCTCAAGACTATCAGAATCTGCTTTAAACAGGGAAACACAAGTAAGAACTGACAATGACATGAAGCGTCCCTGACTCGAAAATTAGGTCATTTACCATCAAGACAATATTTCACAATTTTTCAACCATATATTTGCACAACCCAGATGAGAAAAGCAACAGGTTGACATGTAACCAGTCATATCTTAGTGATATAATGTAAAAGTAAAACATAAAACACTGAATAAACACTGGAATCTGAAAATACAATCATTTGAAAAAAAAAAAGTAAATTATAAATAAAAAAATAATTTTCAAATGTATTTTAAGATTCCAGTGTTCATATACACTTTTTCTTCAATATATTCAGCATATTGTAAACAAATTGGATAATCAGTCAAAAATACGATATTCACCCAAACACACCAAAGTATAACCAACTAAAGTACAGTATTTCGGAATTAGTAACATGTATCATTTTTCGCTCTTTTAATAGTATTGAGAAGAAATAAGAGATCTCCGGAAACAAAAATGCCTACAAACAAATATGGTTTGTAATTAAGAACATAACAGTTGAAACAAAACCCTAAATACAGAATCAGTATATTTTTAGTTTTAAAAATTAAAGATTGGCAAACCTGTTTTCTTTGGCCACAGCTGAAATGTTTGAATCGGTGACACTTCTCTGAAGTGAGTTATCATTTCCTCATTGTGTCGGGATAATAAATCTGATCCAGAGCAATCTGGAACACCGTGCAGCTGTGTGTGCGTGTGTGTGTGGCTGTCCGTTTACAGCCGTCTGTCTGACTGACGGCAGAATAGCTGCTCCCTGTCGCCTCCCATAACATCAGATTCTCTTATTGCACTTTGGCACTTAACAGTGGACAGCGCACACAAATACACGCGCACACACACAGAGAGCCATGTGTTCATTCAGTAAAAACAAAGTACTCACTCTCTGTCTCTCCTCACACTGCAAAAAATGCTTTTCTTACTTAGATTTTCCAGCCAAAATATCTAAAAATTCTAAAATCAAGAAGGATTTTCTACACAAGTGAAAATTATTGTCTTGTTTTCAGATAAAACAAGTCAAAATTAAGTGAGTTTTTGCTTGAAACAAAAAATAATCTGCCAATGGGGTAAGCAAAATAATCTTGTTTTCTGCTTGAAATAATTTGCTTACCCCATTGGCAGATTATTTTACTTGCTCTAAGCAAAAACTCACTTAAATTTGATGTCTTTTTTCTGAAAACAATAATTTTTGCTTGTCTAGAAAATCCTTCTTGATTTAAGAATTTTTAGATATTTTGGCTGGAAACAAAACAAAAAAAATTTCTAAAAAAAAAGCATTTTTTACAGTGCACCAGGGTTATTATAGTTAACTAAAACCATAAAAGAAACACTTAAAAAATGTTTATTGTAAGAAAATAAAATATAAAAACATTTCTCACATTTCAAAATGATACCTCAATGATACTAAAATACATTTGCTCCTGACTTGTTTTTGTATATTTTAGAAATATAAGAATCATAATCAATAATCTGCTGACAAAATTGTCAAATTATTATAATGAGGCAGTAAAAGAAGATGTAATGATTAATACATAAATGTCATTTTACAGTAAGTAGAAAAATAAAATAAAATAAAATAAAATAAAATAAAATATGCAAAATATAATTTCTGAAATTTCTGGAATTCAATAAGACCTAGACATATTCTTGGCAGATATTCTTTCTTTAAGAAGTCTCCTGCTTGTCCAGTTAACGCAACCACACCCTTCACTCCACAAAATAGAAGGCACTTGTGTAAATGTGACCATGCACTGCAGGCATTGAACCACACACACACACACACACACAGAGTCACGCGGTGTCCCTGTGGAGTGGACGGGGAATCCCTGTCAGGGCAGGCCGAGCCGTTCCTGACTAAACAAACAGATGATGTCATCATTAGCTGGAGCTCAGCGTGGGCGATCCTGTTCTATCCTGCCTCACACAATCCCACACAATCCCTCTTTTATGAGTGTCTCTCTTGGACTTCTCTTTTGCTTTCTCTTTCTCTCGGGAAGGTTTAACCCTCTAAGCACTGGGCTGATCTCGCCATGGGGATTTCAATAAATGTGATTCCACAGGATAAACTTAAAGAGTAAATCTCACAAAATCAAGTCCAGGTAACATTTCAACCCAAAAACCTAAATAAAAGCAATAAAATTAAATAAATGTTTTGCAAAAAACTTAAGCAAAAAATAATAAAAAACTACATGTTTGGGGTTAAAATTAGGGTTTAGTTTATGGCTAGTAGCATGGAATTATGCATAATTGAATGTTATTACTATAGTAAGCATAATAATGTATAATTAACAACGAAACTAAAATAAGCTGTTACCAAAATTAGTTTTAGAATTTTATTTTCATGGAAATTGAGCACATAATTCAGCCGTACTTTACCATAAGGTCCCATTAGTTAATGTTAGTTAATGCATTACCTAACAATAAGCAATAGATTTGTGATCCTGAACCACAAAACCAATCATAAGGGTCAGTTTTTGGAAATGGAAATTTATACATCATCTGAAAGCTGAATAAATAAGCTTTCCATTGATGTGTGGTTTGTTAGGATTGGACAATACCTGAGAGTGCAAAAAAATCGAAATACTGAGAAAATCGCCTTTAAAGTTTTCTAAATTAAGTTCTTAGCAATGCATATTACTAATCAAAAATTAAGTTGTGATACATTTACGGTAGGAAATTTACCAAATGACTTCATGGAACATTATCTTTACTTACTATCCTAATAATTTTTGGCATAAAAGAAAAATCGATCATTTTGACCCATACAATGTTTTTTCAGCTATTGCTACAAATATACCCATACTACTTAAGATTGGTTTTGTGGTCCAGGGTCACATTTGTTATAGTATTGATCAATCTTTGTTAATGTTAGTTAATGTTAAAATGTTGGACTATAGACATGTTCTGTACAGGTTTCATGAGAGTCACTGAGAGAAAACTCCATGACGCTTGGCAAAGGAAATTAGTGTCACTTCCAATCAGCGCTCAGTTTGGAAACGGACACGGCCTAATCCGAGATCTAAATAGTCAGGATAACAAGATTGCAATTTGTAATTTGTTTTTGGAAAAAGAAGCTCTCAGTCCTAATTGTACGGGAAACATTTTCTGCGTGTGTGCATTTATGTGAACACCCTAAAAACAGTTTCCAAGCAGCACAAAAAACAGCTTGTATAATCTTCCACAAAGAATATTTTATTCTCTACTTCTAGAAAACCATCAATATTCTGGTAATTGAAAGAACCCAGAAAGCAAAAATCTGATCTGAAGAACCCATAAAGCAAGAACTTTTTAATCTACAAACCATGTACAGTTAAAGTCAAAAGTTTACATACACCTTGCAAAATTTCATTGTTTTACCAAAATAAGAGGGATCATACAAAATGTGTTATTTTTTAATTTAGTAGTGACCTGAATACGATATTTCACATAAAAGATGTTTACATACAGTCCACAAGAGAAAATAAGTTTTTTATTTATAAAAAAAGTTTACATACACTTAATGATTAATACTGTGTTGTTACTTCCACAGGACCCACAACTGTGTTTTTTGTTGTTGTTGTTGTTTAGTGATAGATGTCCATGAGTCCCTTGTTTGTCCTGAACAGTTAAACTGCCTGCTGTTCTTTAAAATTATGTTTCAGGTCCAACAATTCTTTGGTTTTTCAGCATTTTTGTGTATTTGTACCTTTTCCAACAATGACTGTATGATTTTGCCATCCATCTTTTCACACTAAGGACAACTGAGGGACTCACAGACGGTTCAAATGCTGACTGATGATCCAACAGAAAGAACATGTATACATTTTTCTTATTTTGCCTCAATCTCTTTTTGTTTTCATTTACTACTGCCCTTCAGAAGCTACATAAAATATGTACATTTCCCAGAAGACAAAATGAGTTAAATTTACCCTGATCCCATGATAAGTTTTCACCCCCGACTCCTAAAGGAGAAGGCCAAAACAAAGATTCACATATAATGTACTCACCCCCTTGCCATCCAAGATGTTCATGTCTTTCTTTCTTCAGTCATAAAGAAATTATGTTTTTGGAGGAAAACATTTCTGCATTTTTCTCCATATAATGGACTGCTATAGTGCTGGGATAGTTTACAACTGCATTTGGGATTGTTTGAAGCCGCATTTAAACTGCATTTTGGAAGTTCAAAATCGAGGCATCATATCAGTCCATTATATGGAGAAAAATGAAATGTTTTCCTCAAAAAACATAATTTCACATAACAGATGACATGAACATCTTGGATGACAAGGGGGTGAGTACATTATATGTGAATCTTTGTTTTGGAAGTGGACTTTTCCTTTAATGCATCGTGTTTCCTTCTGTATCATCAGTGAGTGTTTGAATCTTATGTAATAGTTTCATATGAGTCTCTCAGTTGTCCCCAGTGTCAAAAGATGGATCTCAAAAATCATACAGTCATTGTTGTAAAGGGTTTAAATAATTAAATAATACACACAAATGCTGAGAATTTGTACAAAGAATTTGTGAGACCTGAAGGATTTTTCTAAAGAACAGCGGGCAGTGTAACTGTTCAGGACAAACAAGGAACTCATGAGCTAAAAATCACTAAAAAAACAGCTGTGGATTATTCAGGTAACAACCCAGTATTAAGAATCAAGCTTATGTAAACTTAGGGTCATTTTTATAAATGCAACTATTATTTTCTCTTGTGGAGTGATTCAGGTCAGTACTAATTCTAACTAAATAAAATGCTTTTTGTATGATCCCACTTATTTTGGTAAAATTATTAACATTTTGCAGATTCTGCAAGGTGTATGCAAACTTTTGAGTTCAATTCTATCAGCTAGTATTTAATTTAATTTTTAATTATTATTTAATTTTTAATTTAATTAGTATTTAATTTTTGAGAGTGCAGTGCACACTTATTACACACAAACGTCAACGGCTCAAAAGTGCATTAACATTCTCGTTTAGGCTACATGTGAATAAATGTAAACGTAAGTGTGAAAACAAACAAATAAACATATAGGAAATCCCCATGTTCAATTTTTGTAAGTTGCTGTTACTTTTATATCAGGGGAATTTTGGCAGCTTCATCAAAGCCCCTCTTTGGTTAGTTTAAAAAAAAACCTGTTAACTGGTCATAGAGGCAACGGTTACAAACATAGTAAACCAACGCCCTAAATGTCACTAAAGAAAACCTTTGATGAGGGCAGACCTTAATAACATAAAGTAGAATGCTTAAAAAAGACATGAGCAAAGAGTCTACATTCTCTAAGGGATTTCTCTATGTGAAGTCTATGGGATTTCCCAGTTTTAACATCCACTGAAAATCATAAATCCAATAGCTTAACAGCAAACTAGCAAGGTACGTCAAACTTAAAAAGGCTAAAAATGAACACACCTGTGCTTTAACGTACCTGTTTTACACTCATTTTGAAAGGAAATCACTCTCTCTCACTCCCTCTGATTGAATCCAGCTTTGCAATAAGAGTCTCTTTGCATATGAATCTGAAACCGATCTGAATGTGACAAAAGGACAGTTTGAATAATAAGAAGGAGAAAAGGCCTCACACTGGAGGCAGAAAACTCTCTTCCATCACCGTTTCCTTTCAGACGCGCTCTGTGAGAGAATTGCAGAGTTTGTGTCGAATGCAGCTGTCATCGCGACTGTATCGCACCGACACAAAAGCACATTCACTCCCGTCCTTTATGCCGCTGAGGTTTTTTCATCCCAACTTCCAGTGAAGCAAAAGAATCCAGCTCTCATCAAAAATTAATATTACCGTATGAAAAGAAGAAAAGGGCAACGCATTCTTTTCAAAGCTGGCGTGCCATTTACGGTAATTACACAATGTCTTGTAGACGGACTGTTTAACGCAGTGAAGCCTGGCTTTCACTGGACATTCCTTTTCAGATTATTTTTATTTTCTGGGATTTTACTAATTTGTGTTTTGCAAAAACAGCAAAATTGGACACAGCCTGGAATCGAACCTGTGCAGCCCACATAAGCAGGTAAGATATGCAATACAGACTTTAACGTAAAAATTATCAATAAATAAATAAATTAAATAAATAAATAAATAAATGTATTTCTTCATTGAGTATGCATGAAATTGATCAAAAGTGACAGAAAAGACATTTGTAATGTTACAAAAATATTCTATTTTCAAATAAATGCTGTACTTTTGAACTTTCTATAATGTACTTTAACTTTTTCAACTTTTTAAAAATAAAGTTATACAAGATGTAAGCTCATGTTTAATATAATTTAGTCAGTTTAATATAGTTTAAGTTTGGATTTTTTTTAACCGAACAGTGTAGAAAAAAAGAATGTTTTCACAAACATAATAATAATAATAATAATAATAATAATAATAATATATATATATATATATATATGTATTTATTTTTATATATATATATATTTTTTATTTATTTATTTATTTATTTTTAATGGTATTCTGACCAAGCTTGTGTAGCTGAAGGACAAGCTGGTTTCCGAGTGTAAAAATCTGAAAAAGGGACCAAAACCTCCCTCAAACCAGCTGAAATTTCATTTTTAACAAAATTAAACTGCATCTATTTTGCAGTTAAATCCAGAAAAACTGGGACCATTTTGCTAGTTACAGCAGTATGACAATAGACATGTCATCAAATTGTAGGCTACTTTTCAAAGAAGATGAAAAACAAGCTAAAAAAGCTACAACTATTTCAGTCTGCAAATCTATTTTAGTCTTTTTAATGCAAAATGTCAGTTTCTGAGTGAAATTATTTTTTAGTGCATCTTAAACCCGCGACATCTAGCTTAAACCAGATAAGTCCATCTAACCAGCATAGACTGGTTTTAGGTTATTATTTTTATTTATTTTTTTTTTTATTGGGAACCAATTTAGCATATCAGAAAGATTTTTGAAGGATCATGTGACACTGAAGACTGGAGTAATGATGATAAAAATTCAGCTTTGCAACACAGGAATAAATTAAATTTTAAAATATACTAAAATATAAAGCATGTATTTTAAAGTGTAACGATATTTGATTGTTTTTACTGTATTTTTTTTTTTTTCAAGCAAATGCAGCCTTGGTGAGTATAAGAGACTTTCAGAAACATTGTATATTGTTTTATACTAAAAGTGTACTGCATAATGCACTAAATTTTTAAAGAACATTACACAAAACCGCTTTCATTATGAAAACTATTCCAGTACTAGTTTGTTGTCACATGACATTGTTACGTTTAACAAGGCCATCTAACAATCACGAGTCAGAGTTTCTTTGATAGGATCGAGGGCAGGATTTCTCTGGCCTTATGCAAACGCATTAAATTGGCGGAAACCTCTCATGCCACTCTCCACCTCCTCCCTCTCGAAATGCATTAATCTTTTTACGCAGCACCCGTCGACAACTACAGCCCGCACTAGCTACCACTAATGTGAAAGAGAATTGGTGAATTCTGACGAGGCAGAGCAAGAGCGCTAAAATGGCAAGAAACACTGTGTGTTACGGGGCAGCCGAGGGGATTCGACGTGTGTCATGTTTAGAGAGAACATGCTAATCCCTGGGAGCTCATTAGGACAGGGATGTTTAGCATTCATTATGGGAATTCTCTCACTGACTTAGTGCTGCTGGGTAACCTGGATTATACATGTTACGAAATTCCAAAGTGTCACTGTAAGAAACAGAATGGAAGGAATTCAACTACTCCAAAGAAAATGCTACATATTCTACAAGGGTTTAATTAACAATAAACCAATAATGTACAATAATGTAGATGTTATTAGGCATTCATTTACTGATTGGCTAATGGATTGTACTGTTAACAAAATTGAATTAAATCCATCTAGCAGCACAATCCAAATCAGGTGTTTTTGTAAACATGCGTCATGTTGACCAAGAAAAAAAACTGTGAACATTTTACTGGTTACAGCAGTATGACAGTAGACATATTATCAGATTGTAAGCTATTTTTCAAACTAGATTAACATTTCCTGAAAGAAAATATGAGTGGAGATAAGGAACGGTGTGCTGGAGGGAATTAAAAAAACTAATTTCTGAGTGAAATTATCCAGCTTAAACCAGATATGTGTAACTAAACAGCATAGGCTGGTTTTAGCTGTTTTTTTTTTTCTTTCTTTTCATCAGGGGAAATTGTTATGAAACACAAAAGTAGACAGAGGGAATTATAAATCTTGCTGGTTTATGCTGGTCAAATAATATGACCAGTCTTGTGTAGCTGAACGACAAGCTGGTTTCCGAGTCTGACAATCTGAAAAAGGGACCAAAACCTCTTTCAAACCAGCTGAAAATGTCCTTTTTTAACAAAATTAAACAATCAATTTAATTTAAAATTAAACAATCAAATTAAACAATCAATAACCACCTTTTTTTTTTATACATTTTTCTGGTTACAGCAACCTGACAGTAGACATATTATCATATTGTAGGCTACTTTTCAAACTAGAATCACATTTCCTGAAGGAAAAGTGAGTGGAAATGAAAAAAAAGCTAAGAAAGCTAAAACCATTATTTCAGTCTTTTTACTGCAAAATTTCACATTTAATTCAATGCGTTATTTCCAGTTTATTTATTGATTAATTATAAAATTTACTAGCAGTTTCTGAGCAACATTATCCAGCTTAGACCAGATAAGTCCATCTGACCAGCATAGGCTGGTTTTAGCTGTTTTTTTTTTTTTTTTCAGCAGGGAAAATTGTTATAAAACCCAAAAGTAGATTTTGCTGGTCTTAGCTGAAATTTCAGTTAAATTGAATTAAATTCAATTGAATCCATTTAGCAGCTAAATCCAAATTAGGTGTTTTTGTAAACATGCATCATGTTAACCATGAAAAAAATTGCTAGTTACAACAGTATGACAATAGACATATCATCAAATTGTAAGATACTTTCCAAACTAGATTCATAATTCCTGAAGGACATATGAGTGGAGATAAAAAAGAAAATCTAAAAAAAGCTAAAACCATTTCAGTCTTCAAAACGTTTTCAGCCTTTTTACTGCCAAATTTCCTATTGAATAAAGATTTGATTTCCTGTTTCTTGGTAATTAATTGTGAAATTTACTAGCGGTTTCTGAGTGAAATTATTTTTAGTGTATCTTAAACCAGCTACATCCAGCTTAAACCAGGTAAGTCCATCTAACCAGCATAGGCTGTTTTTAGCTTCCTTTTAGCTGGTTTTAGCTATATTTTTTCCCCAGTAGGGGAAATTGTTATAAAACCCAGAAGCAGACAGAGAGAAAAACATCTTATGATGGTTTGCTGGTCTTATCTGGTTTTTGCTGATCTCATAATCTGACCAAGCTTGTGTACTAACTTGTGTAGCTGAATGACAAGCTGGTTTCCAACAATCTGTCCAAAACCTCTCTCAAACCAGCTGAAAGACTAGCTAAGACCAGAAAACAGATTTAGATTTTTGTTTTTAAGCTGTTTTTATTTTCAGCAGTGAGGGACAGAATAAGATTTGTTTGTTTGGTTTGGTTTTTGAAAGAGTTTCCTTATGCTCATCAAGGCTGAATTTATTTGATAAAAACTACAATAAACAGTAATACTGTGTAACATTATTATATATCTAAATGTAATTTAATCCTGTGATGAAAGATGAAAATTTTCAGCATCATTACTCTTCAGTGTCACGTGATCTACATGGTGAAAAATAACATGTTTTAGCATGACCAGATGTTGCTATGGCATTGCTATGCAGTTGCTAAGATGTTCTGGTTGGCTGGCTGAAGTCGCAGTGATATTCTGATATTGTGGTCTCTAGATATGACTCAGGTTCCTCCTGCACTGCAAGTCTATTGGGATGTTTTTGTTTCATCATCTGCCAGGTGAAAATATACATTCATTTGTTTAGTAAAGTAACACCACACCTCTCGCAGACGCATGATTTAAGAAACATTCATGTCGGGAGCACAAACCCTGCAGAGCTACATAGCAAAGTTTATTAAACCCAAGTATGAGTAATAGCACTAGTCATGTTATGGTGTCAATAGTACAGCACACTAATCATCTGACTTCCTGCATATGTGTGTGTGTGTGAGAGAGTCTCAGGAGACAGGTGACAGGTGTTTCTCTGCCCCTCTGGGCTCTTCCTGTCTGTTTGGGAATAGCTGAGAGTCCCTCTAGCTGGTTCATCTGAAGTTTACACTTCCTGTCTTCACACGGACTGACCTGAGAATAGCACACGCTATCGTATCAGCCAGAAAACCCCAAGCCTTCAACACCTTCATACTGACCTGGGATCTGTTTCCTCTGGTGTCACCTGATCACGTCAACAGCTGTTCTCTTAAGTCATAATGATTTTAGTATGGACATGTTTTGCGGTTGAACTGCATTGTAAAACCACATGATACAGTAGTCACGAACAGAACTGAACAAGTTGTTAATGACACATTTAATTGCCTTCTCTCAAGAATCTCTCTATTTTATGCACAGTGTAAGAAATAACAGGAAATGAGGTGCATCTTGACTCAGCGTTGCCAGATTTTACAATAAAAAAGAACAAACCCATAATAAACTCAAATCCAAATGCTTTATCTTGGAAATAAGCCACATAACAAAATATCGCCAACTGCACCTGCTTACTTTATTAACTCCATAAACTGGATCGCTTTATGAGCCAAGCTTAGACAACAAGCCCAAAGATGCTTAAAGTGATAGTAGGATGTGTGAGGAACAGATCTCACTCTTGAAATTGCAATGACTGACACACGATTATTTACCTAAGTAAAGCGACCATGTTTAGCAATTTTAACTAAAATACCATTGACAGAGCCGTCATGTTTATTAGGCTGCTTTACAAAGCACGCTCTTGAAGCGTTGCCATGTCCCCTTATTATAAGCAATGAATATTAAAGCGATAGTTCACCCAAAAATTTTAATTCTGTCATTAATTACTCTCCCTCATGTCATTCCAAACCTGTAAGACCTTCGTTCATCTTTGGAACACAAATTAAGATATTTTAGTTGAAATTTCTGACCCTGCATAGACAGCAATGCAACTGACACACTCAAGGCCCAGAAAGGTAGTAAAGACATTGTTAAAATAGTCCATGTGACATCAGTGGTTCAACTGCAATTTTATGAAGCTACCACGAAGTACCTCAAAGCCAGCTCCTGCGTCAGTATGCGCCGTGGTACTTTGCGTGCGTCCAAGACTGACACAGAAGAAAATAAATTGTTGAATAAAGTGATTATTTTTGTTTTCTTTGCACACAAAAAATATTCTCATAGCTTCATAAAACTGTAGTCGAACCACTGATGTCAAATGGACTATTTTAACATGTTCTTACTACCTTTCTGGACCATAAAAAAACTGCGTTGCTGTCTATTCAAGGTCAGAAAGCTCTCGGATTTCATCAAAAATATCTTAATTTGTGCTCTGAAGATGAACAAAGGTCTTACAGGTTTGAGTGAAGGATGGGTGAAGTTGAGTAATTAATGACAGAATTTTCATTTTTGGGTGAACTATCCCTTTAATATGCATCGCTTATAAGTGGACATGGCAACACTTCAAGAGTGTACTCTTTCAAACATTAACAAAACATGATGTCTCTGTTAATGGCATTTTAGTTAAAATTACTAAACATATCAAGTCTTTGGTTGATGCAACATTACTTCAGTAAATAATCACGTCAGTCATTGCAAATTCAACAGTGAGTTCTGTTCCTCATTGTGATTTTGTTCTTCTTACTTGACACAAGAAGAACAAAAAGATTCCGCAAGTTTTAACATGAAATTCTGGATGACAAAAAAGCCTTAAGATGACAACCTTTCCACTGAAGTGAATTGCAAATTGTAAATTAGAAGTCGCAACACAAGTTTTTTTTTCTTTCTTACAGTAAAATGAGATCATCTGGTAACTTGCATAATCAAGGAGAGACTATTGTTTGCACAATTCAAACTTAACCCAATCTAATAATGAAACTCCTAATAAAGTCACCAGCCAACACACACTTTACTAAACAAATTCCTTTTGTACTCTTATATGGCAGTTAGCAAGTGTTCATTTTAGACTGTGGTTATAGAGAACGGTCAATAACTCCTTAAAGTCGCAAAGGGTTGTGGGTAATATTAGCCTGAAACACCATGCACCAGTGCATATTTTTTAAAATCCACTGAAAACACTGCACTAATCCTAGACTACTCAGGATCTGTTTGAATTAGGATGCAGGCAATACGCTAAATCTGTGGCACTAGATTACAGGGAAATATTGTGAGAATGTGATTTGATTTCTGTTGGCTCTTTTGGAGCAGCATGTGTGTGAGAGTGTATGTCAAGCAGCCTGGCGCTTCAGAGTGTCAGCCAAAGCAACATGACGAGTTACAGACCGTCAGAACAGCCGTGTGTGTGTGCGCGTGTTTGCGAGTCGCTTTCTGTGTTTTCCCGCTCCGGTTAGAGCCTGGCTGGAGGCAGCATTATGTAATCTAACACGGTGAGACGAGTGAAAACGGAGAATCCACAAATAACAATTATCCATCGCTCCCTTTATCTTTACCTCTTTTGTCTTGCACCTCAATTTCACATCATTTTTTCTCTCCTCTATTCCCCCACACCTCACTCTCTCTTTCTCGCTTTTCTATTTTAAAATATATGTAATACTGTAAAATTAATTTATTTACATATCATAAATAATTATTAAATAAATGACAAATATTTCTATATATTTCTAACTAATTTTAAAATTTTTAATTATATATATATATGTGTGTGTGTTTTTAAAAATATTTTATGTATAATTAATACATAAATTATAAAATAATTAAAAATATATATTAAAAAAAACAAATTTATATGAATTTAGTTACATGTAATCGAATACATTTCAGTTGAACTTACTGTTACTATTAGTTGAGCTCTGACACAGCTTACCCCATCTATAGGGTTAAGAGTGTTTGAAAAACTGCCATTAAAAATGATCAATCATATTGATTATTGAGATATAGTGACACAACACTAGCCGATAGGGACATTTCCACTAGCTAACCCACTGGTCATCCTTACTGTTAAGCCCTCCTTAAACAAACATTACTTGTCTTACTCCCTGTCTTTCTTTTTGTCCGATTCATCCATATGAAAGTCTCACAGCTTCAGCTGTGGTCCATCAAATGCCAAAATCGCAGTCCATAAACAAACTTTCTTACTCAAACAAACACACACGTGGTTGCATGAAATGTCCTGTGACTGTGTTAACAGTACTTTTGCTCACTAATGGGGGTCATTTGTCTTTCTGGTGTTAATGTAAACCAGAACTCTCGAGCCAGGTCTGTACTGGGTGTTTATAGCACTAAGTCCATCTCTGACTGTGTTATGTAACCGCTGTGGGCTCATCCATTCTGGGTTGATCCTCTCCCCAACCCATCAGTCACTCAGTCCTCGGGGCAGAGGAGGGGAAATGCCCCCCGTGACCCCGCAGAATTTCAATCACGACTCCTAGGTTAGTATGAATCTCCGATAACATAAGTGGCAATAAATAAATAAATGTTGTTGTCCATGTTGTTGTACTGCCAGTGGTCAGCGTTAAAGTAGGCCGCCTTATTAATACTATTAACCCTAAGACCAGACAGGAGAGATTCACGACCTTGCTGCACTAATCAACCAGAAGATTACCGACAGCAATCTTGACATGCCGACTGACATGCACAAGAAATAAAAAAAAATTGACAAATAACAAATATTGTAAAATAAAAAATATATTTTTTTAATATTTGTAATTAAAAACATAAAATGTAATGATTTTTTATATTCAATATTTTAATTAAAATATAAAATATATACTCTTCATGCTCAGAGATTCACATATACAAAAGTTTTATATTTTAATTAAAAACATTTAAAAAACTGACAAATAACAAATAAAAAATTAATAAATATATATTTTAAAATATTTTTAATAAAATATAAAAAAGAACCCTCTCTTTCTCTTTCTCTCTCTCTCTCTCTCTCTCTCTCTCTATATATATATATATATATATATATATATATACGCAACATTTAAGTATAAGTAAGTAAATAAATAAATAAAATTGAAAATTAAAATCTTGAAATGGCTGTATCATGCAACAATTAAAAAAAAAAAAAAAAACTATTGCAAAATTGACAAATTAGGCCTTGATTCAAAAATATAAATATAGGTTGACCTATCACACAATAAATAAATTAACAGAACAAATGTACAACAGTAAAAAAAAAAAACACAAGTGTTAGGCTAGCCAATCATGCAGCAGTTCGTTAAAAAAAAAACGGATGAGCACAAATCTGGCCAATTGAACATTTTCGACTGTAAAGATGACTAGGCAACAACAACAATAAATAAATAAATATTTGGACTTGCATAGTAATGTAACAAATAAAATATATAAACAGACAATACAAACATTATGCTTACCAAATAAATAAATAAATAAACAAACACTTTTTATGCACAATTGTGCAACATTTTCATAAAATGCTAATATAAAGCTGACCAATCATGCAAGACTCCAAAAAACCTGACCAATCGTGCAACAAACAAACAAACAAACAAACAAACAAACAATAAAATAAATATTTGGACTTGCATAGCAACGTAACAATTAAAAAAGGGCAATAAACGGACAATACAAACATTATGCTTACCAAATAAATAAATAAATAAACATTTTTATGCCCAATTGTGCAACATTTTCATAAAATGCAAATATAAAGCTGACCAATCATGCAAGACTCCAAAAAACCTGACCAATCGTGCAACAAACAAACAAACAAACAAACAAACAAACAATAAAATAAATATTTGGACTTGCATAGCAACGTAACAATTAAAAAAGGGCAATAAACGGACAATACAAACATTATGCTGACCAAATAAATAAATAAATAAACATTTTTATGCCCAATTGTGCAACATTTTCATAAAATGCAAATATAAAGCTGACCAATCATGCAAGACTCCAAAAAAGCTGGCCAATTGTGCAACAATAAATAAATAAATAAATAAATAGCAGATTAATCTGGCCAGTTGCATACTTTCAAAATTACAACTGCAAAGCCAACCAAAAAAAAAAGAGGGAAAAATAAATAAATAAACAAACAAACAAACAAACAAACAAACAGAACTATCCAAATCATGCTACCATGTTTTTTTTTAAATTAACAATTAAGCAACAATTTGAAAATACAAATTTTAAACTGACTAATCAAGCAATACTTTTTAAACGAACAAATAAACAAAAAATGAATACAAATGCAAAGCTGACCAATTGCCCAACACTTGAATAAAATGCAAACATACAGTGGACCAATCATGCAATATTCCAAAAAATGCAAGCATCAGGCTGGTGCAACACTTTCAAAAACACTAATGCACACCTGGCCAATCATAAAATACAGATGAACAGCCAATCATGCAACATTTACAACAATTCTACTCTACAAGACCAGAAAAAAAATAAATCAACATATGAAGACAGGAGGTCAACATATCACATCACACATCAACATTGAGTACCTGAGCAGTGCTGATATACAGACGGCAGGGCTGCTTCAGTTTTTTGTCTTCCAGTGAAAGCGCGTCTGTATCAGGACAAGCCGGATTTCCCTGAATCGCAGAGGAACGCCGCTGGGGAACACCTGGATCTCCCCTCACAGTGTGTCCTCTCTTTCAAACACACACACACGCAGACACACACACCGCATAACCACCTCCGACCACAACACAGCGGACAGACCTCGCCTAGAAACTCTCCCTTTTTATTTCTTTCGCTTTCGTCTGAAAAGCCGGCTGGGTGTTGATAGCTCACTCACTCAATCTAAGCTACCGTTTACCAACCCTCCCTTGTTCCCTCCTTCCTTCTATCTGTGTCTCCTCCTCCTGCGCTCTTTTTTTGCCAACTACTTTTTCAGTGTTTTTAATCCCTGCGCTAAATCAGGGAAAGCCCTGGCTACCACCACGCTGACTTCCTCTCTCAGCGAATGAGAGCGAGAGACACAAAGCAGGACGGAAGGTCTATAAAAAGCTGGCTGCCTAATTCCTTCGGCTGAACGCTTCGAGCCACGCACACAGCGGTGGGAGCTGAGAGTTTGTCAGCATCAGATTAGCTTCTAACCCACTTGCAGAGAGTCACCGCCCACGTTACCGCCACACACTCCTATTAATACACGACTCGGGCCCACACACTCCACACGGCACGGCCGCCCACTCAAAAAACATAAACACGCTCAGAGACGTGCGTAGATGCACACACAAAAACACTCAAATCTGCCAGGCCAATTACAGAAATTAGCCAATATTTTGAGATTTAGAGTCAGATTTTCACTAGAGTATTTTGAGTGACATTGGTAAATAACAGACTAATCAGCAGGTACAGTTGAGATCAAATGTTCACAAACGCCTTGCAGAATCTGCAAAATGTTAATTATTTTACCAAAAGGTATAAGGTATATTTTGTATGAGAGGGATTATACAAAATGCACAAGACAATAAAAATGACCCTGTTCAAAAGTTTGCATATGCTTGATTCTTAATACTGTGTTATTACCTGAATGACAGACAGCTGTGTTTTTTTTTGTTTGTTTGTTTTTGTTTATTGATAGTTGTTCCTGAGTCCCTTGTTTGTCCTGAAGAGTTAAACTGCCTGCTGTTCTTCAGAAAAATCTTTCCGGTCCCATAAAATCTTTGGTTTTTCAGCATTTTTGTGTATTTGAACCCTTTGTAGGTATGATTTTGAGATCCATCTTTTCATACTGAGGACAACTGAGGGACTCATATGCAACTATTACAGAAGGTTCAAACGCTCACTGATGCTTCAGAAGGAAAAACGATGCATTAAGAGCCGGGGGGTGAAAACTTTCGAACTGAATGAAAATGTGTACATTTTTCTTATTTTTCCTAAATATCATATTTTGTCCATTTAGTACTGCCCTTCAGAAGCTACAGAAGAGGCTTACATGTTCCCCAGAACACACAATAAGTTAAATTTACCCTAATCATCCAATTCAAAAGTTTTCACCCCCCCAGCTCTTAATGCATCGTGTTTCCTTCTGAATCATCAGTAAGCGTTTGAACCTCCTGTAATAGTTGCATGAGTCCCTAGATTTTTCTGAAGAACAGCAGGCAGTTCAACTGTTCAGGACAAACAAGGAACTCATGAGCTAATATCACTAAACTAAAAAACACAGCTGTGTGTCATTCAGGTAACAACACAGTATTAAGAATCAAGCGCGTGTAAACTTCTGAACAGGGTAAATTTAATAAATTCAAATTGTTTTCTCTTGTGGACTATATGTAAACATCTTTTATGTGAAATATCTTATTCAGGTCAGTACTAAATAAAAAAAAAAAACACACGCATTTTGTACTGTATGATCCCTCTTATCTTGGTAAAATTTTGCATTTTGCAGATTCTTCAAGGTTTATGCAAACTTTTGACCTAAACTCTATGTTGACATTGCGCTAATTTCTTTGTCAAAACCTGCAAACAGCCTCAATGATGATCAGTAATACATTTTGAATATATCTCGATAAACGTGTTATATATCAGCGCTGGGCAACGCGAAACTCATATTGTTAACCTCAACTCTTAATCATCACAACAAACAAGAACACACACAAATGTCTCTGTATAGGATATGTAAAATGACTAAAAGTAACAAAATACATGGCCAGTCATAATCATGACATGTTCCTCTCATCTGCTGCGGTAAACTATGCCCACACACATATAGAAACAGAGGACCGCGGTCCCACACCTGTGTACTAGATACTAACACACCGGAAAGTGTGCAAACACACACAAACACTCGCTCACTTCCACAGCTGTCTGTGAATCTCTGGTTAACACCTGCTAGATCTGCATGTTATGGGTGGATGAGTTCTGTTCTCACACTCATACAGACACACACACGGACACAGAGTTAGTCATCATACACCTAGACTTACAAACACTTACACACCTCAGGCACAGTTTAGTCAGAGCCCAGCAGTTCTCACGCTCAGAGCACACAAAAACACACATGCTTTCACAGTCTATATCCTATAAACAGGCCCTCACACATTCACAAACAGACTTATAAATGCTAAAAACACTGACTGAAAGCTATAAATAAATAAAAGCAAAAGCTAGGTCGTGAGTAGCATCATATGATAATGCTTGTCTGTTTTTTGTAGCATGCAGTATGCATTAAGCAACTTTTCACAGTACATTTTGTGCAGTATATCTACTGAACTGTGTAACAATATATTTGTTTACTCATTATTTATACAAAACTCTGATCCGCACTCACACACTGAAGAAGGCCTGCGAGCCAAAACGTTTGTGTCTTTGTCCTCTGGTGATGAAATAATAAAACGAAAAGAAAAGTATGCTTTATATGAGTGCAAATTAGAGTTTTGTATAATAGTGATTCAATGGATTGACGCACGTAAACGAAAAACTGCATTACGAAAGAGCGTGGTGCAAACAACTTGTGGATTTACTCATTATTTAAGCAGACATTTTTACACAAAATTGTTCTGAAATTTTAATATATACACTACCAGTCAAAAGTTTTTGAACAGTAAGATTTTTAATTTTTTTTTTTTTAAAGAAGTCTCTTCTGCTCACCAAGCCTGCCTTTATTTGATCCAAAGTACAGCAAAAACAGTAAAATTTTGAAATATTTTTACTATTTAAAATAACTGTTTTCTATTTGAATATATTTTAAAGTTTAATTTATTCCTGTGATTTCAAAGCTGAATTTTTAGCATCATTACATCATTACATTACATGATCCTTTAGAAATCATTCTAATATTCTGCTCAAATATTTGCTGCTCAAAACACATTTTATTATTATTATTATTATTATTATTATTATTATGTTAAAAAACAGCTAAGTAGAATAAGGTTTCTTTGATAAATAGAAAGTTCAGGAAAATTTTATTTAATTAATTAAAAAAAATGGAAATCTTTTGTAATATAATTGTCTTTATCATCACTTTAAACAATTTAAAGCATCCTTGCTTATATATATATATATATATACATATACATACATACATATATATATATATATATATATATATATACATATATATACACATTAGTTTTTATTTTTTTAAAAAGATAATAATTAATTAATTAATTAATTATAATAATACTAACAATAATAATAATAATAATACTGACTCCAAGCCTTTGAATGGTAGTGTGTAATGTTACAAAAAGCTTTTTATTTCAGATAAATGCTAATCTTTGGATCTTTCGATTCATGACAGAATCCTGAAAAAAATGTACTGAAATGTTTTACATAACAACAACAACAACAACAACAATAATAATAATAAATAAGTTTAAAAAAAATGTAATTTATTTAAAAATGTAATTTATTCAAAGCTGCTACAAAGCTGGATTTTCATTACTCCAGTCTTCAGTGTCACATGATCCTTCAGAAATCATTATAATATGGTGATTTGCTGTTTAAGAAAATGTTCTTAATATTATTTTTAAACAAACCACAAATAATTAATTAAAAAAAAATAAAAATAAAAAAAACTGCTGAATAAAATCATCAATTTCTTTTAGAAATGAACCAACCTCAAATTCTTGAATGGTAGTCTACGAAAAAACAGTATGTAGTGTATAATATATAGTGCGCGGTACTCCAGTATTCCATTGCAAACACAGCCGAAATCATTATTTTATTCTGTCAGTCGCTCACAGATCTGTCTGGGTACCGCCCGTTTGTTTTCTAACAGGAAATGTGTGGTTTCCAACTAATTTGTTTCTAATTTGTGAATCTATGAAAGGGAAAGCAGAGGGAAGACTCGAAGGAGATTCACAGGAATGCTCGAACCCCCCCACTTGCAGAATTCCCATGGCAACAGCTGCTGAAGGAACGGCCCCCGTTACGCAACAGGAAGAGCTCTGCCAAAGGGCAAATGAGAACACGCATGAACCGCAACCACATCTCCTGCTTCACATCAGTCCACCTCTTCCCCATTCATCCCCCTCTGCCAATCATCTCCTTCGACTGCCATTCATTTTTTTCATACATCCATTCATCCCAGCTCACTCTTTCCGTATGTTCACGGCAGAATGGTTTTAACCCTTTCCTGCTCGTAAGCTCTCCCCATTCATCTCAACTGTACGTCCACATTTTCATGTGCCTCTTTAGCGCTCGTTCAGCAATCAATCTCGGCTGCTTCTGTGAGCGAGAGTTATTCCCAAGCACGCCCTGACGGTCATTTCTCTGCAGAAATCAATACTGAGCATTATTATATTTCACAACCTCTTCGATTTAAATCATCGGTGCCTCTCAAATCATTTAGTTCACTCCCTTTTCATCCTAATAAACCAGAAATATAATATAATGATGTCATTACATACTCATCTTCAGACTTTCAATGGAGTTTTCTTTCTTTTCAGGGTTAAAAAGGAATATTAGAGTTCTTACACCCTTTAAATAACACAGTTTCTGGATAATACAAATTTCCAATAGATGTAATCAAGTCTCAAGTTTTACCCTTGTACATCTGAAATAAGTTAAATTAGTTGGGAATGGTAATTGACTTTAATGCAGAAAAACTACTTTTTTTTAAAATTGAAATTAAGCTGAAATAAAATATAAAATTGCTGAATGACTTAAGGTATAGATATTCAAAAAAATTAATATCATGATTTTCTTCAAATCTACTTTGAAACAAAGTGTACTGTGAAAAGTGCAATACAAATAAATTTGACTTGAATTTTGACTTGATTAGATGAAAAAAATTCAACTAAACAAAAAAACTAACTGAAATAAGCTGAAGCACTAAATTAATAACTAAAAATAACTAAAACTGAAACTAAAAATAAAACATAAGTTATATTTAAAAGAACTAATGAAAATAACAAAAAGCACACAACAAAATTAATAAAAATGAAAAAATAAAACGCAATACTATAAGTACAAAATCTAATTTACAATATAAATAAATCTATAGCAGTATATAAATAAAATAACAATAATTTAAAATATTGACTGTTTACTGTCTTTAATAATGGAGATAAAAAAAAACTAAAACATAATAGTAACATTTAAAAGAACTAAAAAAAAAAAAATTGACAAAACCACACAACAATATCAAGAAAAATTAGAAAGAAAATGCTTATAATACACACTACCGTTCAAAAGTTTGGGGTCAGTACATTTTTATTGTTTCTTTTTTTTTTTAAGAAATTAATACTTTTATTCACCAAGGATGTATTAAGTTAATAATTAAAAGTTTATTAAAAGTTAATAATAAATAATTTACATTGTTATAAAATATTTTTATTTTGAATAAACACTGTACTTTTTAAACTTGTTATTCATGAAAGAATCCTGAAAAAAAAAAATCACAGGTTCCAAAAAATATTTGGCAGCACAACTGTTGATATTATCCAACATTGATCATTCTAATAATAAATCCGCATATTAGAATGATTTCTGAAGGATCATGTGACACTTAAGACTGGAGTAACAGCTGATAAAAATTCAGCTTTTCATCACAGGAATAAATTCTATTTTAAAGTATGTTAAAATAAAAACATTATTTTATATTGTAAAAACATTTTGCAATATTACTGTTTTTTTTCTATATTTTTAATCAAATAAATGCAGCCTTGATGAGCATAAGAGACTTCTTTAAAGACTATTACAAGTCTTACTGACCCCAAACTTTTGAACGGTAGTGTAAATACTAAAGCTAATTAAAAATCTAAATAAATCTATAATAGTATATAATGAAATAACACTGCTTCAAAATATTGACTGTTTATTGTCTTAATAATGGAGAAAAATAAATAAATAAAACAATAGTAACATTTAAAGGAACTAATGAAAATGACAAATGCACACAACAAAATCAATAAAAAAAAAAGGTTAATAATATAAATTTAAAGATAATTCAAAATAGAAATAAATCTATAATAGTATATAAATAAAATAACACTGCTTCAAAGTATTGACTGTTTACTATCTTAAAATAAACATTAAAAAAAACAAATAGTTATATTAAAACAAAAAAAATATTGAAAATGACAGAAGCAGTATAAAATAATAGCTAAAAATATAAATATAAAAACTAATTCACTATATATATATATATATATATATATATATATATAGAGAGAGAGAGAGAGAGAGAGAGAGAGAGAGAGAGAGAGAGAGAGATAATAACCATATATAACTTAATTTTAAATTTAACTTAATTTTTTGAAAGATACAACCATAGCTGGGTGGGTGGGGAAAAATCTGGATATTAATTTGGATATTAATCTGTAACATCAGCACCCACTAATCAAATTTCAAAGGGCAAAATGAAGCTCCGCCCCATGTTTTTTTCCCTCTGAACATTCAGTTTTACTCAGAAGCTAAATGCAGTGTGAATGCGGTTTGATGTTCAAAGCTATTGTGGACATGCAGTATATAGTGTAAGTCTGCCTACACAATCAATACTAACATCACTACCATAAACTCCCGACCCTACAGCGAACAGCATGAGTTTCCCACAGAGCCGCTGATCTGAAACATACTTCAAACACACGATCACTGGACTGACATCCATCGTCTCCGCTGACAGCGTTTTATTGGACAAGATCTACAACATCCACAAGGTACTTCACTTTAATAATAATGTGCTGAATCTCATTTGCATGTAAAACACTTCACTTGTCTGAAAAGCACTTCACAAACGCAATGGTTTATTCAGCGCTTGTCCGTATGGCTATTTGGCTTTCCGAGCTCTAACTCTAATTGTTCTGTGATTTCTCCTGCATAATCACCAGGTGGATCTAAAATGATCACCCTGACATGAAATCAGGTGTTAACATGCTGCAAGTGATATTTTTCAACCAGCAAAACTACAACAACAGAACAATGATGCAAACGTGTAAAAGTGTGAATGAAAATGTACATTACCATTTACAACTTTGCCATGTAATATGTAAAACCTTCATTTAAGAATCAAAGGTAATGGCAAGTATTGCACTGAACTGAATGTGAAAATTTGAAGTAGATGAATCGAAATAGTGTTTATTAAATAGTATAATTAATGTAATTATTGTAAAGATTTTCATTAAAAGTCACTTCAATTTAATATAAAAGGTGGAGAAAGCTGGATGTTTTAAATCAGTTATTTGTATGTGATAATATATCATTTTCCAAGACAATCTGATCTGAAAATAACAGAAAATTCACTCAGCTTTGAAGGACAAGGACAAAGCCAAGGCTGGGCTGAAGACACAGAGAGACAGAGAGAGAGACAGAGAGAGAGACAGAGAGAGAGAGAGAGAGAGAGAGAGAGAGAGGAGGTGTCCTGCTGGTGGACAGATTGTAGTGAGGGTCAAAACGCACTCTGGCTCTCTTCCACTAAGGGTGTGAATCAGTTTTAAAGGAGAACGGGCATATTTTACACACACATATGTACATGCACAGAAATGTTTCCTTTAATGGACAGATTGCAACATGAGGTCAAAGGGCAAGAGAAAAGGTGTGGCTGCAACACTTGAGATGAACAGAAGGTAATCTCTGAAAAACCAGTTTGAAAGGCAGTTTTTGTAAAAGGTTTTTTTGTTTTGTTTTGTTTTTTTGAGCAGGAATATTGCACATTGGAGTTTTCAAAAGCTTCTCAAGGGTTAATGAAACTATGACTGTTTAGAATGCACTGCAGCAAAACGTCACATTTTCTAAATTTTTGGCCACATGATGGAGTGTTTTTCATCTGCATTTTTGAGAAGTGACACAGCCTTAATCTTAATTAAATCTTAATTAACCAATTTTTTACAATTATTGGATTAACTGGCTTTTAACTATAATGCATTATGTATTTTATTATTTTGACAGCATCTACTGTTCAAAAGTCTGGGACCAGTCAAATCTGTTTAATGTCTTAATGTCTTAATGTTTTCCGCTCACCAAGGCTGCATTTATTAGTCCAAATATACAATAAAACAGTAATATTCTGAAAAATTATTACAATTTAAAAATAAATTTAATTTTTTTTTTTTTTTTGCTGTTCTAAAGTTTGGGATCAGTAAGATTTTTAACGTTTTTTTTTTTTTTAAGAAATCTCTTATGCTCAGTTTAAAATAATAATAAAAATATAATTTATTCCTGTGATGCAAAGCTGAATTTTTAGCATCATTACTTCAGTCTTCAGTGTCACATGATCCTTCGGAAAATCATTTTAATATGCTGATTTATTTACTTTTATTATCAATGTTGGAAGCAGTTGTGCTGCTTTAATTTTTTTTTTTTTTTCCAGGATTTTTTGATGAATAAAAAGTAAAAAAGAACAGCACATTCAAAATCGAAATATCTTATCAGTTATAGTGATTTCTTAAAATAGAAATCAATATCAGTTATCAATTTAACACATCCTTGGTGAATAAAAGCATTAGTTTCTTTAAAAATTTTCTTTTTAATGTTTTATTTATTCTAAATATTAATATTTTGTTATCCAACAAAATTTTCAACCCTGATAATAAATCAGCATATTAGAATGATTTCTGAAAGATCATGTGACACTAAAGACTGGAGTAATGATACTGAAAATTCAGCTTTGCATCACAGGAATAAATTACATTTTAAAATATATTCATATAGAAAACAATTGTTTTACATTTACATAATATTTTACATTATTACAGTTTTGTTCTGTACTTTTGATCAAATAAATGCAGCCTTGACGAGCATAAGAAACTTCTTTAAAAAACATTCAAAAAAAATCTTACTGATCCTGAACTTTTAAACAGCAGTGTATATTAAAAAATAAATAAATAATTTATTCCTTTTATACCAGATTTGGGGATGTGGTGAGCAAGAAATATTTTTTTCTTCTTCTTAGATTCTTCTTCTTCTTATTATTATTATTATTATTTGTTTGAGATACAAATCTTTTCTAACATTCTAAATGTCTCATTGGATCAATTTAATGCATCCTTGCTGAATAAAAGTATTTAAAAAAAAATCATACTGATCCCAATACTGTATTTAAATAAAATACAAAGAAACATTCAAAGTCTCATTTGCTCTACTTACATTCATATACTGCATCAGCTGTGCTAAAAACCACCAAAATAATCTTCAACCAACTGCATGATATCTGCCAAAGCACTTGCTTGCATTGTTTTTAGTCTCAAGCTACAGAGCCTCTGTACTGTCTGGTATGACTGTGACCTCAGAAAAGACACGAGGGATTGGACATGTGTGAATGGAGGAGGAAAGCGGTCGGCACAGCTGCTGGAGAAGCCCAGATTCCCTGTCAGAAGTGGAGGAATTTCCAGAACGGACCGGGTGAATCTGGCATTGTGCTGGGGAAATCTGCTTTTGTGCGCCTCTGAAAACACACGCAACACACACAAAAGAGAACGCAGTGCAGGCAGCAGATTTTTCTTGCTGTGAGATCTAAGTACACACTCACACACACATAAAAACACCCTTAAAGGAATAGTTCACCCAAAATATAAAAATGTTCGTCCAGAAACACAGCGCTGCACTGGATAGACTCAAAATCACTTTTGGAGCTTGACAGTGTTCATTTGCTAGTTGTTATAGCTGAATGTATTGCATTATTACATTCTTTTCTCTGTATTACATGTTTTTTTTTTTCCTTCCTTCCTCTGTATGAAAGTCACTCGGGTTACCGGACTCCCGCTGAGTCCTTGGGCTCCCGTTCAGGGCTGCCTCTCTATCAAACTACCTTTCTTTCTCTCTCTCAATCCTTTCTTTTCCTCTATCGTCATCCTTCCATTCCCGTTGGGGTCTCTCCCACAGATAATCAATCGTTCACCCAGTCAATCCTCCTTCCTAAAAAAGAAAAAAAACCCTCTCTTTCTCTCCCCGCTTCCTCCCGCAGTCAGACGCAGGAACGGCACCTGCACACACAGACTCATGCTGCTCCTGTTGCCCTAGCAACAGCTAGATCGAGCTTCGCTTGTGTAAACCGTTAGGCTTTGCCAGTGTCGTCTCGCACACACACACACGGGCACACACACACAGGCAAGCCCCACGCAACATCCTTATAAGGGTTTCCGGTGGTCTGCAGTCAGGGTTTGATATCTTTAGAGCAATTCTGCTTTCAGACAAAGCCGCATTCACAAAAAAACAGAGTGTACAACTTTAGGTGATGTCTTTGCTTTTCGTCAAGATTAAATCAAAATGGTCACGGTTTATATTCCTAATGCAATCTGGTGCACAAGCTATCAATGCATGATAGACGGTGCCATATGTTATCAACTCGAAAAGTGGTTTTCCATTTTGACTTATGTCACTTGCTAGGAGTTTACTCGTTTTAGAATATTGTTGAAGGCAATGCAACGTTTCTAAAAACAGTTAACCCAGTATTTAATGTTGTCTAACATTAAAAAATGTCTAGCTAATTATGATAGATTTAAAAAAGGAACATTATCATCAGGATACGTGGAGATGAAGAGTGAACTTCACCTTCAGCTTCAATGTCCTCCACAAAAGTGTTTGCTGCTGGCGTTTCTAAATCTAAACCTATTAAAATCATTTTCATTATCAGAAAGCTGAGTTACACTTTTATAACTACATGTACTTACTATATGGTTAGGGTTAGGATTAGGGTTTGGCTTAGTGTTACTTGCATGTAATTGTGCATAATTTATTGTTAGTAAGTACTAGTGGTGTCAAAATTAGCGTGGTAATGCAGGCAATTCATTTTTTTTCAGTTTAATGTGTTAAAAATATTTAATGCAATTAATGCAGGGCGTGGGGTTAGGTTTGGCCACCCCACTCACAACTGCCAAAAAACTGCATTTATTTAGTCGCAGAACCTCTTTACAAGACTTTTCAGATGTGCGCTCCAACTTCACTGGCATGTGCTGTACCATATTCAAACCGAAATGAAACTATGAGTATGCAATGTTGTGGTTATGTTGTCAGTTAAAGGGTTAGTTCACGGCCAAAACAAAAATTTACAGATAATGTACTCACCCCCTGGTCATCCAAGATGTTCATGTCTTAATTTCTTTACAACTGAAGAAAGAAAGACATGAACATCTTGGATGACAATAGGGTGAGCACATTATCTATAATTTTTGTTCTAGAAGTGAACTACTCCTTTAAGTCATTTAGTTACAAAAAAGATGATTAAAACTGCCTTAAAACTGTGCATGGAAGCATTTATTATTTATGAGTCACATTTAAAGCAATGACAAAATATCCTAATAACCAGCTGCTGCGCAGAACAAATTTAAAAAGAGGAAATCAATAGCTTCTCTAGCTTTAAGCTTTATCTTTATTTAATTTAGACTTTATTGTTTGATATCTTTATTAAATTAGGCTACATTTATTTGCTGAAGGGCACAAGTAGATATACATTTACTGACATTTATTGTAATGCGTTTATATTAAGATTGTTTTAAGTTCACTTAAATTAGAAGTTATTAGAAGTCTAATAAATGCTAAATCGATAGCTCTTAAATTGATAGTTATACTGTAATGTTGAATGGTTATAGTCAATGGTTAAATATTAGGAAAGAAGTTTTAATGACTTCAAGTCATTAAAAAAAGATGGCATTAAACAAATATTAAAAATATACTTTATGTTGTGATATACTAAATGTGTGATTAATTAGTCAACTTTTTTACTAGTGACACCACTAGTAAGTACTTGTGACATGTCTAACAGATACCTTAAAATAAAGCGTTACTAAAGTGTCAGCGACAGCTGAAATGAAAATAAAACATAAATATTATAAATATGTAATACACAAATATTAAATAGAAACTTTTAGAAATTAGAAATGTTGCTTTGAAAAAAGAAATGCAATAAACTAAAGTGCAAAAAAATACATAGTATAATATGTTTATAATTTTAACTGTAAACTGCTGTTTCTTTACTATATAAAGTAAAAAATTGACCTTTTAAGTAATTTGTTGTTTAAATAATACATTTTTTGTTAGTTGCTCCCAGCCGAGGATGAAGGGTCTTATCTAGCGAAACGATCGGTTATTTTAATAAAAATAATACAATTTATATACTTTTTTATGTCAAACACTTGTTTTGTCTCACTATACCTGAAATGTTTTTTTCTGGTTCATGACAGCTAGGGTATGTTGAAAAATTCCCATCTTATATTCTTCCTCAACTTCAAAATCGTCTTATATACCTTTTTTGTTGAGGGTGTTTAATCTCCTTTGCATGTTCACTTTGCAAAGACTAGGTCGGTTTTAAAATGATTTCTGAAGTTGAGGGAAAAAATACGATTGGAGTTTTTCGACATACCCTAACTGTCTTGAGCCAGAACACACAGAGTTCAGAGAGAGAAAGACAAGATGAGCGTTTGAGATTAAAAAGCATTTAAATTGTATTTTTTAATGAAAATAACCGATCGTTTCGCTAGATAAGACCCTTCTTCCTCGGCTGGGATCGTTTACAACTGCATTTGGGATCATTTGAAGCCGAATTTAAACTGCACTTTGGAAGTTCAAACTCGGGGCACCATATCAGTCCATTATATGGAGAAAAATCCTGAAATGTTTTCCTCAAAAAAACTATTTCTTTACAGCTGAAGAAAAAAAGACATTAACATCTTGGATGACAAGGGGGTGAGTACATTATCTGTACATTTTTGTTCTGGAAGTGGACTTCTCCTTTAAGAGATGACTTCATTCTATTATGAAACACACTTTACATGATTAATCAATTAGGCCTTCATTTTTTTTTCTTGTTGAACACTTTCACTTTGAAATAAAATCATACTATGGCAGCAAAATGGGTCACAAATGCAGTTTTATGACTTTAAGAACAGAAGCCTTGGAGACTCACACAAATCCAAACCATTGTTCGGCTTAGAAAGAACAAACGCTGCAGGGTTACACATTTAAGACCAGCAAGAATGTTCACTGGATCTGGGATACATTTCTGGGATTTACTTGTGGGATTTAATTAATCTGCGCCGTTGAAAGCTACGTTGTAAAATTTAACAAGTTTGGCGTTTTTTCATTCACAAGCAGTGGTTTTTGTAACCGCAAGAAACAAAACACACTGGAATATTCTGTCCGCTACTAGTGTGACGTAGTGTTTGAACTGCAATGCGTTTAAACAGAGACACAAAAAGAGCATTACAGCATGCTGACAGACACGGCGGCAATGAGCATGTGGTGCACCGACTGCGTGAAAACACAGAGAGAGAGACAAAAACACAGTGTTTCGACGCTATCTTAATCTGTCATGCCAAACAGAGCTGTTTTGACCACAAAACCAAAAGGCCTAAACTCTTGTATACAGGCGAATGTGGGCGTATCCCTTGAAAACGTCCATGTAAATACACAATCTCTTCTAAACATTAAACCGACACAGAAATACCTCTGTGAATCAGCTCTGAGGAGAAAATAAGGCAACACGCAGGCCTGAAGCGTGAGAACACACACACTCGCGCAACCTTTTCAGCTTATAGCAGGTGGGTGGCGTCTGTCCAGCATTAGTCACTTCGGTCCGATACACAGTCAGAGCTTGACAGACATTCAGAATGAAAGTCTGAATGGTGTTCAGGCACGGTGAGGGGGTGGAACGAACGAGAAAAAAAACAAATGCAAGAATGAACAATAGCCAAAAAGACCTTGTGTGCAGTAAGAGGGAAGCAGTGAGCTGCAATTTTACTCCGGCTCTATTGTAAACCCTATGAGAGGAAGCAATTTGAGGGTTTGCAGGACATCTAAAAGCCTCAGAAGAGAAGACAAGCACTTAAGAGTGAAGGTAATTTTTACCATGGTAACCATAGTTTACGCCAAAACACTGATATACTACAGATACCGTTGCTACTGTAAAAGCCAAAAGCGAAGACAATGGAGGCTGATATCAAGTTACAGCAATCTTGTACCTTTTAGCAAAAACTACTGTTACCATGGCAAATTTTTGTAAGGGTTTCTTGTATAACAGGAACAATTCAAAGAACTGTGGTAAATATATTTAGACACGACCTTGGCAACGGATTTCGCTTGTTACACAAAAGCGATCACAAACTGAAACATGACACCTTGCTATTGTAACAGATTTGAACCAGTTTGTTAGTCAGAGTCATTTATGTTGTCATGGCTTTAAAATAATTTTTTATATGAGCAGATAAACATCACATAGCAGAAAGACAGCATCTCAAATCCTAATCTCAGAAGTACAAGTCATAGTCTCATTCATCAAGCACAATTATTTTCTTTTTATGAGCAATTCCTACACAAACAGTTTAAAATGTACCATAAATTTCATATAATTTTTTCATAAACATTCTTACATACACTACCACTGAAAACTCTGGGGTCAATATGATGTTTTCTCCCTTTCTCTTTCTCTAGAATGGCTACTGAACAATCAGCTTTGCATCACAGGAATAAGCTGTATTTTATAATATATTTAAATAGAAAAATTATTTTAAACTGTAATATTTTTGATCCAAAATAAAATAAAATAAAATAAAATAAAATAAAAATATATAAATAAAATAAAAATACTCAATTTCTTCTAAACATTAAACCAACACAGAAATACCCCTGTGAATCACCTCTGAGGAGGAAAAAAAGGCAACATGGAGGCCTGAAGTGTTAGGAAACACACACACTTGCACAAAACAAAACAAAACAAAACAAAATAAAATAAAAATATATAAATAAAATAAAAATACTCAATTTCTTCTAAACATTAAACCAACACAGAAATACCCCTGTGAATTAGGAGAAAATAAGGCAACACGCAGGCCTGTGTGTGTGAGAACACACACACTCGCACTAAATAAAATTAATAAAATATAATCAAATAACTGAACTATATCTTCTAAACATTAAACCAACACAGAAATACCTCTGTGAAAAATCTTACTGACCCCAAACTTTTGAACAATAGTTTAAATTGTCACATTAATTGGATACTATTAAATAAAATGCATACTATTCTAAGTAGTAAGCGAGAATCAGGCAGCAGGATAATTGTATAACAAATTTTCATTGTAACAATTCATACAGCTAATTCATTAAAACTAAATATTTACAATTCCCTGCTCATTACTTATGAATGAAACCCATAGTGTGTTAAAAATACTTTGTCCAAGTATGATTTTCCCCATAACCTGTGAAATATAATGTGAAATTTTCTATGCTGCAAGTGGGCCATATTTTTGCAACAAAACTAGTGTGCAACATTTCATTGATTACAATGGGAACAATTTATTTTCATCCTACAGTAGACAAGTTTAACTCCAGCAAAGTTTTTGACCGACAGGCCTAAGGTGACACCCTCCATTTCTCCACTGATGCCAGGAAAACCCCATGATGGGCAAAAAAAAATAAATAAAAAAACATGCTGTACGACTGCAAACCAAAACTGCTGAACCCAGTTTCTTTTTTCAGACATTAAAAATATACTTTTTTTTAAAAGCTAAGCTGTTAAATTTATAGCTTAATTACTGGAAAGAGTCAGTGTTTCCATGCATGAGGGGAAAAAGAATGATTCCTTAAAGGAATAAAAAGCAGAATGATATCTTTTCCCCTCATTATATGCACACGTTTTAAAAATCTTTGCTGACCAGAGCAAAACTGGTTTTGATAACGCTCACATGCACAATTGTTCCAGACATCACTATGAAAAACAGTCTCTCACATTCAGTTTTTGTTCTCTCACACACTCTTAAATTTCTCTGCGAGGTTTGCAGGGAGCCAAACAGACATGGCCAAACCTGTTGCTGCGCATCTGTTTTAGTTACTGTTGCTAAAACGGAGGGTGATCCCGGCCGCAGGGAACAAGGAGCGCGAGAAAGAGAGAGAGAGAACAGCATGGGTTTCACTTACTCAAACTGTACGGTAAAGTAAGGAAATACTGGTTTGCCCTCATAAGCATGACACAACAGGTAAAAATCCAGCCATCTGAAGTCACAACAAAACTCCATCACAGCGTCATTTTTGAGATTATCTAAAACAGAGTTCATCTACAACATCAGAGTCTGAACTTTATGTAATAGTTTCATGCATAAGCTCATATTTGACCCTAAAATGAATGTAGTACAGTAACAAAAATTACAAAATCATTACAATAAAAAATTAAATGCATAACAGTTACATCAACAGCTGTTTTGTACACTTACAATGTATGTTGGGCCCTATAATTTCTGTGATACAGAAAACACGGATGGAATCATGGAATCCAGTCATAAGAATGGAATTTACTGTATAACGTGGAATGTCACGGAATTTGTCAAAGTTTGGATGAATTAATGACATATACACACACACATACACATATATATACACAACGACATATTTACATTACTATTGTTTAGTAGAATGTACATAATGCTACTACTACTATTACTAAAATTGTTAAAACTTTATTTTATTGAGGAATAATCACACAATATTTCTTTCATGTTTTTTATTAGTAACATTTTTTCCCAAAAAGTTTGTTTAAATTTTTGATTAAAAGAAAATTACATTTATATTTTATGCCTTCATAACCAGAAAAAAATTAAATATTGTAAAAATAGTGTAAAAATAAACTTTAATAACTTAGGTTTTATGCATTCAAATAATTAGACATGCTTAAACAGAATTTGGTAACAATAAAACAGATGGTGAGAAAAAAAAAAAAAACATTTAATAGGGCCCTAAACATGTACTTTTAATAAATTGATGTTATATTGTATATGTTTCATAATTTTAATTAATTAGACTTGCTTTTTGATTAATACAATGTAATTTCACCATTAAAAAAAACAGCCCAGAAAAATTCAAATGGAAAAAACAGAAACCAGAAAAAATTTAAACGGAAAAAAACGGAATTGGGGAAAAAATAAAACGGATTTCATAGGGCCCTATGTATGCATACAATGGTTCTTTGCGATTTGAGTACTTAAAAAGTACAGATTCATTTGAAAGCCCATTTTTGCCACAGAAAAAAGAAATGAAGACTTTTTTTCCATATCTGTTATCTCACAATTCAGATTTTTTTTTCTCGCAGTTGCGAGACATAAACTTAGAATACCAAGATATAAACTGGTGGAGGAAACAGGCTTACATAGACTCATAATAGAACATAAATTCTTTCTGAATTATAGAATTTCTAATAACAACCTTATTTCATCAAGTCATATTTACACCAAAACCAAGACTAATATTTCTCAGACTGAATGAAAAGGAAATTTACTTCGGTACTATAGGTGGCGCAATGCAACTTCCGCAAAATCATAACACAAACCAGAAACAACATAAAAAACAAACACTAGACAAAAGTTAACAAACAAATCACAAAAGTAAAGGACGCACAATAAGCACAACAGCTGAGCTACCAAATTGTTTGCGAAACAACTAAAAACAAAAAGGGAAAAACCCTTATTCTTTTATCTATTCTTTTTATGGCAGTGTAAACACATCTTACTTTAAGATTAGGCCTTCAAACAGGACCCGCACTGTCATAAAAAAAATTAATTGATTGATTTCTATATCACTATGAAACGACAGCCTAACTATGCTGATTTTACATCAGCTGCCGCTGTAGCTTTATATTTGAAATGCTATAAAAGGAACAGGGATGCCAGAACGGTTTAACTTTAGACAGAAACAACTCCGGGACATTCATGGGGTCTGTCTCTGGGATTAGACAGACTAGAATTCAGGCACTACATTGAGTTCAAGACCTGTTCTTAACCCCAAGCCTGACCTCTTGACCTCTGATGCTTTGGGGAAGACAGAAGGGTCAGACCGCTACAGCACTGAAACAAATGTGTGGCCTGGGGTAACGCATGAGAAAAACAACACTCTGCATTCAGACAGCCTCTATGTCGCATCATCTCATCTAAACCGGAGTGTACAACTAATGTAAATTATAAGACAAAATATTCATCATACTAAGACTCATTCAACAGGTCACAATGTGAGAATTTATGTTTTTGACCTTTTAAAATAAAACAGTTCATTGTACTATAATAACATACTGTAACTTTAAGAACTCAGCATTTCCAAAACTGCAAACCGTTCTTCAAAGTTTGAGGTAAGTAAGATGTATACACTACTCTTCAAAAGTTTGGGATCAATAAGATTTTTTTATGTGTTTTTAAAAATACAGAAAAAAAAACAGTAATACTGTGAAATAATATTGCAATTTAGAATAGTTCTTTTCCATTTTAATATACTTTGAAATACAATTTATTCCTGTAATGCAAAGCTGAATTTTCAGCATCAGTACTCCAGGCTACAGTGTCAAATGATCCTTCAGAAATCATTCTGAATAAATTCTGTTCTTTTTAACTATTTATCCAACAAAGAATCCTGAAAAAAATATATCACAAGTTCCAAAAAAATATTAAGCAGCACAACTGTTTTTTAACATTTTCAACAATAAATCAGCATATTAGAATTATTTCCGAAGGATCATGTGACACTGAATACGTATAAGCAAAATAATATTGTTTTCTGCTTGAAATAAGATTATTTTGCTTACCCCATTGGCAGATTATTTTGCTTGTTCTAAGCAAAAACTCACTTAAAATTGATGTCTTTTTTCTGAAAACAAGACAATAATTTTTGCTTGTCCAGAAAATCCTTCTTGATTTAAGAATTTTTAAATATTTTGTCTGGTAACAAGACAAAACATTAAGTAAGAAAAGCATTTTTTACAGTGTGTGTGTGTGTGTATATATATATATATATATATATTACACATTACATTGCATTTTAATTCAGTAAGAATGCACTAAAGTGAAAATGCTGATTTTTTTTTACTTTCTATTCATCAAATAATCCTGAAAAAAACAAATGTATCATGGTTTGCACAAAAATAACAAGGAACAACTGTTTTCAACATTGATAATAATAAGAAATATTCTTGAGGAAACCAGCATACTAGAATGAAAATTAATCTTTGTATCACAGGAATAAATTACATATTAAATATTTTGATACACAAGATATTTTAAATTATAATATATTTACAATATCACTGTTTTTACTATATTTTTGTTCAAATAAATGCTGCCAAAAATCTTAATGACCCCTTTGAACAGTAGTGTATTTTTAAAGCAGAGATATTGTATAAAAATGTAAATAAAAGCTCAATAACTTGACATTAATTCATTGGGTACAATTTGGTAAGAAGAAATACAAAACCTACCATGAAATCCCATTTTCCTAGATGTGCGTTTGTCTCAAAAAAAAAAACAAACAAAAAAAAACACAATCTTAGCAGAATTTTAAATCCCAGAAAGGCTACAACTTTTTTTTTTTTTGATTTTGTGTCAATTTTCTGCAAAGTGACTATTTTATTCCTTTGAATAGAATTGGAATGTTATTTATTTGCAAATTTGATCCTTGAACAAATAATTAATAATACATAAATAATAAATTACTACCACAACTTATTCTGCCACTTAGACGATAACAATGAACATGACTGTAGTTTAGCAAATTGCTGTTAATCATTTAATATGTAACAAGGGTGTTTAAATGCGTCAGCAAAAGCAGCCTGCATAGGTGGATCTAGGAGGAAAAACAAAGCTTTTTTTTTTTAGCTTGAGCCCACCTGAAAAGTCAAACCCAAAACCTTACACTGTGCATCTATAGATACATAGACACCTACAGAGAGTTTGTTTGACGTCAAACTTGGCGCAGCCATGCAGGAGGACATCGAATCAACCTCCCCCACCTCATAAACCACGAGAAACACTCAACATGCGTGTCTCTCCTCCACTTTATTCCTAAAGGAGGTTAATCTCATCCTGCGTCAATGGAGAAGTCAGACTGAAGTGAGACAGAAACAGTGGCATCTGCCACAAAAACAATTTAAAGTGACAACTCTGAATCTATGGACCCATCCATCACGGCTGTGAGAAGCCCAGCGCACGTAACACCTGAGATTATCAGCGCCGGTCCGGGTTACACAATCGCACCCCGTGCACGCCTGGACTCTCCAGAGGTCAGCGAACAAACCCAGGAGTCGATTATTAACAGGTTTGCCAGGTCACATGATCAAGACGGGCATTCTGGGTAAAACATTCACCCTTGCAGCTTCAAAGGGACGTTCCAGATTACGACAGCAGCGTCCCTCTTGCACGACTACTGAGCGTGCGCTGCACTAAAAAGGGCTTTTCCATTTCAGCGTTCTGCGGTCATCTACCACCAACACAAGCTGCAACAGTCTCCGAGCCACACCACCTGCGCGTGGGCGAGGTGTGTTAGACCGAGAGCAGGTTGATTCAATGTCTCAGACAGAGAATGTATTTTAATAGGTGCTTTAGAAATGGGAAGTAAAGGAAGGCCCGCGGGAGAAACTTCCTGCATTGGCATGCCACAATTTTCCCACCTACGGTTACTGTGCCAACAATACCACTCTTAAATGTTACGGGGACGGTTAAAGGCAACGAGGTCCAGCGTTCAACATACTCCCACATTTCTAAAGAGCATGCTTTACGGTTTTCTGCATGCAAATAAACAACTAATGTATTCTGTAGAAAAGCAAAACATGTTTAAAGGAAGCAGACACCAGGACATGACTAATTTACATTGTTTTGGTAACCACAGTTTTGTTTTTTCCTAGGCAATCCCAACCAAATGGTTTACACACATACAAATTGGACATCTACAAAATGTTTTAAAAAAGCATTAAAAAAACAGCATTTCAGCATTATTAAAGATGGGTAATCAGCAAATGAGAATGATTTCTGAAGGATTATGTGACACTTAAGACTGGAGTGATGATGCTGAAAAAAAATTAAATGGAAAACAGTTATTTTAAACTGCAATAGGGTCACAGACAAAACAGGGTTTAAGCATAAATACAAGAAGTGTAATACTGCTTTAAACTGTTGTTGTTGTTCCAAAAAAAAAGTTTTCTGTTTAATTTAACAGCATTTTTGTTTTTGTTTTTTTCTGAGGAAAAAATAAATATCATACATTATTCCTTAATTTACAGAAGACACCCACTAAAATGTCATTCAGTGTAAGAATCTCATCAGGCATATTTACAAAAATCAATTTATGATATATTAAAAAACTAATTACTTTGACCCTAAATACTAATTAGTTGTAATTCTACATTTTTACAATTTTTTACATTTTTCAATAAGAATTTTTTACTCATTTAAAACACAATAAAATTTAATATGCTCCCTTATTTTTATATATATATTTTAATACAAAGTCAGAATAAGCATGTTGTTTGAATTTTTACATAAATATTGTGTTACACTGAATGACAATGTAACATTATTTTAATCAAATTTGGACATTTTATTCTCCAAAAACTTATTTGAAAGCAGACTTACATTTAATGTGCTTTCTATGGTCATAAAATCACTTTGACCCTATAATATTTCACTTTTTTTACAGTTTTTACTGTATTTATGGCCCAAACACTTTAAACAGTATATGTATAAATCCACCCTTAACAGCTAAATTAACAATAAACTGACTTTGGAATTTCATGACTTCAAGACTTTCCACGAGAAATGTTTTTTCCAGCTTTTCAACACCTTGTGCTCCTTTCACGGTACATTTACTAGCAGAAAACTTACTACTGTTGGGATTTTTTAAGAGCTCTGACCCTTCTATTATATACAAAACACACATATAAAACGAACAACATTTGAACACAATAAGCTGCTTTTAAACTTCATAAATTCACTTTTTAAAGCAACCATCCACCCAAAAATGAAAACTTGAACACAGGAATGATTATTTATTCACCCTCATGCCAATTTAAACCTGCACGCATGAAACAAAATTACATTTTTGAAGAATCTTCGCAAAGCTTTTCACTACACAACAATAGTAGTGACTACACCTGATAAGCTTCACATAAAATGCAAAAAAACACCATAAAGCAGTCCAAACGACTACTACACTCTCAAAAAAAAGGTACAAAAGCTGCCACTGGAGCAGTACCTCTTCAGATGGTACACATTTGTACCTACAAAGTCCTTATTGGTCCTTATTAGTATCTAAAAGATACAAAAGGGCACTTTTTGAAAAGGTAACACCACAGTGACAGCTTTTGTACCTTTTTGTGTGGAAATAATTCACTAATAGTAACTTAAAAGCCTGTTTTGGAGCTAACATGAAATGTTATATAAAAAAAGACATTTGTGAAGTTTTGTTCCACTGCAGAAAGAAAGTCACATGGGTTTGAAAGAACTTGCGGGTGAGCAAACAACTCTAACTATTCCTTTAGCTAGTACGGTTATAATACTGATAAAAGCAAAAAAGCAGCATAAAAATATGAGCCAGATGCTTGTGAGCTAATAAGTGTCATAACTTTGGCCTACACATAGTCCCTCAGTGGTTTATAATTTTGTAAACAGAAAAACAGGTGACATAAGGGTCGACAACGACGTAATGCGAGCGGCAGCACGAGCGCCTGTGTGCTTGGAGACCAGCTGTTTCAGAAAAGTAAACATACCGAGTCCAACAGGGGGAAGAGGTTCCTTACTTCCTGCCCGTTTGCCCGCAAACTGCGTCACTGAAGCATTCCTGCTCTGCTCTGAAGTCACGAGACGCACACGCAGAAAACAAAACACAGACTGACATGTTGGCTGAGTCTGCGCCTAGCGATGATTTCAACACGCTACCTAACAGTAAACACAGCCTGGAAACACGGCAACCTCAAAGAACAATGAAAGCTTTATGCTTTTAAGCTTTGGCCATCTGACTTGATTATGACATGCTGTAGAATGGGTGTGTTCTGCTGACAGACAGAGGTCACCTCTGTATCCATGACACCAATAACACAGCCACCCAACACAAAGGAGGGAATCCTCTAGTTCCTTGTTCTGGTATTTTTCTTTCTCTTTCATACGTTTATGTTCTTTCAAAACATTGCTGCATAGCTCTTTTCATTCGCACGGCCCAGTGACACACTATGCAAGGCTGTTAAGTCCATAAACAAACAAGTAACTTTTATTCCACTTCAACATTAAGGCTCTAGTTCACATTATGCATTGATTCTGTACAAACTATTGAGACAAGGAACTACGCTTGTGAACATGAAATGGCAAGAATTGAGCGGCTGGACTTTGAGGTGGGGGCTTTCTTGGTAAAAAGGAAATGTCTGGGATTCCACAGAAACGTCATGCATGGAAGCGCAATTTCTACATGTACCGACATGCTTGGTGCATTTCCTTGCTGGAAATCACAGCAACATTTAAAGCAACCTTGGCTTTGAGAAGTGCGTAACTAAAACTTATCTGTTCTGGAGAAGATCAAAGTTAATAAAGCATTAGATTGTCTCCAAAACTGTTTGGTACCTTGTTAGTAACACACTGTTAAAAAAAATGTGACCCTGGACCACAAAACCAGTCATAAGGGTCAATTTTTTGAAACTGACATTTACACATCACCTGAAAGCTTTCCATTGATGTATGGTTTGTTAGGATAGGACAATATTTGTCTGAGATACAACTTTTTGAAAATCTGCAATCCAAAATCCAAATATTGAGAAAAATTGCCTTAAAATTTGTCCAAATAAAGTTCTTAGCGATGCATATTACTAATCAAAAATTAAGTTTTAATATATTTATGGTAGGAAATGTACAAAATATCTTCATAGAATACGATCTTTACTTAAAGTACTTTAAAATCTTTAAAAAAAATCTATAATTTTGACCCATACAATGTATTGTTGGCTATAGCTAACAATAGCTGTAGCTACAAGTATACCTGTGGTACTTAAGACTGGTTTTGTTGTCCAGGGTCACAATGTTTGTAATTTTTACTGAAAAATGCTTCAGTAAAACTTAAGTTGTTAATTAGAAAAAAATATATATATATTTTTTTTTAATAAACCAAAGATTATTCAAGTTAGTTTTACAAGAAAATACTATTTCAGTTTTTGTACTTTATAATTTCTTGTTTAATTCAATGTGCTACGTGTCGTTTCTTTGTAAATATGTGTGAAATTCACTAGCAATTTCTGTGTGAAATTTGTTTATATTATTCCATATTTTTTCAGGGTGTAAGCTACCTTACAAATGTGACCCTGGACCACAAAATCAGTCATAAGGGTCAATTTTGTGAAATTAAGATTTCTTCATCATCTAAAAGCTGAATAAATAACCTTTTAATTGATGTACGGTTTGTTAGGAAGGACAATATTTGGCCAAGATACAACTATTTAAACTATCAGATATCTGAGGGTACAAAAAAAACAAAAAAAAACAAACAAAATCGAAATATTGAAAAATCGCCTTCAAAGTTGTCCAAATAAAGTTAATTTCTATGCATATTACTAATCAAAAAGTACGTTTTATATATTTACAACTATTACATTATTAGATACAACTATTTAAACTATCAGATATCTGAGGGTACAAAAAAAACAAAAAAAAACACAAAATCGAAATATTGAAAAATCACCTTCAAAGTTGTCCAAATAAAGTTAATTTCTATGCATATTACTAATCAAAAAGTACGTTTTATATATTTACGGTAGGAAATTTACAAAATATCTTCAAGGAACATGATTACAAAATTCTGTCATTTTGACCCATACAATGTGGCTATTTTTGGCTATTGCCACAAATATACCCTACTTTACGGTTTTGTGGTCCAGGGTCACAATAAGGTCAGAAGACATTGCATTATATGCAATTTTCTTTAAAATAGTGACAAATGTATGGTTTTTGCAAGTAAAAACTATGAATTACTGAATAATTTCTGGTGAAAGACAGTAAGTACATTCCCAGAAGTTTCTGTGTTACACATCCCAAAGGATTATATTTAATATAAATTATTTAGTTTTTTTCTCTTTTTTTTGTTATCAGTAATTACATTAGGGTGTTTTGTGTTTATTGCATTAGTTTCATGTGTTTTACCCTGATGGTTTTCATTATATGACCCTGCGCACCATTTAAAACGTACTTGCCATTTATAATGTTAAAAATCAATCATTTTTACAAGACCAAAGTTTTACTAACATAATCTAAAGCTTTAATGTTAATATGTAATGACACCTTCATAAACTTTAGAAAAGAATCATCATGGGCATATCTGTGGTCTTTATCATAAAAGCAAAAAAGGACTTGTTTTTTTTTTTTTTGTCCCTCTCTTCGCTTAATAATGCTAATATTAGGGAAAGTCACAGCCGTCTCTGGTGGATGCTGTTCTGTAATCAAACTAAATTATTCATGTTGTTTGGCCAAGCTCAAAGCAATAACTATCCAAACACTCCAAAATCTGGGTTGCTACACTCTCTGCTACAGCGAGTATTTTTTAATTCACTGAAAATGACATGAATTAAAATACACAGATGAATTCTAACAAAAAAAAATATCTAGCTGTATTTAAACAGATGGTGTCTACATGCTAGTGTACTTTTAAAAATTGATTATAAGTCACAGTAAGCAGATAACGTCAATAAATATTGATCCACAAAAACACTTTATAGAAAAAGAATGTCCCTCCCTCAATTACTTCCTGTTTTAAACGGGAAAAGCATCAACACAGAAAAAGAAAACTGTGCCAGTAGACAAAATAGAATTATTAGAAACACTTTTTGAAAGACAAGTAAAACTGAAACCATAAAGTTTTCACTCACACAAGTCTCTTAATGACTATCTAATTTGTGGTAAATAAGATGTGTCATTTCACACAGAACAAAAATATACGAAAATAGCCCAAGCCACGCAAATAAATGTACTAGCTTTTCTATTAACCAGCCAATTGTTTCCATTCTAAGAACATTTTCAGAAACTTCAAAGACATTTTAACCACATCGTGACCTCCTGACACCTGTGAAAGGACAAAAACAACCTAAGCAAGCAGAAATCTGGTCAAACGGAAGACAACACTTACCTTTCAGGTTTTTAGGGTTGTTTTGCTTTGTACGTGGCATTTTCGGGGTTTTTGCGATGGCTCAGTGACACATCGTACGGAAAGATGCTGGATGGAATGCGTCCGGTCACAGGGAGGAAAGACAATCTCCTATTCCACACAGGAAAAACACCCTCTGCACATCTGGAGCAGATGAGAGACAAGTAAACTGAAGCAATAACAAAACAGGCCACAAACACATACTCTTGCTGCTGGAAACTACACAAGCGTGGCTTCCTCTTTCTCTAGCTCCAGCTACTGTGACAGATCACTAGTGTTGTCAGTAAGAACTGATGTTTTAGCTGGACTGACACAGATACAGAAGTGTTAGTAGTAATCAGATTTCTGATCTTAATGGTCTGTTGCCATCGATGCGTTGACTAACTGCACTTCTACACACACCTGTGTCTGTCTGACATTAAACACAGAGAAATGACACTGTCATCTCTGCCGTGCTGCAAACCCTACGGGGAATTTTAAAAATGCTATTCAGGTCTCCATCACAAGCAAAATAGCAGAATAATTTCATTATTAGACATATTTCTAAACATTAAAAATATTGTCAGGACAATTTCTGGCCATTAAATACATAGAGCCAAACAGCATAATAAAATAGAACCTACAAAAACGTTTTAATGACTATGAAAAATAAATTGGCTAAATAGTAGATGCAATGATATTCAGTATTTAATTTTTTTAATACATTTAAATAGACATTAAAAATCTCCTAAACATTAAAACACACAATTCGAATGAATTGGGATTTTAAAAAATAAAATAAAATAATAATAATAATTTAATTCAGAAAAAGTAAATGAAAATTGCAGTGCAATGCACCCAAACACCATTAAGAAGCATTAATGCATTAAAAACCATAAACCATATTAAAAACAGAAAATGTGCATTAACTACAGACTATGTCAATGCTGATAAATAGCCAATTAATCTTCCTGATTGTGGTTTATATATATCCAATATTGTTGACAGGTTGTTTATGATGAAAATCACCAGTCTTCAAAACATTTTCAAACTGCAGCTCTCAAAAGAGCAAATGCGTTTCTTGGCTCCGCAGGAACAGATGCAAATCAGCCCCACATTCTACACAAGATGCTCTTTGTTTCAATGTTTAGGAGGTTTTTGTTTCTATATGTTCTTCAGCTCTATTGTAGCATGAAGTAAACATCTGACATGCCTCGCCCATGCATTCCCGCATGCATCCCGTCACGGCGTGTGCCAGATTCCACGCGAATGTTCCGTCTCACCACATTACATAACACTTACTACGAGTGTGTATGATTTCCCTCCGTGTGCAGCTCTACGGCAATGACATCACCTCCCCTAGGATTCACACTCATACACACAGAGCGCATGCACCAGATTTCACACACACAATTCTACAATAGTGTTTCTCATTCCTGGTTCAGGAAACACTTCTGCTTCTGCAATCTTTTTCACGACATGGAGTTAGCTGTGTTTGTTTAGAGAGACTTATTAAAATATTGTCATTGGACAATCTGTGTGTTTTTAAAAAATCCTGAATTATAGTAAGCATAAAATAATCTGCAAAATTATGTTTATGTATGTTACACTGCGTGTCCACTTTTCAAAAGCATTTCATCTCGACTATCCATAGAAGACAAAATTATGGAAAAATGCACTGACAAACACTTTAATGCCATGTTACTGCAGAATTTGAATATGAGATTGCAGAATTGAAATGCTACAATGTTACAGCAGAATTTGAATATTATGTTAATTAAGAATTGCAATGTTAGTGCAAAATTTAAATATTGTGTTATTTCAGAATTGGAATGTTACAATGTTACTGCAGAATTTGAATACTGTGTTATTTCAGAATTGGAATGTTACAGTGTTACTGCAGAATTTGAATATTGTGTTAATTAGGAATCGCAATGTTAGTGCAAAATTTAAATATTGTGTTATTTTAGAATTGGAATGTTACAATGTTACTGCAGAATTTGAATGTTGTGTTAATTAAGAACTGGAATGTTCCTGCAGAATTTGAATATTGTGTTATTTCAGAATTGAAATGTTACAGCGTTACTGCATAATTT